>JAESUZ010002938.1:0-301912 GCA_017311185.1 Proteles cristata cristata | reverse complement strand
CCTAACCCTAACCCTAACCCTAACCCTAACCCTAACCCTAACCCTAACCCTAACCCTAACCCGAACCCTAACCCTAACCCTAACCCTAACCCTAACCCTAACCCTAACCCTAACCCTAAACCCTAACCCTAACCCTAACCCTAACCCTAACCCTAACCCTAACCCTAACCCTAACCCTAACCCTAACCCTAACCCTAACCCTAACCCTAACCCCTAACCCCTAACCCTAACCCTAACCCTAACCCTAACCCTAACCCTAACCCTAACCCTAAACCCTAAACCCTAACCCTAACCCTAACCCTAACCCTAACCCTAACCCTAACCCTAACCCTAACCCTAACCCTAACCCCTAACCCCTAACCCTAACCCTAACCCTAACCCTAACCCTAACCCTAACCCTAACCCTAACCCCTAACCCTAACCCCTAACCCTAACCCTAACCCTAACCCTAACCCTAACCCTAACCCTAACCCTAACCCTAGCCCTAACCTAACCCTAACCCCTAACCCTAACCCCTAACCCCTAACCCTAACCCCTAACCCAAAAACATTTCCTAAAACAAATGATACAATCCAAGTGGAAGCTGGTACTTCCCAATTTCAAAACACAACAAAGTAACAGTGATTTAAACATTGTGAGAATGTCCTAAAGATATACATAAAGATTAGTGGATTTTCATTGAGAACCCAGAAATAAACCCTTTCATCTATCGTCAACGGAATATTGACAAGATTGGACAGCATGACATTGGGGAAACAAAGATTTTTCAAAAACGGTGCTAGACCGTCTAACCATGTGTACAGGAATGACACTGAACCCTTACCCACACACCACATACAAACATTAACTCAAAGAGGATATAAAACATAAATTATGGGGTAAGCTTGTAAACTCTAGAAGATATAAATGGAGATAAATCTTCATGGGCACTGAGTTTAACAATGCTCTTAGAGCTGACACCAAAGCACAAGCAAGGAAAGAAAGATAATTTAATTTAGTTCCCTCAGCATTAATAACCTTTGTACATCAAAAGCTGCTATGCAAAAATTGAAAAGACAATGTCTACAATGAAAGAAAAATATTAACACATTATTTGTCTGGTAAGAGTCTGTTTTACAGAACAGATAAAGAGCTTGTGCAACACACCGAGGATAACAACAACAAAAAAACATTTTTAGAATGGACAAAGGACTTGGATATACTTTCCAAAGAGAGATCCTATGTATGGTGAATAGACGTGAAAATATGTTAAACATCAGTAATCCTTATGGAAACAGATTTAAACTACAGTTAGATACCCTTTTACATGCAATAAAATTGCTATAATATAGAAAACAATGTAACAAATGTTGGCAAAGATGTAGAGACATTGGACACCTTAAACCATGTTTGTGGAAG
This sequence comes from Proteles cristata cristata, assembly GCA_017311185.1. Taxonomy (NCBI): domain Eukaryota; kingdom Metazoa; phylum Chordata; class Mammalia; order Carnivora; family Hyaenidae; genus Proteles; species Proteles cristata. The sequence continues at coordinate 300,514 of JAESUZ010002938.1, read as the reverse complement.
TGTAAAATAGTGGAGTCTATGTGGAAAATGGTTCGGGATTTCCTCAGAAAGATAAAAACATAGAATGGCCCTTCGGCTCCACAATTGTACTCCTAGATTTCTATCCCAAAGAATTGAAACAGTTGTTTTAAAAAAAGAGCAGTTTCACAAACATACACAGCAGCACTATTCACAACAGCCAAATTGTATAAAACCTATGCAAATTCTAAATGCTAAATATAACACCTGCTACGACACGGATTGAACCTCGCAGTCATTATGCTGAGTGAAATGCACCAGGCACAGGAGGACAAACACCCTCTTTGTCCCAAGTAAACCCATTTTTCCTGGTAGAAGCTGGAGGTGTTATATTGAAGGTAAACAGAACTAATAAATGCGTACACTCGCAGGATACGAAATCGACACAGAAACACCACGTGCATATCTACACACTCATGATGACCCACTGGAAAGAGACATGAAGAGACGGACCCACTGACACCTGCGTCAGAAGGAACCAAGGGCCCGGAGGAACTCTGAGCGAGGGGACAGGCCTGCTCTCTAGGACGGCAGGACGCTGGGGACACAAATGCAGGGAGACGCGCGGGGACGGAAAGCCACCCTGGGCTCCTGCACGTGGAGGAAGGGACCCTGTGACAACGTCCGTCCTGCCCGGGGCGATCTGCACATCCGGGGCCATCGCACGGAACTCCCCCACGACGCCGTGTCACACACGGCACTGACACCCCGACCCGAACGCAGAGCTGAGGGGTCCCCGCGTGGCCACAGTGGCGGGAGCCAGAGCGCCGCCCGGCCCCCTGCTCCAGGACCGCAAACCGTGTGACGACGCGGCGGGAACCGAGTTGGCGCGGAGCAGAGGCACCAACGCCCAGCCCCGCGGCCCCGGAGCCCGGAGCCGGAAGACCCGACGGCCGCGCGCACAGCCCCGCGTCACCGCGCACCGAGCCGCGCCGGCCCTCCCCCCGCGGGGTCCCCTGAACACCTACCCGCCTCAGCGGCGTCTGCTCCGGAAGCTCCTCTCCCCCGGCCCCCCCCTCTCCTCACCTGCTCCTCCCGCGGCGGGTCCTCAGGAGACCTGGTTCTGTCCCTGTGGACTTGGGCCCGCATCCTCCCGAATCCTCCGCAGCAGGTCCTGACGAGGCCGGGTTCTCGTCTGAGTGGACGCGGAGCCACCGCCTCCCGAATCCTCCGCAGCGGGTCCTGACGAGGTGGGGCTTCTGCCAGCGTGGACTCGGCCCCCATCCTCTGGAAGCTGTCAAAGGGGGTCCCGAGGAGACCCGGTTCCTGTCCCTGTGACCGCTGCTCTATGTCCCCCCAAAGCCCCCTCAGAGGGTCCTGAGGAGACCCAGTTCCGGTCCCTGTGGCCACAGCCCCACGTCCCCCCCGGATCCCGCACAGCGGGTCTTGAGGAAGCAGAGCTGCGCTCAGCGCGGGAGGCGGGCTGCGTGTGCACAAGCGCACTGGCGTCAGGAAGCAGCCTCCTCCGCCCTGTGCAGGCGGTACCGGAAGTGCAGGACGCGCTGGGCTAACTGGTCCTTGGAGGCAGCGCCCCCTCCTGGCCGCCATCCAGGAAACGGCTGATTTAAATTCTGTTCCGTTTCTTTATTTTTTTAATGTATTATTTATTTTTGAGAGAGAGAGAGTGAGCAGGGGAGGGTCAGAGAGAGAGAGAGACAGAATCTGAAACAGGCTCCAGGCTCTGAGCTGTCAGCACAGAGCCCGACGCGGGGCTCAAACCCATGAACCATGAGATCATAACCTGAATCGAAGTCAGACGCTCAACCGACTGAGCAACCGTGGCACCCCACATGTTTTTTTTTTAATATTTTTATTTATTTCTAGGAGAGAGAGGGAGAGAGAGACAGCGTGAGCAGGGGAGGGTCAGAGAGAGGGAGACACAGACACTGAAACAGGCTCCAGGCTCCGAGCTGGCAGTCAGCACAGAGCCCGACGCGGGGCTCGAACCCACGAACCGCGAGATCATGACTTAAGCGAAAGTCGGACCTTTAACCGACTGAGCCCCCCAGGCGCCCCACCCCACATGTTTATTTTTGAGAGAGGGAGGGAGAGAGAGAGAGAGAACACAAGTGGAGAATGGACAGACAGAGAGAAACGTTCTGAAGCAGGCTCAAAGTTCCAAGCAAAATTCACTGAGCCTATCTGGAGCTCAAACTCGCACAAAAGGGGAGCCCGACATGGGGCTCCAAATCCGAGAGCGTGGAACCCCACGCGGGGCTCGAACAGCCACACCATGGGAGCCTAACGCCAGGCTCAAACTCCAAGAACGTGGGAGCCCAATGCCGAGCGCGAACAGGCACACCGCAGAAGCCCAACGCGGCTCTGGAGCTCGCACAACGGGGGAACCCGACGTGGGGAACAATCCTCGCACACCCCAGGAGCCCGACGCAGAGCTTGAACACGCACACCCATCTATCACAAAATGGGGTACAAATTCTCACCCAGAAGGAGCTGGGCCCAGGGCTCTAACTCGCACACCCTGGGCCCCTGACGTGGGGCTCAAACTCGCCGCCGGCGGGAGTTTGCACGCCTGGGGAGACCAATGAGAGGCTTAAACGCACAGGCCCGGAATGTCCAACGCAGGGCTAGAACTCGCGCACTGAATTAGTCCTACGTGGTGCTCGAACTTGCACAATCGGGGAGCCCAACACGGGGCTCGAACTCTCAGATGGTAGGAGCCAGAGGCAGGGCTCAAACTCACACACCCCGGGAGACCGACTAGGGGCGCAAATACCTATAATGGGAGAGCCAACCACGGGGCTCGATCTCGCACACTCTGTGAGCCTGATGTGGGGCCCCTGCTCGCCCACTGCAAAAGCCAGATCCGGGGCTCAAACTTGGACACCCTGCAACCTGACACGGGGCTCAAACTCGCACAACTCGTGAGCCTGATTTGCGGCTCGAGCTCGCACACTGCGGGAGCCCGTCTCGGGACTTGAACTCGCACACCCCGGGAGCCCAGACGCGGGGCTCAAACTCGCACACCGAGCAAGCCCCACGCAGGGCTCGAACTCACGCCAAAGGGGAACCTGACTCGGGGGCTCAAACTCGGAGAGCGTGGGAGACCAACGCGGGGCTCGAATAGGCACACCGTCGGAGCCCGACGCCAGGCTCCAAATCACGCACCAGGGGAGCCCAACAGGGGGCAGGAACTCGCACAAAAGGGGAGCCTGACGCACAGCTCGAACTCAGAGAGCGTGCAGCTTCACGCAGGGCTCAAGCTCGCACAACCCGGGAGCCAGCAGCGAGGCCGATCTGCATACAGGACCTGAACTCGCACAAAAGGGGAGCCCTGCGTGGAGCTCGAACTCAGAGAGCAAGGGAGTCCGATGCATGGCTTGTGCGGGGACGCCCTGGGAGCCCACTACAGGACTTGAACTGGCACACCGCGGAAGCCCTACACGGGGCTCGAATTCACACACGAGGGAGCTCCACGCGGGCTTCAACTTGCACACCGCCGGAGTCTGACACAGGGCTGGAACTCGCACTCCACGGGAGCCCGGCGCGGGGCTCCAACTTGCACCCTGGAGGAAACCGACTCGGGGCTCGGACTCGAACAACGGGAGAGCCCAACACGGGGCTCAATCTCACACACTCCGCGAGCCGAGCTTGCCCAGTGCCAGAGCCCGACGCGAGGCTGGAACGCACGCAGCACGGGAGCCTGACGAGGGGCTCCAACTTGCACCCAGCTGCAGCCCAGAGAGGTGCTCGAACGTGGACACCTGAGGAACCCCACGCGGTGCTCAACCTCGCACACCCCTCAGGCTCAACGAGGGGCTCAGCTCTCACACTGCAAGAGCCCGACGCGGGGCTCAAACTCACATAGAGCAGGAGACTGGCTCCGGGCTCCAATCCGCACACTCCTTGAGCACGACGCGGGGGCTCGAACTCGTACACTCAGCTATCCCGACGTGGGACTCAAACTTGCACACAGTGGAAGCCCGACCCAGGGGTCAAACTCAAACACCCCACGAGCCTGACGTGGGGATCGAACTCACATGTGTCGGGAACCAGTCATGGGGCTGGAGCCCTCACACTGAGTAACTGCAAAAAGGGGTTCGAACTCTCACACCCCGAGAGTCCAAAGCAGGGCTCAAAGTCAGAGACCATGGGAGATGTATGCGGGGCTCCAACTCGCATACCGTGAGAGCCCAACACAGGGCTCGAACTCACACACCTCCTGAGCCTGAAGCGGAGCTCGACTCACACGCCGTTGAAACTGCTCACCAGGCCCTAACTTGCAAACCAGGGTAGCCAGAAAGGGGGCCCATGCTCACACACGCAGGAGCCAGACAGGACTGGAACTCACACACAGCGGGAGCTGGACGCGGGGTTCGAACTCGCACACGCTGTGAGCCCGATGTGGGGCTCGAACTCACAATCAGCAGAGCCCAATGTGGGGCTAGAACTCGCACACAACGAGCTTTGAACATGGGACTCGAACTCCCACAGCCAGCGAGCCCAATGTGGGGCTTGAACTCGCAGTCGGCAGGAGCCCGATTCATGGCTAGAACTCGCACACCCGGGGAGCCCTATGGGAGGCTTGAACTCACAGGCCCCGAATGTCTGACGCAGGGCTCGAACTCGCACACTGAATGAGCCCTAGTGGGGCTAGAACTCAGGGAAGGCTGGAGCCCGACGCGAGGTGCCTCTCTCATCGATACTGTGGTGCCCCTTCATCAATGTGGGCCAAGTACAGGCATGACGCCCCTCCATCATCGATGGTGAGGTGCCCCTTTGTCAATGTGGGAATGAAGGCATGACAGCCCTCTATCACTGATGGAGGTGTACTTCCATTGACGATGGTGGTGTGCCGCTTTGTCAACGGTGGGTGTGGGTGTGAGTGTGTCACCCCACCTTCATCGATGGGGAGGTGCCTCCATCCTTGATTGAGGGTGCCCCTTCGTCGATGGAGGATGCATACATGACACACCCCGATCTTTGATTGGGTGTTTCCATCGTCGCTGGGGAAATGCCCCTTCACTGATTTCAGGAAGCAGGCATGACATCCATCCATCATCAGTGAGGCGGTGCCTCCATCATCCATGGAGGAATGACCTGATCTTCGATGGTGGGGTGCAAGTGTGACACTCCTCCATCATCCATTGGGGAGTGCCTCCTTGGTTGATGAGGAGGTGTAAGATTAAGACCCCTCCATCGTCAGTGGGGGATCCTTCTATCATCGAATGGGGGTTCCCCCTTCATTGAGGGGGGTTATTGGCCTGACACTGCTCCATCGTCTATGTGGCGGTGCCCCCATTGTTGAGAGTGGGATGCAAGCATTGGCACCCCTCCACCATCTGTGAGGAGGTGTGGGATGCGAGCATGACACCCCTCCCACCATCGGTGGGGGGATGTGAGCATGACACCCATCCCATTGTCAGTGGGGGGTGCCTCCATCACTGATAGGGGTTTGCTTTTGCCCTAATCTTTGATTTCGGGGTGCAGTGGTGACACCCCTCCAACTTCGATATGTAGGTGCCCTCATTGTCAATGGTGGGGGTGCAAGTAGGGGTGCATGGTTGTGACACCCAACCATGGTCAAGGTGGGGTTACCCCTTCATCGATGGGGGTTGTAGGTGTGATACCTTTGCTTGGAATGTGGGGTGCTACCTCCATCATCAATGGGGAGTGCTTCCGTCATCGATGGTGGCATGCCCCTTCTTTGATGTGGGGGTGCAGGTGTGACATCCTTCCATTGTTTTCAATGGGGGTGCCCCCATTATTGATTGTACAGTCCCTTTCATCGATATGGGGGTGCAGGCATGACATTCCTCCATGGTGAATAGGCGGGATCTTCCATCTTTGATAGGGGGTGCTCCACCATCAATTGTTGGGTGCCCCTTCATCGATATGGGTGTACAGGCCTGATACCCCTCTCCATCGTCAATATAAGAGTGCCTCCATCGTCAATATGGGGGTGCCCCTGGGTCATTAAGTATTGAAGGCGTGACACCCCTCCAATATGAATGGGGGTGTCTCCATCATCGATGGGGCTGCCCCCATCATCCTAGGGGCGGTTCCCCCTTCATCAATAGGGAGTACAGACGTGACACCCCTCCATCGTCAAAGGGAGTCCATCCTTCATCTATGGGAGAGTGGCCCTTCGGAGATGGTGACTGCAAGAGTGACACGCGACCATCGTCGCTGGGGGGGCCTCCATGTTCGATAGATGGGTTCCCCCATCACTGATGTGATCATGCCGGTGAGACACCCATCCATGGCTGATGAGAGGTTGTCCCATTGTCAATGGTGAGTGCAGGTGTGACACCCGTCCATCTTCGATGTGAGGTGCCCCTGCATCAAGGTGGGGGTGCAGGTGTGACACCCATCCATTGTCTAAACAGGGATGCCTCCCTCATCGGTGCTGTGGTGCCACTCTGTCGATGTGGGGGTGCAGGCGTGACACCCCTCCATTGTCGATGGTGGGGTGTCCCTTTGTCGATGGGGGTGGAAGGAGTGACACCCATCCATCGTCAATGGGGGGTGTCTCCATCATCGATGGGAGGGTGGCCCCATTGTCTTAGGGTCAGTGTCCTCTTCGTCAATGGGGCGGTTGTGGGCATGACACCCCTCCATCGTTGATAGGAAAGTGGCTCCATCATCAATTGGATGGTGACCCCATTATCGATTAGGGGTTGCCGCTTTGTCCATGGGGGCTGCATATGTGACACCCCCCATCATTGACGGGGTGGTCTCTTATCGTCGATGGGGTTGTGCCCTTTTGTCAATTTGGGGGTGCAGGCATGACATGCCGCCATTATTGATGAGGTGCTGCCTCCATCAACGATGGAGGGGTTCCCCAATCGTCGACGGGGGGTACAAGTGTGACACACCTTCATCATTGATGGGAGGGTACCTCCTTCGTCGATGAGGCATAAGATTGACACCCCACCATCATCGATGGGGGGGTGCCTCCATCATTAATTCGGGGTTTCCTTTTCAACGATGGAGGTTACTGGTGTGACACCCCTCCGTCACCTATGTGATCAAGCAGGGGTACAACAGTGCAGCAAGGGGTCTGCTGGCTAGAGAAGACAGTATGTACAGGGAAGTGAAGGAGGGGAAGCTGGCCCCAGGACACATGGATTCAGGAGGGGGAGGCTTCAGATTAGAAGATGGACACCATTTCTAGCCACAGCTGGGAGGAAAGGACTTGTGTATCTCCAACACTGTAGAAGTTCACTTTTGTAGCTCATTTAAGTCATTAATAATGCTATGAAGGTAGAAGGTCTATTATGGCTGTTAGGAAGATGGGGAAACCGAGGCCCAAGTAGATACAAAGGTCAGAACTACCCTGCATATGAACCTAAATTCAAGTTCCAGGCTGTGGCTCATGCGTGGTTCACCCGTACAGCCTGTAAGCTTTCTGGGAGCAGGGCCGCGGGTCACAATTCCAGGACAACTCACATGTGCACCTTCTCCCTGAACACTGAGCCCACGGCATTTAACCCTTGTTGGCCAAGTTGGTCCATTGAAACTGTTCCAGCTCGGATTGAAAAGGCCCATAGCACAAATCCCAGCTCACAGAGAGATGGTCATCGGCCAGTGGTTGGCAAGCTTTTTCTATACAAGACCAGTTAGGAAAAATGTTCTTGGCCTCACAGGACCGATCTTCACTTCAGCTACTCCCCTCTGGTGCCCGGCCTTGGCTGTGTTCACATCAAAATTTACACAACAGAAGGCCAGATTGGGGCCACAGGCTGAAGTTTGCTAACTCCAGCATGCTGTAAACAATTTACGGGAAGACAGCTATAGGCTTGGGGTGCCTAGCAGATCCCAAAGGTGGTGGTTCACATTCTTCCTCCTTCATGTAAAGAACAAATTCTGTGAAGACGGGAGGAGGAGGATGGTCTACCTTTCACTTGGGGTCCACAGCCTGTCAGGTGCCTTGTATTCATCAGCTGTAATCCTCAAGGTCACTCGGGAAGGTTTTAACCCCTATTTTCCAGGGTAGAAGAAAAGAGGCTCAGGAAGAAGCTGCCCGTGATTACACAGCACGGAGACAAACCTGAAAGGTCCCTGCTGGCCAGTGAGGCCTCAGGCCCACCAGGACGGGAAAGACGGGGTAGCCCACGCTGGCTGCTGAGCAAGTCATCCCAGGAAGACTGGGATAGAGACTCAGGAATCAGAAGGGGTTCTCATGCACCCGCAGGAAACCTCTGGAGGTGTAGGGAAGCTTTGTAGGCTACTTCTTTGTTGTTTTGTTTTTAACATAACTTATTGTCAAATTCATTTACATGCAACACCCAGTGCTCATCCCACCAAGTGCCCTCCGCGGTGCCCATCACCCATTTTACCACTCCCCACCCCCTCAATTCACCCTCAGTTTGTTCTCTGTATTGAAGAATCTCTTGTAGTTTGTCTCCCTTCCTCTCTGTAACTATTTTTCCCCTTTTCCTCCCCTATGGTCTTCTGTTAAGTTTCTCAAGATCCATGTATGAGTGAAAACATAGGATATCTGTCTTTCTCTGGCTTATTTTACTCAGCAGAATACCTTCCAATTCCATCCATGTTGCTATAAGTGGCATGATTTCATTCTTTCTCATTGCCAAGTAGTATTCCATTGTATATATAAACCACATCTTCCTTATCCATTTATCAGTTGATGGACACTTAAGTTCTTTCCATAATTTGGCTATTGCTGAAAGCGCTGCTGTAAACATGTGCCCCTATGAATCAGCACTCTGCTATCCTTTGGGTAAATTCTTAGTAGTGCTATTGCTAGGTTGTAAGATAGCTCTATTTTTAGTTGTTTGAGGAAACTCCACACTCTTTTCCAGAGCGGCTGCACCAGTTCGCATTCCCACCAACAGTGCAACAGTGTTCCCGTTTCTCCACATCCTTACCAGCATCTGTAGTTTCCTGAGTTGTTCACCTTAGCCACACTGACTGGTGCGAGGTGGTATCACAGTGTGGTTTTAATTTGTATTTCCCTAGTGATGAGTGACATGGAGCATCTTTTCACGTGTCTGTTGGCCATCTGGATATCTTCTTTGGAAATGTGTCTATCCATGTCTTCTCCCCATTTCTTCACTGGATTGTTTTTTGGGTATTGAGTTTGGTAAGTTCTTTATAGATTTTGCATAGTAGCCCATTATCGGATATGTCATTTGCAAATATCTTTTCCCATTCCACCAGTAGCCTTTTAGTTTTGTTGATTGTTTCCTTTGCAGTGCAGAAGCTTTTTACCTTGATGAGGTCCTAATAGTTCATTTTTGCTTTTAATTCTCTTGCCTTTGGAGATGTGTCAAGCAAGAAATTGTTGCAGCTGAGGTCAAAGAGGTTGTTGCTTGTTTTCTCCTCCAGGGTTTTGATGCTTTCTTGTCTCACATTTAGGTCTGTCATCCATTTTGAGTTTATTTTCATGTATGGTGTAAGAAAGTGGTCTAGCTTCATTCTTGTGCAGGTTGCTATCCAGTTTTCCCAGCACTGTTTGCTAAAGAGACTGTCTTTTTTCCATTCTATACTCTTTCCTGATTTATCAAAAGCAGGAGGGGGGGGGGAGAAAGCCTCTTATGTTGAAAAATGCTCTCACACAGGTGCACGTGGTGGCTCAGTCAACTGAGCATCCCAACTTTTGATTTCAGCTCAGGTCATGATCTCATGGTTTTTGAGTTTGAGCCCCACATCAGGCTCTCTGCTGTCAGTGCTGAGCTCTCTTTGAATCCTCTGCTCCCTCTCTCTCTCTGCCCCTCCCCCGTTTGTGTTCTCTCTTGCTCACTCTTAAAAATAAACATGAAAAAAATCTTTTCATGACTTCACAAATATATGGAATTTAAGAAAGAAAACAGTCGGGGAAAAGCACCCCCCAAAAAGCGGCTGCAGAAAAAGTGGAAACATGGAAACAGCCGCAGGGACCAAACCAAAAAAGGAGAAAGAAAAAAGGAGAGGGTTTAAATTCCACTGAGACTATAACAGAGGGGTCATAGAATCTGAAACTCCACAGCTCGATACCTGGTGGTGCGTGGTGGGAAGGAAGATTCCTCAGGAGCAGAGTGAAGTCTGGTGGGTCCTAAGGCCACACGGAGAGAGGTGGATCCCCTACTGGAAGGACATTTGTTAGAGGCTGTGTGGCCACCCCACAGGCAAATGCCACAGCAGAGCCCAGAGAACAACCACATTCGCTGGTGTTAGATCAAGATTGTAAAGGGTAAAGACTGGTCTCAGATGTGTGTTGTGACTTACCATAATCCCTGAAACACTGATGGTACACGACAATGTGAAATTTTTCTGGGGCGGGCTAGCACCCAGCTGCAATCTCTGGGCATTGGCAGCAGCACAGTTCCTCAAACGCTCCTGGGTGTGGCCAGCACCTGGCCGTTGTTCGGTAAGACCCTCCTGCAGAGGATCAGAATGGGTCAAAGCCACAGTTCCTCAGAAGTAAGGGTCGGGAAACAGAGCCACATCTGAGATAAAACTCAGGAGGGAGGCGCCACCTTACAAGCTGATAGATTGGTCACGGACAGTGTAAAAGCTGAGAGTGGATGTAAGCCAGAGACAAAGGGTGGGTGCATGATTTCTGATCTGGGAAAACAGAGTTCCGATACTAAAGACTGGGTAGCTGGATAACGCCATTTTCACTCCTCCTGTGTATGAGCATACATACCTGCAAGCGTGGCAACAATCCACCAGTAAGCTAAGCAGCGCCATCTAGTGGAGAACAGAGCTTAGTGCAATGGCTGGGCCAAGCTCGCTCTTCAGGAACACCACAAGTCTCTATGCTTGCTTACTTTATGGGGTATAAAGTGCTTCATAGTTTGACTTCTAGGGGAAAACAATGTAATTTCAATCATAGTTGAGTCTGTTCACAGGCCCATCTATTCAATTTTCTTTTTCTCTTTTGCATTTATTTTCTTTTTCTTGAATACAGAAAGGGAAAAAATTATTTTTAGTTTCAATTTTTATTAAAAATATTTTTATTTAATTTTTCTACTTTATTTTTACTTTCTTGTAAAGTTTTCAAATTCTGCTTCACTTCCATCATTTCATTTTATTCTATTTCATTGCATTCATTTTTTCAAGTTTTCAAACATTTTCCTATTTTTAATTTTTTCTTTTTACCTTTCTTCTCTGATCTATCAAGCACCTTTCAACACCCAGACCAAAACACACCTAGGATCTAGCATCATTTATTTCATTATACGTGTGTTGTTGTTGTTTTTAATTTCTGTATTTTAATTTTTTAACGTTAATTCCTTTTCTTCCTTAAAAATGATGTACTGAGGGAATTCACTTCAAAAGAAAGAGCGGGAAGAAATGGCAGCCAGGACTTAGTCAACACAGATACAAGCAAGATGTATGAACCAGAATTTAGAATCACGATAATAAGAATACTAGCTGGGGTTGGAAATATATTAGAATCCCTTTCTGAGAAGTTTAAAGAAGTAAAACTAGTCAGGATGAAATAAAAAATGCTATGCCTGAGCTGCAATCTCAAATGGCTGCCATGGCAGCAAGGATGGATGAGGCAGAGCAGTGAATCAGAGATATAGAGGACAAACTGGAGAATAATGAAGCAGAAAAAAAGAGGAAGACTAAGGCAAAAGAGCATGATTTAAGAATTAGAGAAATCAGTGACTCATTAAAAAGGAACAACATCACAGTCATAGGGGTCCCAGAACATGAAGTGAGGGAAAAAGGGATAGAAGGGTTATGTGAGCAAATCATAGCAGAAAACTTTCCTAACCTAGGGAAAGACACAGACATCAAAATTCAGGAAGCACAGAGGACTCCCATTAATTCTACAGAAACCAACCATCAACAAGGCTGGCCCTACCTGCATCCACCAGGCCTCACCTTACTCTCTGGAGGGGGTCTGTGAGGCCATCGATGCCTCAGCAGAATTCTGTTGGGTGGAAACTGGGCAGGAACTCCTTGGATCTCAAGTGTGGGATGCAGGATCAAATGATGGGCTACTGTTGGCTTCACTGCTCACGTTTTCATGTTCTTCCTTCTCTAACCCAAACAGAATCAAGATTTGAAGTTATTGAGGAGCTCTGAACATAGACCCTGCCTGAAATAAGAAGCTCTATCTAGGAACCTCCCCACCCAACCACACACTCGTAGAAGACAAGGGACCTGGAGGATGCCATGTCCGGATAGAAGAGGAGGTGGAAAGCTGCCCGCCGACCCTGCGGATTGCAGAATCCACATGTGGGCAGGAGAGGGTCTGGCCAGGCAGCTGTGTCCTGGAGTGGGAGTGGGGCTTAAGGATGGTCGACCTCTTCTGGGGTCCCCGCATCTCCACAGGGGAGCTCTGTGGCCCGTGGGACTACTGAGGCTCCCACGGAGGCAGCCGTGCCACTGTGCCTACTTCTTGTGGGACACCTGCTTGGGGGGTGTCCACGGGACAAGGTGGATTCTGAGGGCACCCAGCAGAAGGACCATATGGATAGATAGAGATGGACACAGAGTCTGAGAGACAGAAACAGAGACAGGGCCTGACCAGTGTGCAGCAGGTCGTTCAGAGGCCATGTTCCAGCCTCTGCAGCCCAGGTCTCAGCCACCATGCCGAGGGGCCCTGGGCAGGAACACCGCGGAGTAGGGTGGCCAACCCTGCTGACCAGGGATGTTGTGTTTCGGGGGGCTGCTGGGGCTGCTGCACAGAGAGTCATCTCAGGCTCTTGGAGCCCAGGGCCCTGGTGGGGCAAACAAAGCAGACCCATCACCCAGAACTCCACCCTCAGTCTATCTTCCCAGCATTCTAGAAACTTCTCTGGGGAGAGCAGAGCTTGGGAGAAAGCCAGAGGGATGTATGCCGCCGAGCGCAGCTGAGCTCAAACCACCAAACTGGACTTTGCCAGGATCACCCACCGCTGCATCAAACCACCGAAATGCCTGGATGGATGCAACAGGCATGTATTGTTTTGTACAATTCTGTATGTGGCAAGTGGGTCCCCGCTGATTTCCCCTGGGCCCTGGAAGGTCTGAGTGGGGTGTCAGAGGCTCTGCACATGTCAGGTAGTCCCCAGGCTCTCCCCACAAGGGGTCTCTAATTCCAAGTTTCCCCACGCAGCAGGGGTCTTGTGCAAGGTCGCCTGGGCCACTTCCCATGTGAGGAGGCCAGTGTAGAGACCAGCACAAGTGATGCACCTGCTGAGGCAGAATCCGTGGAACATCTGGCCCACACCTGCCCACCGCAGTGAGATCTCCAGGATGGACGGGATGGGGGTGTCCACTCCTTCCTGTCGCCCCCAGATTAGCAGACAGATGGCCTCATTCCTAAGAGGTGATGGCCCTGCCCCTTTCGTTGGCCTACATCTACCTGTCTAGCCATAGTCCCTGGATGGCAGGCAATGGCGCCGTTGCTATGGGACATCTTAGGCATGGAAGTGGGCACTGGAGACACATTCTCGTGGGCCTGATGTTTGGACTTACCACCTGTGCCCCTAAAATATCCACATGGGCTGGTTGTTTTATTTTATTTTTAAATTTTAAAACATGTTAGAAAGAATGGCATCTAGTTAGGGTGTTCAGCTGATGTGAGGCACACGTACCACTGATCTGATGGCTGGAGCCAAGACCTTCTGGACCCACCTTCTCCCCACTCTTCTCCCCACTTATTTACCATCTGTGTGTGGCCATGCACACTCAGTACAGGGCTGTCAGCTGGTCTCTGTGCCAGGTGCCAGGTCTCCAACTTCCTCCTGCGTCACTGCCACCATGTGCCCTGTGATCGACATGTCCCCACCCCAGGTGGCTCTGTGCTTGGCTTCTGCCTACTCTTCAGATTCCAAGGGAAAGTGAGACCATGCAACCTTTTCTTTGTGTGTCTGGCTTATTTCACTCAGCATAACATCCTCCAGACCCACCCACTCTTTTTTTACAGCTGATCAATATTCCTTCGTATATACATCATTCGTTGGATGGACATTTAACCTGTTTCCATGAGTGACATTGTGAACAATGCTGCCATGAATGTGGGCGTGCAGAGATCTCTTCCAGACAGTGAATTTGTTTCCTTTAGGTAAATACCCAGGAGTGGAATTACTGGACCATCAGGTGGTTCTATATTTAACTTGAGATCTCCATGCTGATCTCCACAGTGACTGCACCAGTTTGCATTCCCACCAACAGTGCTGAAGGGCTCCTTTTTGTCTATATCCTCAGAAATACTTACTATTTCAAAATAATGAAGATTTGGGGCATTTGGGTGGCTCAGTCGATTGAGCATCCTGCTTCAGCTCAGGCCATGATCTCACGGTTTGTGGGTTTGAGTCCCGTGTCAGGCTTTGCGCTGACAGCTCGGAACCTGGAGCCTGCTTTGGATTCTGTGTCTCCCTCTCTCTCCGCCCCTCCGGCGCTCATGCTCTGTTTCTCTCTGTCTTAATAATAAATAAACATTAAAAAAATTTTTAATAGGGGCGCCTGGATGGCTTAGTCAGTTAAGCGTCCGACTTTCGCTTAGGTCATGATCTCGCGGTTCGTGGGTTCGAGCCCCGCGTTGGGCTCTGTGCTGACTGCCAGCTCAGAGCCTGGAGCCTGTTTCAGTCTGTGACTCCCTCTCTCTCTGACCCTCCCCTGCTCAGCTGTCTCTCTCTCTCTCTCTCTCTCTCTCCTAGAAATAAATAAAACATTAAAAAAAAAATAAAACATCTTTAAAAAATTTTAATAAAATAAAATATTGAAGATTTAAAAACAGTGCCATCATTACCAGCAAAGAGCCAAAATGTAACTAAGGAGCTGAGTAGTGTTTAGGCCTCGGGGGAAAAGGCCAGAAAGTCCTGAAATTCGCTGAGTGTGACGAGCCTCTCTTGGCCACCCACTTTCCCCCAAGCTGAACTGCTGGCTTATAGGAATACTTGCAGGAAGTTAGGGACAGGGGATGGAAAGGCAGACAGAAAGGGAGGAGAGACCCAGAAACCAGGATGACGCTGGAGAGCAGGTGTCGTGCAGGGCAGTGATGGCCAGACTGAAAACAGGTCCCTGCAACCCAGGCAGCTCTGAGCAGGTGAGACAGAGATGCTGCCACCATTGGCACCTTCCCAGCCGCTGTGATCGTTTATGGGCAGAGAGGACATTAGACATGTCAATGTGTCTCGGAGATGACCTGATCCAGACCCTGAAACTGCAGACACTGTGATTGTCAGTAATGGTTCACATCACAGCCTTTTCACGTCTGTGGGTGTTTCCTCTGACCACACCCACAGGAGCAATCATGTGAGCGACAGGTCTGACAGTCCCGAGCATGTAAGGCGACGCAGTCTCTTCCAAGTTTCACCAGCTCTTCCATTGCTCTGATTGTTTCATGGACACCAAGAGAAAGAAGGACATGAGCAGAGCAGGGACAGCACTGAGGGCAGAGCAGCGCCCACCTGGAGACCCCACAGCCTCCCGAGCAGCAGGGAACCATCATCTTGTCACCCATGCAGACCGTTCCTCCAGGGAGGACGTTACGGGACAAGTCAGAAGTCCCACTCATGGAACATAGGATCTGAATCCAGAAGGATCCCAAGGGAAACTCTCCTCTTCATGTTCCAACTTGGATGAGAGCTTCCCTGGCTCCAGTAATGTCATGCAGCCTCTCAGGGCATCAGGGGCTCAGCCACACATGCTGCAGGCCTCGGCACCCCTTCTTCCTCCCTGGGAGGTGGGGTACCCCTGGACTTGCCTGCAGATGCACCGGGTCTCCCCGGCAGCGCTCAGCCTCTTCTCTTCCTCCACTCACTGCAGCACAAGGGTACAAAAGCACCCACTCCAGGTTCACCAAACAGACGGAGTGTGGCCACACAGTGATAACAGAATCCAAAGGCAGAGAGGAGTGTAAGTGACACAAGAAAATAATTCGTTTCAGTGACAACAACACTGGGAAGATAGCGGACCAACATCTCAGAGACTATTACCAAAGAGCTGAAAACACATCCAGGTTTATATAAGGAAAATATGAAACAGAGGCCCCCGGGTGCATGCAGTGGGGAAGTGAAGGTGGGTGGATATGTGCAGGGGAGTAGTGGGTGTGTGTAGGGGGCAGTGGGTGTGTACAGGTGGGCCTGTGGGTGTAGGCAGGGGGTAAGGGGGCATGCGGGTGCATGCAGGTGGGCAGGTGGGTGCCTGCAAGAGGAGTGGGAGTGGGTGAGTGGGTGCATGGGAGATGACAGTGCATGTAGGGGGACAGTGAGGAGGGTGGGTGTTGCGGGGGGCAGGTGGGTGCATGTTTGGGGGCAGGGGACAGGTGATCATGTACAGTGGTGCAGGTGGGTGTGTGCCATTGGGCCTGTGGCTTCATGCAGGTGGAGTGAAGACACATGAGTGCATGCAGAGGGCAGGGGAATGGGTGGGTTCCTACAGAGAGTGAAGGCAGATGTGTGCAGGGGTACAAGTAGGTACATGGCAGGGGGCAGTGGGTGTGAGCCAGGGGGCAGGATGCAAGACACAGATGGGTGCATGCAGGGGGCAGGGAGTGGGTGGGTGTTTGCAGGCGGAATGAAGGCAGATGCATACAAGCAGGGAGACAGGTGGGTATATGATAGGAGGCAAGTGGGTGCATGTAGGGGGACAGGGGGAGGTAGGTGCATGTAGAGGGGCAGATAGGTGCATGCAGGTGGGTAGGGGTGGTAGGTGGAGTGAAGGCAGATAAGTAATGGGGTCAGGTGGGTGTGTGCAAGGGAATAGGCGGGATGTGCAGGGGGTCATTGGGTGCGTGCAGGGGAGAACTGTGTGTGTGCAGGGGCACTGGGTATGTACAAGGGGCCAATGAGGCTGGTGGGTGCATGGAAGGGTCAGTAAAGGCCAGTGGGTGCATGTACGGGAGTGAAGCCTGGCGGGTGCGTGAAAGGGGGCACTAAGGTCAGGCCCATCATTGTCCTGGGGTCAGTCCTAAGCAGGGTCTTGCCAGTTCAGGCAGTCCTTGCTGCTTGAGCGTGTGGTGTGGGTTCCAGCGGCGATGCTTCACCTGCAGGGTCTCTTGCTGGATTTGAGGGGTGGCTGGAACAAAGAACTAAGCAATTAGAGAGTGCAGATCCCAGTCAGAGTGGAGGCAGTGAAATCTTCTTTCTGTTCTTGGCGTCTTCACTGTTGACACTCGACCCACCACAGTGCCCCTTTGAGGAGGCAGTTGGCAATCTGTGCACCTGCATTGTGCAGGTACAGGCCTGTAACCAAGCCTGTGTAGACTCATCCCTGCAAACACATGCAAGGGTCCTCATCGAACGTGCTCGGCCACTGTGAGCGATGGAGAAATCACGGCAGCTGTCTCCGTATGACCCACAGCGACCAGTACATGGTGTGGCATCACATCCAAAGGGCACAGGTGGCTTCAAAGAGAAGGGTGTAAATATGCCCAGACATGTGAAAACACTGGCATCAGTGATTCTGACACATGACAACGTTAAGTGGACTGGGCAGCTTGAAACAAGGCACGTTTACTATCTCACGGTGTCCATGGGCAGGGGTCGGACGAGGCTGAGCTGGGTCCCCTGAGATGAAAATTTGAGCTGGGGCTGTAGTCCCATCTCAATCTCCCACCCCAAGGGAGGACCTGCCTCCTCATTCAGGCCTGTTACACCTCCAAATTCTAAGGAAAGAACGGATTTGAGGCTCATGCCCTGTGCAGAAGAATTCAGTGATGAACTCAGAAGTTCACCGTGATATTTTCAGGGCTTGGATGAAGCTGCAGAAGTGGATCCTGAGGCCAAACCTAACCCTGGCCCACAAATCATCAGGTCCCTGAACTCAGACCATAAGCCTGAAATGTGCCAAGATACATGCCCTCAACTCGGCACTCCAGGGAGATCACTGCACTGTTGGTGATTCAGCCCATGATGCCTCAAGGGACCTAACCCTAACCTTGGCTCTGGCTGTCAGGGGGCCCACCTTCTAAGTCTGAGAAAAGAAATGATTTGAGGCCCATGACTGGGGCAGCCTTCTTCAGCGAGAAACCCACGAGCCGGCACTGACATTTCTAGAGTCAGAATGGAGCATCACAAGGGTATCATGCACCAAAACTTAAGCCTGGAACACAGCATCTGCCGTCCTCTGACCCAGACCCTAAGATGGTCCCACCCCCTAACAGGATGCCCCCAACTTGGCCCTGAAGGGGATCACGGGACTGGTGTTGCTTCTTCCTCTGAAACCTCCCAGTACTAACCCTAACCCTAACGCTAACCCTAACCCTAACCCTAACCCCAGCCCGGGCTCTTTCCCTAGAGGCGCCCAATTCTTGGTTCGGCCTCTATTACCTCCCAGGATCTAACCCTAAACCTAACCCTAAACCCTAACTCTAAACCCTAAACCCTAATCCTATCCTCAACCCTTACGCTAACCAGGGTTGGCCAGGGACACCCCACAAAATCTCGAACAAGCCCAGGACTTCCCATCTGGCCATTTTGCAGTCATGGTTGCCCTTCCTTTCCTGAGCCTTGAAGAGAATAGAAATGACAAAGGCTTTGAAGAATGTCTGCGAAGTGGGCATGACACCTGCCTAGGGACCTGTTTTCACCAAAGACCTCTCAGGAACATCCACTTGGGTCTCTCACGAGGAGACGTGGAGCTTCTTGTACTCCCTGACCAAACCAAGCAAAAGAACTACTTAGAAGTGAGGAGTAAGGATTTTCTTACTTCAAGGTTGTGGCTGTTTTTTGTATTCTGTAAACGTCTCTATTCAAAATCAGGATTGACACTTTCTGATTTTGATTTTAAAACAGTGGTGCCGCACCATTATAGAGTAATAGGACCTGGATTTGCTCTCCAGCTTGAAACAACAAAACCAGACAAAACACAGGAAACAGAGGTTCTCCAGATCCTGGGCACCAGGCATGGAGGACAGTGATCCCTGAGGGTTGGGAAACAAACCAGTGAGCCCCGCAATTGCTCCAATTTACCACCTTGAGAGAGTTTCCAAGCGAGGCGAAGGGAGGGGACTGCACAGGAGCCCAGTGGACACCCCATGGAGGACACTGAGCTGGACTCCAAGGAGGCCACAGCGGCTACAGGCCACAGGACAGAGGGTCGGGAGGGAGTGGGAAGGGAGCCACAGAAAGCCAGTCAGGAAGATCTGCCCTGGAGGCGACCCTGGCAGACAACACAGCACTGATCAGCACCTCCACATGAGGCAACTGCCCAACATCAGTGGGAAGTCACATGAAATGGATGGATGGAATAAGTGTCTGGCACTGATGAAGGAGCATAAGGCAAGCTGGGGGCCAAGCACAAGCCAACAGCACACCCTTCCTCCTCCATGTGTGTGATATTTCTCAGGCATTCCTGGCTGCCCAGGAACAAAGGAAAGGAAAGAAAACAAATGGTTGAGTGATAGAGATCACAGTCATGCAGGACAGGAGTCTCCTTAGTTTATGAATAATGTAGTAAACTGCAAGAAAAAGGCTATTATCCATGACCTAATTTCTAGAAACCTATAGACCCCGTTTCCTTGAGCCCTAAATCGCCCTCATCAAGATTATAGGGGGTTTCAAACTCCACACCTGAAAAGCAAACAACCCAGTGAAGAAATGGGCAGAAGACATGAACAGACACTTCTCCAAAAAGGACCAGATGGCCAACAGACACATGAAACGATGCTCAGCATCCCTCCTCATCAGGGAAATACAAGGCAAAACCACACTGAGATACCACCTCACAGCAGTCAGAGTGGCTAAAATGAGCAAATCAGAGGACTCTAGATGCTGGCGAGGATGTGGAGAAACGGGCACCCTCCTACACTGTTGGTGGGAATGTAAGCTGGTGCAGCCCCTCTGGAAAACAGTGTGGAGGTTCCTCAAAAAGTTAACAATAGAACTCCCCTAAGACCCAGCAATAGCACTGCTAGGAATTTACCCAAGGGATATAGAAATGCTGATGCATAGGGGCACATGTACCCCAATGCTCATAGCAGCACTCTCAACAATAGCCAAACCATGGAAAGAGCCTATGTGTCCATCCACAGATGAATGGATCAAGAAGAGGTGGTTTATCTATACCAGGAATACTACATGGCAATGAGAAAGAATGAAATCTGGCCTGTGTAGCAACATGGATAGACCTTGAGGGTGTTATGCTGAGCGAAATAAGTCAGGCAGAGAAGGACAAATATCATATGTTTGCACATATAGGAGGATTAGGAGGAACTTAACGGGGGACCGTGGGGGAGAAGAAGGGGGGAAATGATGGGGAGAGGGAGGGAGGCAAACCATGGGAGACTCTTGAATGCTGAGAACAAACTGAGGGGGTGGGGAAGAGGGGAAGGGGGGAGATGGGCATGGAGGAGGGCACTTGTGGGGATGAGCACTGGGTGTTATATGGAAACCAACTTTATAATAAACTATTAAAAAAAAAGATTAAAGGGGGTTTAAATACTTGCCATGGTGATGTGGGAAACAAAGGCAAATGAAAAATTAAATTCCCTGACTGTCTACAGCCCATTGACGAGTCCTTGAAACAGGCAGAGTGACCTCCCTCTAGGAGTTCAGCTGCCTTGAAGATGACACTTTGCTGGCGGCAAAGGGAATCTTGGCTTAACATTATCCTGACCATTCCCCCCACCCCCAGGATCTTGTAAGTCTACCTTAACAAATAAAAATTCATTCGCAAATCTCCTTTATCTCAACTCCCCCAAGATATATGCTGGCAATCATCCCCCAAGCTTATGGGCCCCTGGTATACACGTAAAGGGTCTCATGACTGAGGTTTTACTCAACAGTAATAAGTGACATTTTCCTAACACCTAACCTCTCAAAGTCCTAGAAACCTTGCTTCCAAAATGCCTTAGAGACTTACTTTATCCCTAACCTCCTCCCGGCCTAAGGATGTATAATCAGTGACCTGTCATGACCCCAGGGCAGCTCTTTCTGCCCCCGGGTCCTGTCCTCGTGCTTTAATAAAATCACCTTTTTGCACCAAAGACGTCTTCAGGAATTCTTTCTTAGCCGTCAGCTCCAGACCACCCCACCATCACTACAAAACCCTATCACTTTCTCTATTGTAATTCAAATTCAAGCCCAAGCTGCCAAGGTTCCAGCACTGTCCCTGTCACACCATGGTGATGCATGCCACCAGGGCCTGTAAGGCTGTGGTGGGGTCTCAGCATTTGAGGTTAGGAGCCGGGTGGAGCTGAACCATCTTTCCCTCCCTCCCTTCTGCTCTCCCTCCCACTCACACTTTATGTTGCCTACCTTCACCTTATTCCCCTATTCACCCTTCTCCATGCCACAAGTGCTGCCACAAT
Organism: Proteles cristata cristata; assembly: GCA_017311185.1. Taxonomy (NCBI): domain Eukaryota; kingdom Metazoa; phylum Chordata; class Mammalia; order Carnivora; family Hyaenidae; genus Proteles; species Proteles cristata. The sequence goes on along the minus strand of JAESUZ010002938.1, from coordinate 279,336 downwards.
GAGCCACCTCATGCCCTGGATGAGGTGAGGATGAAGTGGGGAGCTCAGTGTCTCTCTAGATGGTGCCCTCCGGATATCTCTAGAACTTTTATCTGGTTCTAAACAGCTATTGGAATGAAAGTTTTTAACATCAGATTTGAACTGCTTTCACATCACCCCACTCAGTCTTTCCCTTAGGACTGAAAAAACAAGTCTGCAATAGAATTTTGGTCCCCACCACCCCAGGCCCCATGGCAGAATGCATCCTTCATGGAGCAGTTATGGGTGACTAGTCCATGCCAGGCCCTGCTAAGCTGCCGGCTGGGCAAACCCCAGATTCCTGCCCCATGGAGCCTTCCACTAATGGCCAGAAGACTGCCCAATGGGGACACAGCCTATGAGTGTCTTTCCCACTCCCCACCCGAGAACCCTGGCTTGGGGGGATTTGTAGGAAACAAAACAGGTGAATTCTACCAAGAATGGGAAATGTGTGACTTTGGCCTGGGTGCTGTGGTCTTTCACTGGAGCTAGGTGGCTTTCCAGGCAGTGCAGAGCAGATGGAGGGGCCTTGGCCCACCTTTCCTGCGTCATATTACCCAGCTCACACCTACTGGGTATGGGAGAGCCCAGCCCTTCCCCAGAAAACACCCTGAGGCAGCAGCTGCAAAGTGATCCCACTCAGCACCCCGGTGGGATTGGCAGCATAGCAGATCCTCACTTCTCCACCAAACAAGGCTCCTACCCTGGCTGTGCAGTCCAGAGTCCTCCAGCTCTGCCTTCCAGGGAAATAACTGCACAATTTGCAGTCTATGGCTTGTCATTAGGCATCCCCCATCCTCTGAGAGCCCTCTCCAGTGACCAGCATTTGCAGACCCTTGCCCTGTTACAGAACAAATGTTCATGAAAACCCCATTTTGAGAACAGCTCCATTTTCCTTTGTAAAATACGTGGCTAATGAATTCAAACTGGGCAGAAAGGCCTTTAAACTGGCCATTAGTGCCACTGGTTTATAAGCAGTTGCTCTTCATAATTCAACAGGTGACTGGCATCTGGATCATAAATCTGCTGGTATAAACAAGACTATCCTGTCCCCTTCAAGGTTCTTCTAGCCAAACTAAAAATCAAATGGCCAGGAGATAGATTCACAGGAGAAAACCAAGTTTCATAGTGATGATGTAACAGGATTCTCACATAGAGAGACAGAACACTGAGGCCTTTCTTTCCAGGAGGCAGTTTTATTCTTGTTAGCATGGCCTCAGTGGGCCAAGACTCAAAAGGCTGAGTCCCGAGCACAGAGCACAGTGGGGGGTAACCTTTTATACAATTTGTACTTCTTTGTCTCCCATACATGGTAACATACAGACATACAGTCTGATTGGGTAGTCTTTGTTACAGAGTTGTGAGGAATGTCATGCACCGACATACAGTCTGATTTGACACAACCCAAGTTACAGAGTCTTGTCAGAGCTGTGCATAAGTGTATAGGAGTTGATTGGAGCACGTTGCCTGCCCTTGTTCGGAAAAGGCCTCCACCACGTCCTTAGGGAGGGGCTCTACCTCTACCTCATTTCCCCCTTTGATGTTCAGATCCCCTGTTTTGGGTCAAAGAGCATCATCTTGGTTTAGAGGTTTATATTTCTATAACGTCATCACCTGCATGGTTATTTTTCTTTCGACCATTACCTCAATGAGGTTGGAAACAGACTGTATAACCAGGTGAGTTAGGCAAGGCAGGACTAAGCAAGTTCCCAAAATCAATAGAATAATACTGATGAGGGTTTTTTTTAATGTTTTTTTGTTTATTTCTGAGAGAGAGACAGCATGAGCAGGGGAGGGTCAGAGAGAGAGGGAGACACAGCATCTGAAGCAGCTCCAGGCTCTGAGCTGTCAGCACAGAGCCCGATGTGGGGCTCGAACCCACAAATTGTGAGATCATGACCTGGGTTGAAGTTGGACGCTTAACCTCCTGAGCCACCCAGGTGCCCCCTGATGAGGGTTTTGGATCCCCCGAGAGTTGACAACCATCCTCCAAATAACTCCCCAGAGTTCCAAACTTTCCAGGTCTGGACTGGGACATGAGCAACCTTTTTCATTTGCTCTGTGATCTGTGCTCTTCTTGGTAATAGTAATTGTAACCATTCTGAGTGCTGGAGACACATGTCCACGAGTCAGACCCCAGTTCATTTCCTTGGGAGAGTAGGTGGGATTGAGTCTCCTTTAATAATTGATATAGCGGACAATCTATTTTCCTGAACCCTGGTATCTATAGCCCACAATATCCAGTAATTCACCAAAACCCACACAGTTGTTTATCTGTCCTGGAGTTAGTAGCAATATAGTCTCTAATTCAGTTATAATGTCCCTTCCTAGCAAAGGAGTAAGCTTCTCTGGTATTATCAAGAAAGAATGAGAAAAAAATTAGTTTTCCCCATATGCATCCCAGGAGCTGAGAGAAAAATTTAGTTATAAGATTTCCAGAGATGCCTCTAATTGTTATGATGCATTTGGATAGTTGGCCTGGAGTGGAAAGGAGAACAGAAAAGGTGGCTCTGTTACAAAGAAGGAAATGAACTGGCTTTTAGTTACCTGAGTTTACTAGAGTTACTGGAGGCTCTGGGTTTCTAATAGACAGTTGGTTCCGGGGAGCCACCCTGAAGGGCCCCAGGTCCCTAACACTGGTTATCTGAGCTCTCAAATACAGACGTCCCCAAGGGCATTCAGACTTCCAGTGATTATATCCATTTAAAGGGCATGGATTGCAGATCTTGGACTCAGAAGGTTGTCCCTTCTGAGGGCAGTCTCGTTTCCAGTGCCCTAACTGGCCACATAAGTGGCATTTGGACCCATCTGAAGCCTCAGCTGATACAGAGGCTCTTAACCCACTGGGAGCTTCTCTAGATGCAACTGTACAGCCTTGGCAGCTGCAGGCTGTGTCCACCTAGCTGTTGAATCCTCCCAGCAAAGATCCTTGGGTTTAATGGCTGAAAACACAGGGACTCCATCAAATAGGCATGCCAGACAGGGACGACTACTGCCACACTTAGGCTGCCACCTCTGATGTGGTTTGGGGCTGGAGCTTGTACCTAAAAGGCTGTCTGAGTTGTGAAGGCAGAAAGAGACCCAACTTTCCTAAAACAGCTGAAAGACTGAGTACTGTGCACATGTGAGCCAAGCAGGTACAGGGATCCTGGGGCCCAGAAGAGGGCTAGTGTGCAGAGAGCTGGGAGATGGGAGTGAACACTCACCATTTCAAGGCTTCTGCCTAATTCCAAGCTCTCTCCTGTGCTGGAGGAGTATGGACTGTCTTGTTCTGCTGGGGCCTTTGTGGCTGCTGGTGGATTCTTCCTAAAGAAGGGCTTGGGAGCCTTGATTTCTGGTAAGCCTGGGAGCCCACCAGTCAGTGAGGACTAACTATTGCCTAAGGAACATTATAGGAGAGGGAGGGCTCCTTCTGCCCTAGAAGGTGTTCTGGTCTTCAGTCTTTGAGACCAGCCAGAGGTCCCAGTGGCTGGAGGGCTCAGGCTGGCCTCACTGCTCTCAGATTGTGGAAGCTATATTCAATGTGCATTCACCAGCCACACTTAGGGGTGTCAGTGACCTGGGCACAAGGTAAGTCTTATAAGAGAGTAGGTGGGGTATGAAGTATTTGCCTCATTTTACTCACTGAATCCCACAGCTGCAAAGGATGAGCACACTTGCCTGAGGGCAGAGCCAAATGGAACCCAGTCAGCCTTGCCAGGGGAGGATGTTCCGGGGGGGCGGGGGGGGCGTCATCCAGACACAGACTTCTGAGAGCCTTGGGTGTTGGAGGAGCCCTGGGCTCAATGGGGCATCCAGTCTAAGAGGGGTCTGTCTATGGCCAGTTTCAAGCTGCACCTTCAAAAGATTCTCAAGAGTAGGATCTTCCCACCTAGGAATCTATCCAACTTGTTCAGGGCGCAGAACTCCACGGGTCAAGAGAGGCCCATCTATCCAGAAAACCGTGAAGGAGTGCGTAGTGTACATGCATGAGCCACACAGGGGCAGGGAGCCAATGTCTCTGGAGAGGGCAAGTGTGTGGTGAGGCTGGGTCACAGGGGCAGACCTTGGTGGTCCAAGCTGTTTGCCTAATTCCAAGGCCAATCCTACATGGGAGAAGTTTGGACTGCCTTGTTTATTTGGGGCCTTTTTGGCTGTCACTGTATTCTTCTCTAAGAGACACTTGGGAGGAGCCATGATTCTTCATAAACCCAGAAGCCCTTTGGGCCAGCAACCAGTTGCAATGGGGACTGATTTCACCATTTCAAACTCTCACCTGAGAAAGCGTTTGGGGGCATGCTTTGCTTTAGTCCAGAGCCTGCTGGGATGACGTGGGCTATTTCAAATCTTCACAGGTTTTGGGAACCTCAGCTAGCTAAAGAGATGGGTTTGCACTTTTGAAAGCTGCTCATTGCAGGGGAACCAAGAGTCTGAGGCACGGCATGTGTAGGGTACAGCAATGTATGGGGGATGGGCTGTTGGTGGTACCTGTGCTCTACCTCCCTGTAAGCCTGAACCTACACAAATGCACATATAGCCTCTGAAGGCAGAGCAGAGTAATCTGGAAGCCTTGCGAGGACTGATTCCTCGTGCTGACCATGGTATTTTCAGCAAGAGACACCTGGGAGTTTTGTTTGCTGCAAAAAACTAGGACTTCAAAAAAACCAGTAAGGACACATGGGAACTGATGGTCACCCATTTCCATGGCTTCCTCAAAAGGAAATTCTGGGGCAGACTCCCTGCATGTTTGATGCAATGCACAAGTAGCTGGAGATGAGCCACAGACAGTGGGCAGGGTGAGTACTCAATGCACGAGCCTCACAAGTCAGGGGAGCCAAAAACCTGGAACAGGGCATGTCAGGTGAGGTCATGACACAGTAGCAAACTCTTGTGGATTCCTGCATCTGCCTATATCCCAGCCCTAAACTATCCAAATGCACATATTCCCCCTGAAGTTTGTTGGATTTGGGGAGGCAGATAATGCTCAGACTTTGTCTTTCTCTTCAAGGTTTGTAACACTGGTTCACTGACCAAGTATCTCCAGCCAAATAATGCTTTCAATTTACTATTTAAAAAATCACATATTCCAAACTAATGCCAGATTAATCACACTATTGTTCCACGAAAAGGGAGATGACAGGAATAGAGTTCAAATTTAGTTGGGGTGTATTTTTATAAGAATCAGCGCTTGAGGGACACCTTTCCCAACTGAGATCTGACCTCCAGCTGCCAGAGCCAATGTAAAGGTTTGTTGTTGCTGGAGCTCATTTGTAGGGAAGGAGGGTGTGGGTGCTGACAGGTAAGATGTACTTCTGGCAAAAATCTTTTCATTACTCTGGTAAAAGGGGCTCGCTCCTTTCCTGGGGCAGGAGCTCATTGTTCCAAGGTTTTTAGAGAGAGATTTTAGAACAGCAAATTGTAGCTGTGCCCAGACCATATACTCTCTGACAGTCCTCACAACTCTCTGTATTTGTTCTCTACATGCTGTGTTGTCACAGTCTCTTTTTTTCTACGTCTTTGCTGATAAGCCCCAGAGGGAGCCCCCAGCAGCTGAGCTGCTGAGATCTTATGGATGAAAGTAGATGAGCACTTACTGCCTTCTTGTATCAAAGCAACTTTACTACTAAACACAGGCTTTTATCTTTACAATAAATGAATGGATTTGAAATCACATCGAACCAGCACACAACAATCCACCCTCAGATTTAACACTAATCGATACTAAGGACTAATGTCCTATACAAATTCGTGTTCACAGAAATACCAGTCCACTCCGTATTTCTACATTACCTACAGTCTTCATCACAAATGCTCATTTATATACTGTATTTTTCCTTTGATGTATATTCCTATACATCACACTGTAATGACCAGTTTAAGCCACTATATTCTCCATATTATCAACATAAGTATAACAAAGAAATCTTTAACATGGTATTGTATCCAACCACCAAATGATCAAATGACCAATAGTTAAACATTTTAAACCAGTCAGTTAAACTTCCTTGACAATTATTTCCAAGTAAAGATCACTATTAGGAGGCTCCCGGAAGTATCACCTTGTACAGCACCATCAGACACATCAGGTTGCCATATCATCAGAACAGAGGCTGTCAGTATTTTTTTTAATGTCTATTTATTTATTTTGAGAGAGAGAGAGAGAGAGCACAAGTGAGGGAGGGACAGAGAGAGAGGAAAAGAGAATCTCAAGTAGATTCTGAACTGCCAGCACAGAGCCGGATGTGTGGCTCCAAGTCACGAGCCATGAGATCACGACCTGAGCCGAAAGCAAGAGCCAGACATTTAACTGCCTGAGCCACCAAAGTGCCCCAAGGCTGTCAGTGTTTTAGGGAATGCAGGGTTTTGTTCCTTTTTCAATTTCTGCAAATTTATTTCATTTTGTTAGTCTCAGTGTCCAAATGACCTGTATTATGTTCACTTTTCTAATGTATAACTTAGATATATTTGATTATTTCTTGGAAGTTCAATGTGAAATATTTCTCATTTTATTTATTAAGAAACATTTTTTTAGTTTATTTATTTTCTGAGAGAGAGAAGAGAGTTCAGGGGAGGGGCAGAGAGAAAGGGAGGGAGAGAATCCCAAGCAGGCTCCACACCATCAGCACAGAGCCCAATGTGGGGCTTGAACTCATAAATCATAAGATCATGACCTGCGTTGAATCAAGAGTTGGTCGCCTGACCAACTGAGCCACTCAAGTACCTCTATACTTCTGATTTTAATAGTTCCGTTATTTCTTTAACCTCCAATCATAAAATTTCCTTCTCTTGTCACACATATGACCTGTTCTAGTTGCACACATGCCATCATGCTGTGTCCTTATTCTCTCTTGTCTCCAGTAGGTTAGGTTAAGACTTGGCTCAGAGCATCCTACCCTGGTCCAAGTTCCTATGCTATATATAACTGGTTGAGGAGGCATCAAGGCCATATTTGTAGGTACTCATATGTTAGGTATAGTCAAAGGCCTAGGCTATTTTGATTCCATTCCACCAACACATCCTTAAGCACATGTTTTCCTTCTATCATAAGCGGATTTGCTATGCCCTGTAGGCTTGCTCTACTCTCTCTATTGATACTTGAGACTGCAAAAGGGTAGTAAGCTAATGTCATATTTCCTCCTTCAAGTGCCAATACTCCAATTTCACACCAACCCAAGGGATCACAGTCATTAGGATGTGTGGTATCTACCTCACTTCTGGCCGGGTTGTCTAGCATCTCAGACAATCTTAGAGGGTGGATATCCCCTAAGATTAGAGCTGTTCTAAGAGTATTCCCCGTATCAACCAATGTTAACTGCAACAGTTGTCAGTCTACAGATAAACATCTTTCATGTCACTTTTTTAGTATTTTGTTATTTTTAGTGATTTCTCCAACTGCTTTATGTTCAATTTCCATCACTTTGTTTACTTCCATGTGAAATTCACTTATACTTTATAAAACATTGCTATAAAACATTTATGCCCAAAGATGACAAAGCTGCCATGATACATGTATTATTGATGCTGTTTGCTTTCAAATATGTGTTTGGCATAGGTTGTAAGATGGGCATAAGTGAAGTTGGATAAAACTTAGCAGCACATTTGGGATATCTATATTTGTCTAGAAAATCCTGCATATTAAACTTTAAGTCATAGGCTATGATTGTAGCTCCCAATAAAATTGTGAGAGGTTCTATTAAGAGACAATCCCATATTTTGGGGGTAGAAATCTGTGGTGTAAGATTGAATACTGATATGTATCACCAAGGATAATATGTTTTATATGCTAAGTCTCTTATGTGTCCTCTGTACCTATCACGAGGTGTGCATTTTCTGTTAAGTCTGAACATAGTGTCCATTGAACTATAGGACATGATCTAATCAATGACTGTTGGATTGCAAGCTCCTTTGGAGCTTCCCAGATGTAGTCTGGAACGAGCCCTTGTTTGCATGACAGGGAGAAACCAAATAAAGAAGGAGGCCACCCCAGACTGGTAGTTGGCTAGGTTTAAGAAGCATGGGAACTTTCATACATGGCTTGCATTGGGCAGCAGGAAAAAGAACAGTTCTCCACAGTTGCCTGCCACTTATTAGAGGTTTATACAGAAGCCATAAAGGAGTGCAGTCACATATATCATTCTGATAGTCTCAGCACCATGTCACTATCTTAAGGCCATATCCTTGGAAGAGCATCTGGGAGCAAGGGATGAAAACAAACCCAATTTCCAAGGAGGACAGGAGAGGGGGTAAGGCCTCTAATTGCCTGGATCCAGGTCACAGCAAGTAGTGGTCATGTCATCTCGAAGATCTTTTCTTACACACCAACCCTCATGACTGGCTCTTACACTATCCTGTGAATCTCTCTTCTGCAATGTGTCCTGATGGGTCAGGAAAGGGTTTCACTAGCATGGAGATGGCTTCTGTGGCAGCTATCTGGCTGTGTTGGGGGCAGATGCCACAGCAATTATATAGGCACATGCAAGAGAAAGCACAGATTAAGACAATGATTCCAAAAATGAGCAACAACTTTTTCCACCAAGAGGACCATGATCCCAACCACTGATTTACTAAACCCTCATGGTGAGGATCAGATCACTCCAGGCATTCCCTTGCTTCCTCATATGATTTAAGAAACATAATACACTAGCAGGCTCATCAGGTATGAACACACAACATTCTGTTTGGATAATGGCACAGGTGCCTCCTTGGAAGGCAGCAATGATGTCCAAGGCTATCGAATTTTAGAGGACAGCTTTTCCCATTAGAGACTTTTCAGGGTTCACTAGGGACAAGCCTTTTTGGCATCCCTAAAGGCTCAATGACTGAATATAGTAAGGGCTATATGTGCTGCAATGCTTGCAAAGCCAATGGAACCAACAAAGAGAGCAGCTGAATGATGGTACCAGCTAAAGACACAGTGTGTCCATTTGGCCTTAAGGATAGGGAGATTGTCAACCATTGTTTCCACAGGGCAGATTCTCACCCATGCCCAGGGAAAACCCAGGGTATAATGGCCCAGGCGCTCAGGTGGAAGATTTTTGCCACAAAACCATGAGGCCCTATTCTAGAGAGAGCAGCTGCCCACATACCCAACAGTTGATTTCCTCGTCAGGCAGAAGAGTGGGCCCGCTGTAGAAAGGTATATCCTGTAGGTACCCATACTGTGACTGAACACCAGAGAAGCAGCAGAGTCTAAGGTCAGAAAGACAGATAATAAGTAGGAATCTGCATGGGGAGGTCTTACCCTACTGCAAGAATGACACTTGCAGCCCGATCTTTAAATGTTACTATGGCTGCATGTTTAAGTATTTGAGAAGTGTGTGCCTGCCAACCACGCTGGCCATGGGAAGCAGCCCTATAAGGTGTGAGGAGAGGGACTGTGGTCAGGACATGGTGGACCAGGACTCCTACCTCCTCGCTTTTTTCAATGATGCATGTTCCATTCTGGTTACAGTACATTTCATTAGGTCCCACTGCAGCGGGACAGTGGGGTCCCATTCCTATCTCCCAGGGGTGCAAAATAACTCATCACATCAGGTGTTTCCATTGCAAATCCTGATATATAACTCCTTTCCAGGGTGTGACGGGACTTGCTGTTCTCAGCAGCATAGCATGTTGATTTTCAGTGAGAATCAGGGCATAAGCTGTGAAGCTACAACTTCCATACCATTACAGTGTTGGGTGCCTAAGCTGGGGTTTCCTGTCTGGCATATGGGGCAACAGACCCTACTGACTGATTAGTCTCTCTAGACAAGGTGTTTTCATCTGTTAGTAATGTAACCTGCTGTTTTAATATTCCATTTTTCCTCTCTGTCAACACTACTGCTTATAGGTTATGGGGGAGATAGAACTTCCATTCACTGCCATGTGCTGTTCCCCAATCTTGCACTTTATGATCTTTGAATTGTAAACCCCCTGATCATTATCTACTCAGTGAGTATATCCTTATGTGGCATTCGGCTTCTCTGGTCCCCTAGTATCTGCAGCCTGGTTTGCACAACGTCAGGAGAAAGCTTGGGTTAGTCAGACGTGGTGTTCACTAAAAAAAAAAAAAAAAAAAAGCAGTATATCTAGAAACCTTGCTAAGAGGGAGGAGGCTACTACAATCAATCCGCCACACTCACCCCGGCTGAGAACTTCAGTGAATGACCCCAGACTCCTTTGGCTGTTGCCTTGGGTGTTGTTGAGAATGTATCAGACAATGATGTTCCTATGTTAACCCAGTCATTGTATTTCAAGGGTAATCCAGCATCCATGACAATATGCTATCCCCTCCAGGCACTGCAATGGTTACTCTGTCTATGCCCCAATCTGCTGCATCTACTGAAGACTTAATTGCTAGGGCTCAGCCTCAGCTTGAGCATTTGATTCCTGATTGCCAGAGGCTGTCAGTGCCTTATGAGCCAGGATATGAGAAACAGTGAGGACCACCTCAGTCTCTTGAAGATGTCTTTCCACATATCCTAAACCCCACAAAAGCTTATTTAAGTTCATCCACTTCTCAGCTTCCCATTGCCCAAGCCATAGGGTTCATCCCTTTAGGACAGTCCCACTGTCAATGCAACAGGTTATAAGCCAGGGTTCAGGAGTGACCACCAGCCAAGCAGCCCTGAGTTGAATCCTGGCTGAACAGGCTATTGTGGTATGTTTCTGTTTCCCTCCAGATGGTGTCAGTGTTGGCTGGACAGTGATGTGCAGGTGGTGGATTGCATGGACTACATCCATCTGTACACTAGGCATCAACCAGGATTTCCCCACTCCCTCTCCACAGGCTATAGGGATGCCTTGAGAAGACGGGCCAAGACGTCTGGAGGGTCTACATACTCTACAGTGCCTAATAGCACTCACATTAACAGAGCCAGTAGGCTGATGGAGAGAGTGCTCCTCTGCTGCAAATAGGCATGGCCTATAGTCCCAGTGGGCGCTTTAGCCATGGCAGAGGTGGGTTGATAGTGTATACTGTCACCCCCACCCCTTGACAGGCAGGAAGTTCTTACTATAACATGCTGTTTCTTACTGAGCAGCTCTACTTCAGTGGGCGCTGTATATACTGTAGCAATCTAGCACTCTATGGGGGTATGTCGCTTTTTGCCCCCTTCCAGAGCTGAGCCCAAAATCCTAAGAGTATTCTCTCCTCTCGTTTCTGCCATATGGTCAGTCCATATCATCTGGAGTCACAGACACATCTAATTCAAATAGTATTTCTGCTTGGGAGTTGCCCAGCGCTGTTATCTCCTTCACTAGTAGTTGTGCGTCTCAAAGGTTTTTGCTGCTCTGATCCCCAATCCCACTCATGCCTTTTCTTTCCCAGGTGATATAAGGAAAAGAGACACTGTGCCTAGTGAGGAAAAAAAGTCCTCCAAAGTCCCCAAATCCCTATGAAGTTTAGCACTTTGTTCACATTCTTAACAGTTGAGAGGGACTGCACATTATCAGCCACAGCTTTTGAGACAACGCAGTCTTATCTGACCAGACAGTTCCCAAGTAGTTACAGCGGTGCCAGGGCCTTGAATTTTCAGGGGGTTCATTACCCATCCTTTTCCCTCACAGATATCCCAGCAAAGCTTGTAGGTTGTCCTGCAGCAGAGGCAACCTTTACAAGTTAACATTATATAATCAAAGTTATGGGCCTGTTTTACTGATGTGGGGAATGAAAACAGGGACAGTCTCAGTCTGTTATCCCATGACACATGGTCAATCTGTGCCGGTAACCCTGTGGAAGCAGTTAAAATGTCCATTGTTGCCCCTCCTACATAAAGGCAAATTGATCTGAGTCAGTAAGCAGAGAGATACTGAAAAAGGCATTTGCTAAGTCCGGCAGATCACGGTACACTCCTGGTACCATGGCTAAAGTATCTAAGGTGGTATCAATGTCCAGCACAGCCTCATGGATCAGGGGAACTAACTCATTCAGTTCCAAGAACTGTTATCTATCATGAGCCATCCACTTTTTTACCAGCCATTCTGGGCCATGGAAACTACTATGGGCCTACTCAGTGCAGTTTGTGTATAATTTCACCTACCTCCTGTGTCCCCCCAAGACAATTTATACTGTTTGACAGTTACCATTCTTCACAGGAGTGGCAGGTATACTGGCTCCCAGCTCCCATTTCTCCTCAGCACTGGTTTGATTACTCTCATTCAAGATGTAGAATTCATCAATAGAGATTTGGAGAGTTGCAGTTTGGAAGATATCAGTGGCCCATATGTTATCTGGTTTGGAGAGACAAATACCATATGTTCTTGGGGTGAGTGGTAGGAAATGCCATATTTTCAGTGTCAGAGGACCTTCCTGACAATAACTGCTTGCCCTCCATAACAATCAATGGCACTGTGGAGGCCAAACCCTTGTGAAAGTCACCATGTATTAGATATTTCATCTCCAGGGGCGCCTGGGTGACTCAATCAGTTAAGTGTCTGACTTCGGCTCAGGTCATGATCTCACGGTTCGTGGGTTCGAGCCCCGCGTCGGGCTCTGTGCTGACAGCTAGCTCAGAGCCTGGAGCCTGTTTCAGATTCTGTGTCTCCCTCTCCCTCTGACCTTCCCCTGCTCACTCTCTCTCTCTCCCTCTAAGAAATAAATAAAACATTAAAAAAATTTAGAGTATTTCATCTCTAGTATCCCCCAGGACAGTCAACTTTTATTTATTTCTGGAGGGCCAATGAATAGTGAGCTCAAAATGAGGGCTCTGACGGCCCCCAGTGGCCCTAACCTGGTGGTAGTCTTGGCCTGTATCCTGCACCCAGGAAAGGAAGGCACCCAGCCTGCATAGGACTGTATCCCTGAGGGTGTTTCTGGGGGAGGTGAGGCATCAGGGATGGTAAGGGTAGATGGGGCAAATCTGAACTGCTGTACAGTTATTAAGGCTTTTTATAGGCTGACCAGCACTTTTGGCTGTGTGTTTGATTTTAGAGAGAGAGTGTGTGTGCACAAGCAGGGGAAAGGGGCAGAGCAGGAGAGAGAGAGGGAGGGAGGGAAGGAGAGAGAATCCTAAGCAGCTTCCATGCTCAGCATGCAGGGCTCGATCCCACAACCCTGGGATCATGACCTGAGCCAAAATTAAGTCAGGCACTCAACCAGCTGAGCCAACTAGGTGTCCCAACTTTTGGCTTTTTGAACTTCCTCTCTGCCTTAGGTCTTTCCCATAGCCTGTACCCTTTCCTGGTATTTGCCTATTTTGCCCAGATCAGCAATGCATTGCACAATATCATAAATGTCTTCTCCCACAACAGGGCTCAGCATGGATATCAACATCCCATATCAGGTCCTGTGGGTAGACTGGAAAATCTTGGCTTTCGTTGCTGCAGTGAATGTGGCTTTATCATGGCCTTCACATATAGAAATGTAGGATGTCTGTCTCATTCCCAACTCTCTAGAAATTTACTGTGCCTTTTCTATAGACTTCTAGCATTCCATTTCCCCAGTGATGTCTTCCTGCAGGACAAAATGATCCAATCTATAAAAGACTGAGTATCTTGACCCCCTGAGTAATGCATAAGCTGCCATAAAGTAAGGTATGTGGTGATGTTGCTCATGTTCTGTGCCTCCTGCCCAGTTAGAGAAATGCCTTTGCCCTCCTTCCCCATGTCCTATACTCACACTAATCACACATGGATATTCCTGGCCTTTTGTTGGAACTTGGCAGCTGTACTAATAAGCTCAGTGGGAGTACATTCTCTCATCACGAACATTTCCTGGACTAGGAGCTGCCCAGCTGGCTGGGGTTGCCGTTGCTCTGCTTTTGTTCCCTTTGTATTAGGGGCTGGACAGCACAGGGCATTTCATTTGCTTCACTGTCCACCACCACATCTTGCTTTTCGATCTCCTCCCTCATTCAGAGACCCCACCTCTTAGTGTTCCAATCAGGCTTAGCCTCAGGGCTTGGACATTAATTTTTGGCAGGTCTCATATTTGTGCCTTTGCAGAGTCCCACACTAAGGCCTCCAGCTTCTCCTCCTGCTCTCTTACCTTGTCTGCAGATCCAGAAGCCAGCAGAGTAGTGGACACATCGTAACTTCGGCTCCCCTTCCAACTTCTTAACTCGTACTTCAGGCTCTAAGGGACAGCAGTGGCCAAACTGGCCACAAGACAGGGAGTTCCATTGTGCAGCCTTAAAGCTCCCTTCCATCTTGCACTGTGTACAGTTCCTCCAACAAGCACATTAGACTACCACTTTTCGGGTGTCCCTGTGCTTATGTGGTGGATCTCAGGTATATGACACAAGCCCACAAGCTACCCTTCCTCACACAGAGGTTGTAGGCCAGCTCAGGACTTCGCCCAAAGATGCCTGTTTCCCAAGGCCTATTTCTAAGGTCTCATTTCTGGCTCACCAATTCTTGAGTGTCAAGTTCCTCCAGAACTTTCCAGAATTAATCTGAAACCAGTCCCAGTAGGCAGAGAACAGAGAATGGGGAGAGACTGAAGACCAGGACGGGCCCTCCAGATTGGTAGGTGGTAGGTTTGGTAAGTAAGGAAATCTATGTCAGAGGTTTGTCTGGAGCAGCAGAAAGAATATATCTCTGGCTGGGTGCCACATCTGGAAGGTTTATATAGAGGCCTTAACTGGGTTCAATCACATATACCATCCAGGTAGTGTCAACACTGCATCGCTAAGACATGGGCGAGTAGCAGCATCTTGGAGCAGGGAAGGCAAGCAGAAGTCACATTCTAAGGATGGGTGAGGAGGTGCAGAGCCTCTGATCATCCAGGTCCAGCCCACAGGTGCATCTGTATTCTTACCTTCTAGAAAACCTCCTCCAACAGTGACCTTGGATTAGACAGTGTAAGTTGAGAGTGTAGTAAATCATCACTTTTTTGGACTATTTATATGTAAAAGCATAATTGTCCTGATTCAGCAGCTGCTCTTTTACAGTAAAATGCTAGCACACAAAGTAATCCAGGGATAACATGTGGTTATTTTCACAAATTTCTGCCTTGTGTACAGTGCTGCCCTCAAATCAGTAAGATAAAGGGACAGTACAGATGCCAGCACCTTGTTTTCTCAGTATATATGCTGGGTTATACTACCAAGAGCCAGTGGTAGTTGAGCCAATCTTCATATCCAAATGAGTGTCTAATATGGGATGTTTTTCAGCATCCTTGTTGACCCCTGTGGAGACTGAAGTGGAGGTTTCCACCGCTGCATCAGCCTCCCTACACACCCTGTTTCTCCAGTGATTGAAGGGTTCCCAGTAAGCAGATGGTGTGATAGTGAAGAGTGGGGTGGAGGGGGTAGTCTTGATGATGCTAGGGATGTTGATGATGCTGAGGACGGCGGTGCTGCTGGCGAGTCTTCAGCTGCAGTAAGGTGACCAGGGTGGTGATCCAAGGAGCAAGTAGAGGATGTTCCAGACAGTGGAGTTACATCTAGGCCAGAAGGTAGCCTTCTAATTTGGAAGAGTGGCACACTGCTATTCCTGAAGCTGTTGGAAAAGTCTCTATGGCTTCAATGAGTGTGATGTCCAAGAGACACAAATAGGCAGTAGAGTATGACCAGCATGATGTGCTGACCCACTTCGTAATGTTGGTAGGGTTAAACATGGATCCAGGAGTGCTGATGCATAGGGGCACAGGGATCCCAATGTTCATAGCAGCACTCTCAGCAATAGCCAAAACATGGAAAGAACCTAAGTGTCCATCAGCTGATGAATGGATCGAGAAGATGTGGCTTATCTATACCATGGAATACTACATGGCAATGAGAAAGAATGAAATCAACATGGATGGACCTTGAGGGTGTTATGTTGAGCAAAATAAGTCAGGCAGAGAAGGACAGATACCATATGTTTGCACGTATAGGAGGATTAGGAAGAACTTAACAGAGGACCATGGGGGAGAAGAGAGGGAAAAATAGTTGGGGAGAGGAAGGGAGGCAAACCATGAGAGACTCTTGAATGCTGAGAACAAACTGAGGGCTGATGGGGGAGGGGGAGAGGGGAAGGGGGGTGATGGGCTTGGAGGAGGGCACTTGTGGGGATGAGCACTGGATGTTATATGGAAACCAACTTGACAATAAACTATTTAAAAAATCTTTAAAAAAAGAAATTTTTATAACATAAAAAAAAGAAATTAAAAAACATTTACCTGGTAAAAAAAAAAAACATATATGGCAGATTCATGCATGAAGTCCTCTGCATTTTTAATTCTTTTCTTTTGCTTGCCACTCCAGAAAATCTATACTTATTATGGCCAATAGTGCCAGTATCGGCCAAGCATAACTGCCCTGCATCATGCTAGGCTAAATATTAGGCATCTAGTGTTGATACAATAAAAGATGGTGCACTTCATGCCTAAAATTTTTATACAGCCGTCATATTATTTTCTTTCATTGCATTTCATGTAATATGCCTTTTCCTTCAGTCCTCAGTAGGTTTTATTAGTGGCAGGTGCTATCATTTCCCCACTACTACATATAGATATATATAGTATATGACTATTTTGTAAGTAGTGTGTTTTCTTTTAGTTCAGATGCTTAAGTGTTCTTGCTGATGCTAATCTCTGTAGGCACCTGCAATAGTCATTCAATAGAAGTCTCTCCATTATTTCTATATTAATAGTTTAGAGATCTTGCCACCGCCCAAGACTGTTTTAATCCAACCTTTCATATCTAGATTGTTAGTAAGCAATCTAGGATTTTGCTTGAGCAAGCCAGTATACCGTTCAATTCAACAAGAGGTGGTTGAGTTGCAGGGTAAGTGGAAGCTCCACATTTTGCCTTGCTCTTTAGCCCATTCTTATATTGGGCCTCCTGTGAAGTGAGTGCCCTGATCTGGTTTGATGATGGTTGCAATACCATAGCAAGCAATCCAGATTTCTAATGCTCTGAGGGTAGATTTTCTTAAATACTTTTTTGGCAAGGATAGAGGAATCCTATTACTGACCATGTGTCTACAACGGTGTATGCCTATAGTTCATTCTCCCTTATAGGCAAGGCTCTGTTACGCTCAATTTATATAATTTGGAAGAGTCTGTCAGCTTAGACCTTACCTGGAGTTTTCATCAATGACCTCAAGCTTTAACTTTGGCAATTCTTACATTTATTTGAAAGTGGTGGTGCTTGATGGGAATATACATGTTCCTTTTCTCTAACCATGTTCTTTCTCCTGTGTGTACCAGCATGACTTGTTTGGTGATATGCCCATGCAGTGATCCTATTAATTGGCATATCTGTGTGTTTAGGTTTCATGTTCCATTATCCTTCTTTTTCATGTGTGATTGTGTTTTTGATTTGTTTCTCTCCTTAGCCATAAATCATTGTGATTTTTAAGATCCATTTTTGGAATCTTGGCCTCAACTACCTTCCTGGCAATTGACTACCTGCTATTAAATTTGGTTATCTGAGAGTTGCCCTCTGATATGCAAAGAAATGTTTGATGAAAATAGAGATGTCAACTAATGCTATTTTGTGCTAGATATCCCCCCAAGTGTTTTATTTCCTATTTTGTAGTCATTTTCCTGCCATGTTCCATACCAAAAAACTGTTTCACTAGCCATGGTCCTTGAGCCTGAGAACCACGAGTCTGAGAACCGATACACCTCATTCTGATTTTTGCTAACAGATTCTTCAATCACCAATTTTATGGTTATCCAAGATATTATGCTGATTCTCCTGAGGCTAATTGTGTCAAGGTTAGACTATCATCAGTTCTCAAGTTGACAGATGGCCAGCTACTCTGGATGGCGTCATAGAGGTTCATCTCCCTGTAAGCCATGTGTTTTTGAATGTCCTGGACCAGGGTGGTCTCCATTGTCTGCTGCTCATTGTTGGATAGGCTTAACTTTTGAAAATTCCAGCAAGCCCACTACTGACATTGCTGAGATTTCCTCAGTTAATACAGAGTTTTGATCATCCATCTCTCTGTCCCACTCAAAAATGTGCTATTTCCTTGTTAGGACCTAGAATCAGGAGTAATTCTTCTCTGTCAGAGGTCTGCTCTACCCACACCAGAATAGGTTCTTGGAGTTGAAATATCATTGATTCATTTCCTGTTTGTGGCTCTTCATTTTGTAGGGCCTCTGAGAGTGCAAGGTGAGCCTTTCAATCAGTTATAGCTGTTCTCAATACATGAGAATTTCTGGGGCACCTGGGTGGCTTAGTCGGTTGAGCATCCAACTTTTGAGTTCGACTCAGGTCACAATGTCACAATTTGTGAGATCAAACCCAGTGTCAGGCTATGCCCTGGTAGTGGGGAGCCTGCTTGGGATTCTCTTTCCCTCTCTCTCTGTCCTTTCCCTGCTCATGCTTTATCTCTCTCTTTCTCAAAATAAATACATAAACATTAAAAAAAGAAGAAGACGAAGAACATGAGAACTTCTTAGTCCAAAACCCATTCAGGTAAGATCTGGGGTCCTATAGTGCTTTAGTCCACAGTGACTATATTGCAAACCCTCATCTGTATAGGCGCTCTAGCATATATACAGAGTAGTTAGCTGGTGCCAATGTATTACACATTCTGATAGCACTTCTCAAGTAGTTAGAGGCTGCCTCTTGAGTTTCAGTTCATTGTACGTTCCCTACTCTTCATAGTTATTTCATAAATGTGTTTTAAGCTTCTCTCCACATGCGGTTTGTGCTACTTCCTGTCAGTCTATCTGTTCCTGGCCATCTTCTTTTGTGGTAAGAGTTGGTATGCAACCTATGTTGTTTATGACGTGGTTTGGTATTTTTATGCCTTCAGAAAACCAAATTATGCATAGAAACTTCACTGTAGTGTGGCGTCCTTGGCCCTTATATGGGTTGACTGTCCATTCTCTGTAAGGAATTCCATTAATTGTATTTAACACTAGTCTGTTCTTCTATGTTATCATTATATATAAGGATGTCATCAATTCAGGGAATAGTAGTTTGTAGTGTTTTTATGAAAGGCCGGGATGTCTTGTGTAAGTATATCATGGGGTATTACAGGGCTGTTATGGTATCCTTATGGTAACCTAGCAAACTGATATTGTCTGCCTGCCCATATGAATACAGTAATGGGTTGGCTTTCTGCATCAACTGGAATAAGAAAGAACATGTCAGATAAGTCTACATATTAATACTACATAATAAGTTCCAGATCCAGTGGGGATACTGATTATGATGGTGCCTGTAACATAGGAGTACCACTTTGATTTTTGGTTTGTTTAGATTCCTATAATCTATAGTAAATCTTTTAAACCTGTCTGGCATTTTAATAAACCAGATTGAATTATTACATGTTGAAATAGTGAGCATAATAACTTGTTACTGTAGGAGTCTTTAAAAATTTTTTCCTTAAGTATGCCCTATTAACATCCATTCAAAGAATGTTTTCTCAATAGAGACCTCTAAGGCACTTGGCCTTATGGGTAATCTATCATCACTTGTTAGGAATCTACATTCCCATGTCCCTGGGCTTAATTTTCCTCCTAACCCTTCCATTCATCCCTTTTAATTGGTAAAGTTTTCTAAATCCGTAGCATATACTTGTATCACTGTTATCTGGGACCCTGTACCTGAAAACATAGTGTTACATGAAGTATTTTTATTTATAAAAGGGGTTTTTATTGATGTGGGCAGCAGAGCACAAGTGTGTTTGCCTCTAACTTAGGCCAGAAGATGGTGACTGCCAATTCCCTTTTGAGACCTCATGGGGTTTCCTCTTGTTTGGGTATCAGTGGCTTTTCCATTAATGGGATTATGTTTTATAAATGGCTAGTATTTAAAGCAGATAATTTAGTGGGATCTATATGTAGGTTTCTTTTCTGTAGGGGTATTTACTTTAAAAGGTTGGTTGTTTCTGTTTTTCTGCCACCATAAGTCATTTCTGGGAGTTCTTTTGGGGTTTATATTGTTTTATTTTGTTCTACAGAGTGGTAGTCTAAAGATTTAGGTGGCCAGTAGGCCTTGTAGAGTTAGGTCTCCATGGTCTCTTTTGATTGGGTCTATCTCCATTAGGTGTAGGCCTGTTTTGTCTTATATATGAGTGTTATTTTATTTCCTCAGTAATTCTTATCAGGTCGATCAGGTCGATGTGTTCTGTCACCTGCAAATACTATAAATAATGTTGTCTGTCCTCTGTGGTCACAGCTTTTCAGATGATTTTTTAATTTGTTCAGTTGCTTCTAGAAGTAGAAGAAAGGGTGTCTGGCCTGTGTTATAGGTTATAGTTAATACTTGTAATTTCATTATTGTATTAGTAGTTTCCACTGCTGTTTTCCATGCAGACATTTTAAGGGATAATATATTAGGTATAGGGCATTTATTATTTTTTAATGCTTAATTTATCTTGAAAGAGAGAGAAAGCAAGTGAGAGCACAAGTCGGGGAGAGACAGAGAGAGAGGGAGAGAGAGAATCCCAAGCAGGCTCCATGCTGTCAGCACAGAGCCCACTACAGGGCTCAAGCCCATGAACTGTGAAGTCATTATCTGAGCCAAAATCAAAAGTCAGTTGCTTAATCAACTGAGCCACAAAGGCACACCAGGATAGGCCATTTTAATATCCAGGTTGCTGCTACCCAGTTAAACAAAGATATTCGTAAATGAGTATTATTTTCTCTACATGTTCGAACGTTTTGCTTGAGTTTTAGTATCAGTGGCAAAGGATACAAATTGCATAATCTCTGCTCCTGGAGGATCATATTTTTTCCACCTTTGGTCCATAAATCTAATTGCCATTGGGTTTCTGTGTCCAAATCACTTTGTTGGAATTCTATTCTAATTTTTGTCATTTATTTTCTGATATAAGCTCACACTTCAGTAACAGACTGGTTCCATATTATTCTTTGCTGTAATCTTTTCTACAGGCATACTTCAGAGACAGTATAGATTTGGTTCTAGACCACAACAATAAAGTGAATATCACAGTCAAGCTACTTAAATGAATCTCTGGACCATTTGACCTTCTATCCAGACCACTCAAACTTTCTCCATATCAGAAGTAAAGCTGCTTCAATTTCTTATAATCCAAGTGCCCACTGAAGGTAGCACTTGCAATGTTCTTCAAGAACTTTTCCTTTGCATTCATCCCTTGGCTATTCGTTTGGAGCAGGAGGCCTAACTTTTGGCCTATCTCAGCTTTCAACGTATCTTTCTCACTAAGCTTAATCATTTCTAGCTTTTCACTTAAAGTGACTCTCCTTTCACTTCAAGACTTAGAGGCCATTGTTGGGTTTTCCATTGCCCTTATTTTAATATTGTTGTGTCTCAGGGATAGGAATGCCTGAGAAGAGGGAGGAGACTGGGAAATAGCCAATCTCTGGAGCACTTACAACACTCACAACATTAAGTTCACCATCTTATATCCTGGTGCCCTGAAAAAATAACAATGGTAACATCAAAGGTCACTGATCAAAGGTGGCAGCATTTGAAATATTGTGAGCATTAACAAAATGGCACACAAAAGCACAAAGTCAGCAAATGCTATAAGACAATGGCGCTGAAAGTCTTGGTGGTACAGGGTTACCACAAACCCTGATATGTAAAAAAAAAAAAAAAAAAAGTAGTATAATAGCTATAAAATGCAATACAAAGAGGTATACCTGTAGTTTTAGGTCTATATTCCAGTTTTAAGTAATTTTGTGAAGGGTGTAAGGTCTTTGTCTGGGTTTGTTTGTTTATCTATCTATTTCTATGTTAATCTATTTATTTATTTTTACAGATGGATGTTCTGTTGTACCAATGCCATTTATGGAAGAGACAGTCATTGCTCTGTTATATTGTCTACACTCCTTTGTCAAAGATCAATTGATTATATTGATGTGGATCATTTTCTGGGCTCTCTTCTATTCCATTGATCTGTCTGTTCTTTCACAAGTACCACACATTCTTTACCATTGTAACTTTTTAAGTCTTGAGGTGTTGTCATAGGGTCAGTCTTCTAACTTTATTCTTCTCCTTCAATACTGATCTGGCTTCTCTGTACCTTTTACCTCTCTATATATACTTCAGGATATGTTTCTTGGTATCCACAAAATAACTTGCTGAGAATTTGGGATATTTTTCTTGTCTAATTGTATTATCTAAGGCTTTCGTTCTACTAAGTCAGTTATCATCCCTATTCACTTTCCATCTTCCAAAATGTTAAAATCTCTCAATATTATGTTGAAAAGCAATGATAAGAGGGTACGTCCTTGCCTTGTTCCTGATCAGAGTAAGAAAACGTTGAGTTTCTCACCATTAGTACAACGTTAGCTATATGTTGTGGTAGATGCTCTTTAGTAAGTTGAGGGAATTCTCCTTTATTCCTAGATTGCTGAAGGTTTTTTAAAATTTTTATTTAAATTCTAGTTAGTCAACAGACGGTGTAACATTAGTTTCAGGTGTACAATATAGTAATTCAACACTTCCATACAACACCAGTGCTCATCACAAGTGCACCCCTTAATCCCCATCACCTATTTCACCTGTCCCCATACCCACCTCCCCTGTGGTAACCATAAGTTTGTTTTCTATAGTTAAGAGTCCGTTTCTTGGTTTACCTCTTTCTCTTCCCCTCTTTGTTCATTTGTTTTGTTTCCTAAATTCCACATATGAGTGAAATCATGTATTTTCCTTTCTCTGACTGACTTTTTTTACCTAGTATAATACCCTCTCCTCCATCCATGTTGTTGTAAATGGCAAGATTTCATCCTTTTTATAACTGAGTAAAATTCAATTGTATTCCATGTGATATATATATATATCAAATCTTCTTTATCCATTCATTACTCAGTGGACACTTGGGCTGTTTCCATAATTTAACTATTGTAGATAATGCTGCTATAAACATCGGAGTACACATATCCCTTTTAATTGTATTATTAATTGTATTTATTTCATTGGGTAAATACCTAGTAGTGCAATTGCTGGATCATTCAGTAGATCTATTTTCAACTTTTTGCAGAAACTCCATAATGTTTTCCAGAGGGGATGCACCAGTCTGCATTCTTTTGACATCATCCACACGCAACTTCTTTCTAGATATGTCTCCTGAGGCAAGGGAAACAAAAGCAAAAATGAACTATTGGGACTTAATCAAAATAAAAAATCTTCTGCACAGTGAAGAAACAATCAACAAAACTAAAAGACAACCTAGGGAATGGGAAAAAATATATGCAAATGACATATCTGATAAAGGGCGAGTATCCAAAATATATAAGGAACTTACAAAACTCAACACCCAGAAAGTGAATAATCCAATTAAAAATGGGCAGAAGACACAAATAGACATTTTTCCAAAAAAGACATATAGATGGACAATAGATTGCTGAGTTTTTATCATGAGTTAGTGTTGAATTTTGTCAAATGTTTTATCTGCCTCTCTGCCTTGGAACAAGTGTCAGGAGAGGCTGGGTCATGGTTGCTGATGGTTGGGGGTACAAGCCCTAACCTACACACATGTGCTTATTCCCTATGAAGACAGACATGGAATAAATGGTACTTCCAGGACATCCTCCAAAAAGAGACATCTGAGATCACTGCTTGCTGGAGAATCCAGGGACCCCATCAGGTAGGCAGTCCAAATGTTACTGACTGTTGCTAGTTTAAATCTGCCACCTTAGAAAATTTTTCTGTGTGTGGACTCCCCCACCTTTGAGGCCATGCAGTTGGTGGGAACTGGCCTGAGCTTCACAGGCCTGGAGGGTCCAGACTGCCACGGTTGGCTCATGGTGTGTGTACTGCACAAGTGCAGGCATTATTACTTTATTACATATTACTTTAGCCTGAGACAGTGTCAAGAGTGGCCAGGACAAAGGAGGGGACAATGCAGGCCCAAGGAATCTCGATAATTCCACATTTTAACCTACATAAATGCTTGGGGGGGGTGGCAAGGGCAGGGCACCTAAAATGTACCACATTGATGGGAAAACTGGATGGCTCAGTCAGTGGAACATGCAATTCTTGTTCTTGGTATCATGAGTTCAAGCCCCACTTTGGGTGTAGAGTCTACTTAAAATTTTCTTAAAAAGTAGCATATTGATTATTTTAAATTAAACTTACTCAAGAAATAGTCAGTGCAAAAATACCCTGTGCCTCCTTTGTCTCCAGAAAGTAGGAAATAAAGCTCCCATGGGAAATGTACCCTACCTGTACAGGATGTAGAGAGAAAGAGACATTCTTATCTCTAGAGATAGAGTATTCAAAGCTAAGAAGTCTGTATAAATAAGCCTTGTTATTTTCACTAATTTATTAATCCAGCCCAAACTGAGTTTAGATTTCATTATCAATTGAATTGCCTGAACAAAAGTTTTCTTTGCCTTGTCAATTCTTCATGGATTTATTGGTTTTTTTGTCTAAAAAGTATACATGCTCCCTGCCCTGATCATTTCTTTGGGTCTCATCTTTAATATTGGGCCTCTAGGTGCATGTAGTTAAAATTGGGGATTTCTTTCCTCCTGTTAATTTATCTTGTGTCAATTTGATTTTCAGGTCAGCTAGAAGAAACTTGAATGGTAAATGAAACATTCTGTTCACCACTGTTGGCATAGTCAGCAAGATAGACTTTAACTGGCTGGGTACCCTTGTGGCTGAGAGATTCTGGGACTTCTGACAAATGTACAGCAGAAGGTTAGAATGCTTACCATGTCAGCCTATGGACCTAATGGAAGCAAGAGTGGTGAGAGTCCTTTTTTTCTCACTTACTGAATTTAGATCAGCAAGAGAAAATACTTGTGGAAATAGTTCCTTGGGCTTAGTGACTCTGGAATATTTGGTAGAGTACTCTTGGTTTGACTTATCCATTTTCCCCCAAATATGGTTACCATTTTGTCTTTTGTGTATTTATTATAAAAAGGAATTACCATAGGGAAAAAAACACTGGTATATAGGGCCGGACCTAAAAAACTGATGTTCAATCCAGTCTCACAGAATGGTAAGTTCACAGTTCTCATCAGACTATTTAGACAGGTTTGCTGTAAGTCTCCTATATGAAAACAGATGATGTATTTTCTTTCATCTTGTTCTGTGTCCCAAAAGCTTGGCTTTGTGATCAGTGAGAATATTCTCTCTGGTTTCTGCCATTTAGAGGGTACACTTACTGGGGTTCCCCTTGGTGTCCTGTCAAATAGGCTAAATGGACTAAGGTTCTAAGATAAGCAGTTACAAGCAGTAGCACTTTGTCTGGCTGTACTAGTTCTCAGGGAAGTTTGGGATAAGAGGTTCACAGCACATAAGAGGCCTTTTTCATTTCAAACTTTGTTGTTTATTAGTGCTGGAAAAAAACCCATTCCAGTAGTGCCTGACTGTATTATGGATGAGCAAGACTATTGATGCAGACTATGGGTCTGGAGTTCTCTCTTGTCCAGCAAGAGAGAGGACACAGGGTTGAATACAAGAGAGGATAATGTCTGGGAGGAGACAAGAGCCCCGAACAGGGATTTTGTCTCCATATTTATTGAGCTCTCAAGATCTTACACCCATGGTAAACACGAAGAAAACAATCATAGAGTAATCATTAACTTGTGTGTGTAAGAAGCAAAGAGTCGGGGGGGGGGGGCAAGCAGAATTTGAAGTTGTGATCAAAGTATATTGGGGCCAGATGGAAAAGTAGTTCCTGCAGGTGATATAACAAGTTATTGTGA
The DNA here is from genome assembly GCA_017311185.1 of Proteles cristata cristata. Lineage (NCBI taxonomy): Eukaryota > Metazoa > Chordata > Mammalia > Carnivora > Hyaenidae > Proteles > Proteles cristata. The sequence goes on along the minus strand of JAESUZ010002938.1, from coordinate 253,823 downwards.
TCCCATTATAATATCTCACTAAGAAACCTTGGGTGCTTTTCACCCTGTGGCAACAGCTTTCTGCCCTAAGCTTTGTAAAACCCATTTAGTGAGTAAGGAATTCTTGAACCTATTTCCCACAGACTATGACTGGAAGTATCTCAAATTTGGGGAGACCAGAGACACCATTTTCTTTTTTTTTTTTTTAATGTTTTTATTTATTTCTAGAGAGAGAGAGAGACAGCGTGAGCAGGGGAGGGTCAGAGAGAGGGAGTCACAGACTGAAACAGGCTCCAGGCTCCGAGCTGGCAGTCAGCACAGAGCCCGACGCGGGGCTCGAACCCACGAACCGCGAGATCATGACCTAAGCGAAAGTTAGACGCTTAACCGACTAAGCCACCCAGGAGTCCCACACCATTTTCAACATACTATTCTCACCGCCTGTATAACTGATGTGGGGAACAAAGGGGAAAGGAAAAAATTAAATTTCCTTATAGCTTACAGCCTGTTGACAAGTTCTTGAGACAGATAGAGTGACCTTCCTCTAAGCACTCAAGTGCCTTAACATTAATACTTTGCCAAGGGCAAAAGTATTAGCTTAACATTATCCCGACCTTCAGGATCCTGTAAGTCTCCTTAAAATAGAAAAATATAGAGTGCCTGGGTGGCTAGGTCGGTTGAGCATCCAACTTCGGCTCAGGTCAGGATCTCATAGTTCATGGGTTCGAGCCCCATGTCAGGCTCTGTGTGGACAGCTCAGAGCCCAGAGCCTGTATCAGATTCCGTGTCTCCCTCTCTCTCTGCCCCTCCCTTGCTCATGCTCTGTCTGTCTGTCTCTCAAAAATAATAAATAAACATTAAAAAGGGTTTTGAATATATTTATATAAATATAAATTCTTTTGGAAACTTCTGTTATCTCTACCCCTCAAGATATATGTTAGCAATTATAATCCAAGTATATGGCCCACTGATGTACATCTGAAGGGTCTCATGACTAAGGTCTTACTAGACAATAGTAAATGACTTTTCTCTAACAACAGCTAGCCCCCTTAAGGTCCTGGAAACTTTGCTTCCAAAATTTCTTAGACTTATGCTCCCAACTTGAACGTATATAATCAGTTACGCATCACAACCCAGTGTAGCTATTTCTACCCATGGGTCTGGGCACCATGCTTTAGTAAAAACAAATTTTTGCACCAAAGACACCTCAGGAATTCTTTCTTGACCATTCGCTCCAATCCCTAACATTTCCACATCATAATGAAGGCCTTTTCTTTCTTAGACTATTTTTGGGAGTAAACTTTTGGATCATGGGGGTTGCATCACCTATGCCTTGTCCAAAGACATGCCTTATGTCCAAGGTCTAAGCCTGAAAAGTTGCCTCTGTGTCTTTCCATTAAAAAAAAGAAAAAAAAGCTTATGGGTTGAGTCACTATTGAGATTAATAACATCCTATTCATCAATGGCCCAATGATGAACCCTTTAAATTGACTATATTTGAGAGAAACAAAATCTGTGTACAGAGTTTTCTTTTCTTTTTTTTTTTATATATATATATATATATATATATATATATATATATATATATATATATATTTTATTTCTAGGAGAGAGAGAGACAGCGTGAGCAGGGGAGGGTCAGAGAGAGAGGGAGACACAGACTCTGAAATAGGCTCCAGGCTCTGCGCTGGCAGTCAGCACAGAGCCCGACGCAGGGCTCGAACCCACGAACCGTGAGATCATGACCCAAGCGAAAGTCGGACGCTTAACCGACTAAGCCACCCAGGCGCCCCTATGTACAGAGTTTTCTATTGTCTTAGCGGTATAGTCCTTTGACCAGATGAAACAGAAATGACAATTAAGACAACAATCAATGTCCACACCCAACACAAATTCCCCTTCTCAGAATCTGGCCCCCGTCTCCCTCTTTTAACTTGCCCTTCTCTACAAGATTTACAGTACAAGACTTACAGAGAACATTCTGACCAAATCTCTAAGCTCAGACTATACAGTTTACTCATGTAAATGCTCAAAGCTAAGAAGTGAATTTTGCAGAAGCTTTCCCTTACTATTCCTTATACTTTCCAGAGCTCTGTAATCAGGCTCTGCCAGCTTCAAGCCGTCCTATGCAATCTCCTCTGCAGATGTATCCTAGACCCACACACACACCAAAAAAAAAAAAAAAAAAAAAGGTCCTGTCTCTAGGACAGCAGCAGATCCTTTAAAGTATAAAGCCCCTTTACCTTCACTTTCAAATGTATAAAATATAGAGAGAAATCAGGATTAGTGACCGTTTGCGCACACGTGCATGCAGGCACACACACACACACACACACACACGCACACACACACACACACATAGGAAAAGATGACCAAAATTCCTCCTGGGATTTCCTACAATGAACAGCTAAAAGCCAATATCCAGGTGTTGATAGAAACTGAGGTTGAATTTTTAACTCAAAAAGAAAGCTGATGTTAAAAACAGTTTATGCAAACTTTACAAAAGCATAAATATTTTGATTCCCATCTTGGTTGGAGTTCTCTCTGATATAAACAAGCAAGTTTATTTAGAAAGGCGGGTCAGTCCCTTGATATTCAGCCTACCATCCGATTCTTTGGGAGAATTAGAAACAACGGTCTTCATCTTGCAAATGCCTATAAAACCAGAAATGCAAATCTAGAAACAGGTTAAAGTGCACTTACCTTTACAAATCCTAAAACCTCATCTATTCTTCTCAAAAATGCTATGGATATTAAAAATGAAGATACTAGAACAGAAACATCCTGTAGTTAAGGAAGGAAATTTTTAAATAGTAAATACCCCAAAATGCTTAGAACAAAAAGATATTTCATTCTTTCTTTGTCCCTTAAACTTATAAATCTTATCATGTTTTTGAAATGTGAACACAGCCCATAATTACCTGAGAGTGGAGAAAAGGTTTTTCCAAAAAGCATAAACTGCAAAAGGGCTCTTCTACCCTACCTTTAGGACACACCCTTTTAAAGATTATTTCCGGGGACAAATAAAAACCTTAAAAGTCTTCGCCACAAATACTAAAAGACTTTAAGCCATCTTAATTTATTCCAATCCATACTTTTAAATTAGTGAGTTTTATATTGTTTTAAAAAGAAACTATTATACATATAAAACTAAAATAAGTATTCTAGAAATTACATGAAATTCCTGAAGATCTCATCTGTCCCGGTATGTTATCACTTATAATTCCACTTATTATCTCGAAGTGTCACACTTTACTCATTGATACAACCAAACTACCTTGACAAGCGCACTGTAATGAACTAATCAGATGTTTAAACACTGCCATTTTTGAGTTTTGTTCTCATTTACTGACAGTTATTGTTTTACTCTGATTCTTTTGCAAAAGTTCTTCTTCCTCAAGGGAATTCAGGATAAAGACTGACCATAACTGGGGCACCTGGGTGGCTCAGTCTATTAAGCATCTGACTTCAGCTCAGGTCATGATTTCATGGTTCATGTGTTTGAGCCCTGCATCAGGCTCTGTGCCGACAGCTCAGAGTCTGGAGCCTGCTTTGGATTCTCTGTCTCTCTCTCTGTCTCTCTCTCTCTCTCTGTCTCTCTCTCTCTCTCTCTCCCCTGTTCATACTCATTATCTCTCTGTCTCTCAAAAATAAATAAAAGTTAAAAAAAAAGACTGACAAAAATTCTAGAATAGAGATGTCCAATAAGATCATATTGAAGATCATACTGTTGAAATGGGTAAGAATTTACAGAACTCTAAGAGAAATATAGATGGCTTCATAAAACTAACAAAAGATCAACAAAAACTAATTATGTGGAATGAATAAACTGAGGAGGGTATTCATAATTTGTATGGCTTTTTGCTCACAATATTACTAGTTCTAATATAAGAACACCTTTCCTTTTAAACTATGACTTACAGCAACCTGATCATCTATACTTTTATAAACAGAATTGAAACATTTGTCTTGTGCTCCCTATTTGATGCCTCTAGAACTCAGAAACTCGCAGCGAGTGATCTCATTGGTATGGCAACACCCTTATTGCGTAAGTGCAGTGAGAATCTGCTCTCCTTCTAACAGGGCATGACTGGCAACACTGGTTATATTACCAAGGCTTTGGCACCGTATCTGAGAAAGATCTGCATAGACTCAGATATGACCAGGAAGCTTTTAGAAACCAAGGCTGATTTAATGGAGCCAATAAAGCCAGTTGCAAATACCGGTTTGATGCCTTGCTTGCAGGGTTCCCAGATACTTTAACAAGGGATGAAAGAAGGTTACTTCCTGAAAGGAACAAGAACTCCAGGGTAATTTGGGCATCTGGAGAAGAGGAAGTAATCTGCAAATATTGCAGGCAAAGTTTGATGGCAAGCATTTGACTTGACTTCTTAGCCTTAAGAGGCTGTTAAAGGTTCAGTATGAGGAGAGGGTCAAAGATGATGAGGTAGGAAGACACTGAACTCCCTCTTCCCTGGGCACGCTGAGTCTGTACCTACCTATACTGCAGCTCCTCCTTGCAGAAGAACTGAGATGACCAAGTTGCTTCTGCACAACCAAGGAGAGATAGAACACATAGAGAAGGACAGGAAAGTGACACTACAAAGTGTAGAGAGAAGGGACAGTATTGAGGGACTGGAAGCAAAGTCATCTGGCTTGGAACACAGAAAAACAGCCACAGTGGGAAAAGGTAGACTATAAAGAAAACAATCCTAGAGCACCTGCCAGATGGTGGGGGAACTGCTGAACTGCTATAACTTGTATCAGAGGTGCTGACAAGCACCATGGGTTACATTCTTCCTTCACCTTGTTAATACAGATGGAGGCAACGGTGGGCAATCCTCCCTAGCCAGCCTAACACCTCAGTGATCCCTGGGCCCCTAGCTGATCCCAGCTACAGGCAACCCACCAAGGTGTCCCCACTGCAGCACACATAAGAAACTCCCAAACAGAACCCAGGACAGCTCCAGCCATCTCACAAAAGTGACACAGGCACAAAGCACCCTGGAACATGCCAGAACTGTAGCCATGTCCGTTCCAGACGAATTATTTGCCAAGGCATCTCCTATGTGAAGTGCCCTGGGACCTCCGGCTCTGGCTGCCTCATCTCCAGCCATCCCACCAGGGCACTCTACACAGAGCTCCCCAGGACAACCTGGCCCACGGTCCCTTCGGCTCATGCCACTCATCTCATTATGAAGCCCTGTGTGGGGCACCCTGGAACCCCTGAGGCATATGGCCTCTTTACCTCCAGTGGTTCTGCCAGGGTGCTCCTCATATTGAATGCACAGGGACCTTCTGGCCTGTACCAACTTCACCTCTGCCTGTATCATCTCCAGGGAACTCCCTGGCCTATACCTACTTCAGCTTTAGTTGTCCCATTAAGGTGGCACAGAGCACATTCAGACCACTACCTGTACCCACCATAGAACCATCCAGCCAAGCCACCAGCTGCATGCAGTTTATATAGGGGATGTTCATAAATAAGGAATTCTTTCAAGATTAGGTAAAGTTGCTATTCCACCTGATTCATAGAAACAAGCACAGAAAACCAAACAAAATGAGGATGCAGGAATATGCTCCAAACAAAAGAACAAGATAAAACTTTTGGAAAAAGGAAACAGATGAAACAAAGATAAGTTTGACTTGATAAAGTCTTCAAAGGAGAGGTCATAAAGATGTTCACTAGACTTGAGAGATGCAAGAATGAACTCAGTGAGAACTTCCACAAAAGGATAGCTAATATAAGAAAGAACTAGAGTTGAAGAATACAATACACTAGAAATGAAAAATACATTAGACAGAAACAATAGCGGAAGAACAAATCAGCAATCTGGAAGACAGGATCATAGAAAGTACCCACAATGAACAGCGAAGGAAGGAAGGCAGGCAGGCAGGCATAAATGAATAAGTAAAATGAGAATAGGTTAAGATCTTGGTTAATATCAAGCATACTAACACTTGTATTATATGGGTCCAGAAGGAGAAGAGAGTAAAGGATAAAAAAGTTACTTGAAGAAATAATACCTGAAAACTTCATGAACCTGGGGAAGGAAACAGACATATAGGACAAAGCCCTGAACAAGATGAATCCAAGGAGGTCTACCCAAGACAGATAATAATTCAGATGTCAAAGATTAGAGATAAAGAGAAAATCTTAAAAGCAGAAGAGAAAAACAACTAGTTATATACAAGGGAAACCCCATAGGGCTATCAGCAGATTTTTCAGCAGAAACTTTGCAGACCAGAAGGAACTGCTGGATATACTCAAAGTGCTGAAAGGAAAAAAAACCTACAACCAAGTATACTCTACCTGGTAATACTATCATTTAGAATTGGAAAAAAGGAGAAGAGTGTCCCAAAGAGAGAAAAGCCAAAGAAATTAATCACCATTAAACTAGCTGTATAAGAAATGTTAACGTGACTTCTTTAGAAAGAAAAGGCCATAATTTAAAGAAAAGAATGAAAGATAAAATTTTCACGAGTAAAAGCAAACATTTAGTAAAAGTAGTAGATCAATCACTTATAAAGTTAGTATGAAGCTTAAAAGACAAAAATAGTAAAATCAATTATATCTAAAAAGTTAAGGAACTCACAAAATAAAAGATGTAAAATGTCTTCATATATATACAATTTGGATGGGTGAAAAAAATGTAGCACTTTCACAATGTGTTTGAACTTAAGCAACCAACAATTTAATATAGACCACTACATTGTTAGGATGTTATATACAAACCTCTTGGTAACCAGAAACCAAAAACCTATAAATGATACACAAAAAGATGAAGAGAAAGAAATCCAAGTATAACGCTTAAGAAAGTCATCAGTTATAAAGAAAGAGAACAAGGTAAGAAGAAATCAACACAGAAGTACTATAAACCCAACCAGAGAAAAAATTAACAAAATGATGATAATCACATACCTATCAATAATTACTTTGTTTTCTTTTCAAATTTGTATTTAAATTATAGTTAGTTAACCTACGGTACAATATTGGTTTCAGGAGTAGAATTCAATGATTCATCACTTACATACAAAACACCCAGCACCAATCACAAGTACCCTCTTAATACCCACCACACATCTAGCCCATCCCCCAACCTCCTACCTCCATCAACCCTCAGTTTGTTCTCTGTATTTAGGAGTCTTTTATGGTTTATTTCCATCTCTCTTTTTTTTTTCTTTTGCCCCTCTCTCATATGTTCATCTGTTTTGTTTCTTTAGATTAAAAAAATTTTTTTTTAATTTATTTCTGAGCCAGAGAGAGAGAGAGAGAGAGAGAGAGAGTGAGCAGGGCAGGGTCAGAGAGAGAGGGAGACACAGAATCTGAAACAGGCTCCAGGCTCCGAGATGGTTATCAGCACAGAGCCCGATGTGGGGCTCGAACCCATGAACTGTGAGATCATGACCTGAGCTGAAGTCAGATGCTTAACCAACTAAGCCACCCAGGCGCCCCCATCTGTTTTGTTTCTTAAATTCCTCACATGAGTGAAATCATATATTTGTCTTTCTCTGACTTTCAATGATTGCTTTAAATGCAAATGGTCTGAATGATGCAATATAAAGGCAGAGGGTGACTGAATTGATTTTTTTTAAGTTTATTTATTTATTTTGAGAGAGAGAATACAAGAGAGAGAGTGGGGGTGGGGCAGAGAGAGAGACAGAGTGAGAGAGAGAGAGAGAGAGAGAGAGAGAGAGAGAGAGAGAGAATGCCAAGTAGGCTTGTGCTGTCAGCACAGAGCCTGAAGCAGAGCTCAGTATCAAGAACTGTGAGATCATGACCTGAGCTGAGATTAAGAGTCGGATTCCTTGCTGACAAAAACTGAGGACTGATGGATGTGGGCGGGAGGGGGGATGGGCATGGAGGAGGACACTTGTGGGGATGAGCGCTGGGTGTTATGTGGAAACTAATTTGACAATAAACTATTTGTTAAAAAAAAAAAAAAAAGAGTCGGATTCTTAAATGATGGAGCTACCCAGGGGCCCCTGAATTGATTTTTTTTTAAAAAAAACTATGTGGTGTTTACAAGACACTCACTTCAGACCTAAAGACACATAAAGACTGAAAGTAAAGGGGAAAAGATATTCCATGCAAATAGAAGGGAGAAAAACCCAGCAAGAGTGGCAATACATTTGTTAGACAAAAGAGACTTGAAGATTTTAACCATACATAGAAAGACATTGCCGAAGGATAAAGGGATCAATCCAACAAGAGGGTATGCCAGTTTTAAGTATCTATGCACCTATCACAGAAACACCTTAATACATAAATTTTTAACAAATATTAACAGACATAAAGGAAGAAATCAATAATAATACATTAATAGTAGAGAATTTTAACACATTACTTACATCAGTGGATTGATCATCCAGACAGAAAATCAAGACAGAAACATTAGCTTTGGATGACACATGAATCAGGGGGGACTTAACAGATATGTACAGAACAATCTATCCCAAGCAGAATACACATTCATTTCAAGTGTACATGGAACATTCTCTGGAATAGATCACATGTTAGGCCACAAATCAAGTGTCCGTAAATTTAAGAAGATTAAAATCTTATCAAGCATCTTTTCCAACCACAACCATTATGAAACTAGAAATCACACACAAAAAAGGAAAAAACTACTAACACATAGAGGCTAAACAACATGCTACTAAACAACAAATGGGTCAATGAAGGAATCAAAGAGAAATTTTTTTAATGCCTGGAGACAAATGGAAATGGAAACACAATAGTCCAAAATCTTTGGGACACAGAAAAAACAGTTCTTAAGAGGGAAATTAATAGCGATACAGGGTTATCTCTAGAAACAAGAAAAATCTCAAATAAGCAGTGTAGGCTAAAGGAACTAAAAAATAAAAACAAAGACAAAAGCTAGTAGAAGGAAGGAAATAATAAAGATCAGAGTGGAAAGAAATGAAATAGATTTAAAAAATAGAAAAGATCAGTGAAACCAGGATCTGGTTCTTTGAAAAGAAAAACAAAATTGACAAACCTTTAGCTAACTCATCAAGAAAAAAACAAGAGATCTCAAATAAAATTCTAAATGAAAGAGAAGTAAACACTGACACCATATCAACAAGAGTATTGTAAAAGATTAATATGAAAAATTATATGCCAACAAATTGGAAAATCTAGTAGTGGATTAATTCCTAGAAACATACACTCTCTCAAAACTAAATCAGGAAGAATCTGAAAAAAACTGATTACTAGTGACAAAATTGAATTGTTAATCAAAAAATTCCTGGGGCACCTGAGTGGTTCAGTCGGTTGAGCATCTGACTCTTGATTTAAGCTCAGGGCTTGATCAGAACAGGTATGGAGCCCTGTGTCAGCATAGAGCCTGCTTAGGATTCTCTCTCTCTTCCTCTGCCCTCCTCCCACATTTGTGCATGGTCTCAGCCTCTCTCTCTCTCTCTCTCTCCCCCTCACTCTCTCTCTCAAATTAAAAAAAATCTAAAAAAATAAAATAAATCCTTTAAAAAAAAACTCTCAACAAACAAAAGTCTAGGATCAGATGGCTTCACGGGTGAAGTCAACCAAACATTTAAAGAAGAGTTAATAACTATTCTTCACAAATTAATTCAAAACATATAAAAGGAGAACTTCCAAAATTATTCTACGAGGCCAGTGTTACCCTGATACCAAAACCAAAGGCACGAAAGAAAGAAAGAAAGAAAGAAAGAAAGAAAGAAAGAAAGAAAGAAAGAAAGAAAAGAAAGAAAGAAAACAAAAACAAAAGAAAAGCTACAGGTCAATATCCCTGATGAACATAGATGTGAAAGCTCCTCTCAATAAGCTATTTACAAACCAAATTCACTAATACATTAAAAGGATTATTCAACAGAATCAAGTGGAATTTATTCTAGAGATGAAAGAATGACTCAATGTCTGCAAATCAGTCAAGGTGATTCATTAGCATCACATTAACAAAACAAAGAATTAAAATCATATGATCATTTCAATAGGTGCAGAGAAAGCATTATATAATACCTGTTCATGATAAAACTCTCAACAGAGTAGCATTAGAGGAAACATACTAAAACATGGTAAAGGTCATATATGGCAAACCCACAGCATATATCATAGTCAATGGTAAAAAATGGAAAGTTTTTCCTTTAAGATAAGGAACAACATAAGGATACCCACTCTTGGCACTTTGACTCAACATGATACTGGTAGACCAACCATGACCACCAGACAAGAAAATAAAATAAAAGAGTGGAAACTCATCAAGATAAAAAGCTTCTGCATGGGAAAGGAAACAATAAAACTAATAGGCAACCGACAGAATGGGAAAAGATAGTTACAAATGACACATCAGATAAAGGGGTAGTATCCAATATCTATAAGGAACTCATCAAACTCCACACCCGAAAAACTAATAATCCAGTAAAGAAATGGGCAGAAGACATGAACAGACACTTCTCCAAAGAGGACATCCAGATGGCCCACAGACACATGAAATGATGCTCAGCGTCCCTCCTCAACAGGGAAATACAAGCCAAAACCAGATGGAGTTACCACCTCACGCCGGTCAGAGTGGCTAAAATGAACAAATTAGGAGACTCTAGATGCCGGCGAGAATGTGGAGACCCAGGCACCCTCCTACATTGCTGGTGGGAATGCAAATAGGTGCAACCCCTCTGGAAGAGTGTAGAGGTTCCTCAAAAAATTAACAATAGAACTATGACGCAGCAGTAGCACTGCTAGGAATTTACCCAAGGGATACAGGAGTGCTGATGCATAGGGACACATGGACCCCAATGTTCATAGCAGCACTCTCAACAATAGACGAAACATGGAAAGAGCCTAAGTGTCCATCAATGGACGAATGGATCAAGAAGATGTGGTTTATCTATACAATGGAATACTACATGACAATGAGAAAGAATGAATCTGGCCATGTGTAGCAGCATGGATGGACCTTGAGGGTGTTATGCTGAGCGAAATAAGTCAGGCAGAGAAGGACAGATACCATATGTTTGCACGTATAGGAGGATTAGGAGGAACTTAACAGAGGACCATAGGGGAGGAGAAGGGGGAGAATAGTTGGGGAGAGGGAGGGAGGCAAACCATGAAAGACTCTTGAATGCTGAGAACAAACTGAGGGCTGATGGGGGTGGGGGAGAGGGGAAGGGGAGTGATGGGCATGGAGGAGGGCACTTGTTTGGATGAGAACTGGGTGTTATATGTAAACCAACTTGACAATAAACTACCTAAGGAAAAAAGAAAAGAAAAGACATCCAAATTGGTAAGGTAGAAGGAAAACACTGCTTGTACAAGACATGATACTATATCTAGAAAATCCTGAAGACTCCACCAAGAATCTGACAATAGGTGAATTCAATAAAGTAGTTGGATATCAATATACAGAAATCTGCACTTCTATGCACAGATGTCAAAGAAGTAAAAATAGAAATTAAGAAAACAATTCCATTTACAATTGTACAAAAAAAGAATAAAATGCCTAGGAATAAATTAAACTGAGGCATTGAAAGATTTGTATTCTAAAATTATAAAACAATGATGAAATAAATTGAAGAAAAAAATAAACAAATGAAAGGATAAACTGAGCTCATGGAATGGAAGAATTAATGTATTTAAAATGTACATACTATACAAAGCAATCTACAGGTTCGATGTAATCTCTATCAAAATACCAATACTATTTTTCACAGAAGTAAAACAAGTAATCCTATGGATTTGTATGGAACCAAAGGAATCCAAATAGTCAACACCATGGAGATTCCTCAGAAAGTCAAAAATAGAACTACCCTATGATCCAGCATTTTCCCTACTAAATATTTACTCAAATGATACAAAAATACAGATTCGAAGTGGTACACACACCCCGATGTTTATAGTGGCATTGTCAACAATAGCTAAACTTATGGAAAGAGCCCAAGTGTCCATTGACTGGTGAATGGATAAAGAAGACGTGGTATACATATACAATGTAATATTACTCAGCCATCAAAAACAATGAAATCTGCCATTTGTAATGAAATGGACGGAGCTAGAGTGTATTATGCTAAGCAAACCAAGTCAGTCAGAGAAAGAGAAATATATGATTTAATCCATACGTGGAATTTAGAAATCAAAACAGATGAGCATAGGGAAAGAGGAAAAAAGAGAGAGAGAGGGAAGCAAACCATAAGTGTTTCTTTTTTTCTTTTTTTAATATACTTTATCATCAAGTTGGCTAACATGCAGTGTATACAGTGTGCTCTTGGTTTTGAGGGTAGATTCCCATGATTCATCGCTTACATACAATACCCAGTGCTCATCCAACAAGTGCCCTCCTCAATGCCTATCACCCATTTTCCCGTCCGCCCCACCCACAATCAACCCTCAGCTTGTTCTCTGTATTTAAGAGTCTCTTAAGGTTTTATTCCCTCCCTCTCTGTTTGTAACTATTTTTCCCTCTTCCTGTCCCCAATGGTCTTCTGTTAAGTTTCTCAGGTTCCACATACGAGTGAAAACATGTGGTATCTTTCTCTGACTGACCTATTTCACTTAGCATAAGACCTTCCAGTTCCATCCACGTTGCTGCAAATGGAAAGATTTCATTCTTTCTCATTGCCAAGTAGTATTCCATTGTATATATAAACCACATCTTCTTTATCCATTCATCAGTTGATGAACATTTAGGCTCTTTCCATAATTTGGCTATTGTTGAAAATGCTGCTGTAACCATTGGGGTAGATGTGCCCCTATGCATCAGCACTCCTGTACCTTTTGGATACATTCCTAGTAGTGCTGTTGCTGGGTCATAGGATAATTCTATTTTTTAATTTTTTGAGGAAACTCCACACTGTTTTCCAGAGTGGCTGCACTAGTTTGCCTCCTCACCAACAGTGCAAGAGAGTTCCCGTTTTTTAGTCCGTTTGCATTCAGCGTTATTATTGAAAGATATGGATTTAGTGTCATTGTGTTATCTTTAGGTTACATGCTTGTGACGATATCTCTGGTCCTTTGTAGTCTTTGTAATATTCCACTCACAGAGTCCCCCTTAGGATCTCTTGTAGGGCTAATTTAGTGGTCATGAACTCCTTGAGTTTCTGTTTGTCTGGGAAAACCTTTATCTCTCCTTCTATTCTGAATGACAGACTTTCTGGATAAAGAATTCTTGGCCGCATATTTTTCCTATCCAGCACATTGACGATTTCCTGTGTCTCCCTTCAGTCCTGCCAAGTTTTAGAGAACAGATCTGCTACTACCCTTATGTGTCTCCCCTTGCAGGTTAAGGCCCATTTGTCCCTAGCTGCTTTCAAAATTCTCTCTTTATCTTTGTATTTTGCCATTTTCACTATGATATGTCACGGAGAAGATTGATTCCTGTTATGTCTGAAGGGAGTTTTCTGTGCCTCCTCGATTTCAATGTCTGCTTCCTTCCCCAGATTGGGGAAGTTCTCAGCTATGATTTGTTCAAGTACACCTTCAGCCCCTTTCTCTCTTCTTCTTCTAGAACTCCTATGCTACAAATATTATTGTTTCATCGAATCACTTAATTTTCTTATTCTCCCCTTGTGGTCTAGAATTTTTTTCTCTTTTTCTTAGCTTCATCTTTTTCCATAATTTTATCTTCTATTTCACTTATTGTCCCCTCTGCCTCTTCAATCCTCACTATCACCACATCTAGTTTATTTTGCACCTCATTTACAGCATTTCTTAATTCATCATGGCTATTTTTTAGTTCCTTGATCTCGCCAGCAATAGATTCTCTGCTGCCTGCTATGATTTTTTTCAAGCCCAGAAATTAATCTTAAGACTATTATTCTAAATTATTGATCAGATATATTGTTTATATTTTAGCATTTTTAAGTGACTCTTTAGCTGTGATTTCTTCCTGGAATTTCTTTTGAGGAGAATTCTTCTGTTTAATCATTTTGGCTAGCTTTCTGTCCTTTATGTGTGTTAAAAGCTTGTAATGTGTCCTGCACTTGCGAGCACTACTATATTAAAGAGGGGTCATACACTGTCCAGGGCCTGGCCCTTTAGGAGGTGTTTTTTGGCATGTGCTACGTGCTCTCTGTTATTGTGACTCTGGTTACTTTACCTCCCTACTTGTAGTGATGGCTTGGACCCTCCATCAGGTGTGCTTTGATTTGCTTGTTGAAGTAACCCTGGAAAAAATTTTTTAAGAAAAAAAAGGGGGGGCAGAGGTGGTGGAAGAGGCCTTATCCCACACAAAGAGAGAAATGACAGGGGTGGGGAAAAAGAAAAGAAAATTGACAAGGCAGAGAAACTATACAGCTTAATCCAGAGAGAGCAAGGAAAATAAGGAAGGAGATATAGAACAGGTGTAAAGAGAACAGATTACATATATATGCTTAAACAGACTGACAACCAGAGTAACCAGACTACAGAAGGAAAGAAATAAGAAGGAGAAAAGGAAGAAAACATATATAATAAGAATTGTCCAAGAATCAAATCAGAAAATGCAAAACCTCTGGGTGCCTCGGAACCAGTGGCAGTGCTGCTCTGGAGGAGGGGCTGTCTGTTTGGTCAGCGTCAATCTTGCTCTGGTAGATACAGTTACGAGGCATGGAGGGGTGCGGTTCGCTGTAGGTGGGTCCTGCTCCACTGTGGGAACCTTGGCCGTTTCCTGAAGCCCCACCTTGTTGGTGACAGGGAGAAAATTGGTGACACCCCAGGCTCTCCTCCCCAGACTGGGTATTGCAAACCACTCTGTTGAGGCTGTCCTCACAGTGTTGTGTGGGCCATCTTCCCCAACCCACCCCCATACACTCCACAGTCTCCCACACCTCCCTGGCACTCATCTGGGATTCAGACCCCAATGTCCTAAAGGATCCCGCTCCCCACTCCCCAGTACCAGGGAAGTGGCACTCTGCCCTGCCAATAAAGGGCTTCTGGCTGGTGGGTGCAGGCAGAGATCTCTGTCCTTGGAACCGCTATATACCTTCTTCCCACAGCACTCAAGGGAGGAGATTGCTTTTTCCCATTGCAGACTGTGCTTCTGAGCCAGTTACCAAGCCCAGGGCTGGCTCCCCTCCTCCCCAGGTACATGAACAGGGCAGCTGGCCGCAGTCCAGTCCACAGAAAGCTCTGCAGTTAGAAATTGGATCTTTCTCTGTTTGTTTGTTTGTTTTTTTTCAGATCTCTGGTCCACAGTTTTTCTCTTGTCCAAATACAGTCCTACACTTTCACAGCTTCTCTTTCTCTTTCTTTTGTCTCTCCACAGAAGGTGATCCCTCTCCTCAATGCCTACACTGCCCATTTTATCTCTCCCAGTTGGCAATCATGCACCTATGGCCTGCAGGTTGTACCTGTGGGCTCCTGGAGATGTGTCTCTGTCACTCTACAGCCTGGACTGTTGGAATTCCAAGCCCTCTGGCCTCAATACTGATGTGTTTGAGGGATGGGGGAACTTTGGGTCCCCCTACTTTTTGGCCATATTGGATTCTCCCCAAGAGTTTCCTAATGATAGAGAACAAACAGAAGGTTGATGGAGGGAGGTGGGAGGTGGATGGGCTAGATGGGTGATGGGCACTAAGGAGGGCACTTATTATGTTGAGCACTAACTATTGTAGGTAAGTGATGAATCACTGAATTTTACTCCGAAAACCAATTATTGCACTGTATGTTAACTAATTAGAGTTTAAATAAAATTTTGAAAAAAAAACAAATAACCAAAGCAATCTTGAGAAAGAACAAAACTGGAGGTATCACAATCTCAGATTTCAATATATAGTAAAAACTATAGTAATCGAAGCAGTAGGAAACTTGCACAAAAATAGACAGATGCATCAACAGAACAGGACAGACAGAAAGTAAGTATCTCTAACCAGAAATTCAAGGGTTATTCAACATACTAAAACCAAACAATGTTATACACCACAATAACTGTTTAAATGAAAATGTGATCATATTAGTTGATGCAGAAAACACTCTAAACAAAATCCAATGCCAGTTCATGATACATATACTCAAGAAAATAGGGATAAAAAATAATGTGTTCAATAAACCTACAGCAAACCAAATGTTCAATTTTGAAGACTGAAAAGTTTACTCTGAAATCAGGAACAAGGCTAAGATACCGGCTTTCAACTGTTGCAGCAACTCAGTATTATGCTGAAAGTTTTACCCAGAACAATGAGGGAAGAAAAATGGTATCCACAAGTGAAAGGAAAAAGTAGATCTAGGTCTATTCAGAGACCAGAGATGACCTCATGTTATAAGTAGAACTTCCTAAAGAATTAACAAAAACTGATTAGAGCTAGTCAACTAATTCAGCATTACAGAACAAAATATCGAAACACAAGAATCTCTCCTATCTGTATACACTAGCAATTAATCATCTTAAGAGGAATTTAAGGAAATAATTTCATTTTAGGTACATCAATGTTAATAAAATACTTAGGAATAGATGTAATTAAGGTACAAGACTTATACACCGAAAACTGTAATACACTGCTGAAAGAAATTAAAGGACATCTAAATAAATGTGAAGATATCCCATGGTGATGAAAAGACTATTACTAGGGATGCCTGGCTGGTTCAGTTGGTAGAGTGTGCACCTCTTGATTTCAAGGTCATGAGTTCAAGCCCCACATAGGGTGTGTGGAGCCTACTTTAAAATAAACAAACAAAACATTTTTTAAAAAAGATGTACTATTCTGCATCTATCGACAGGATCATATGGTTTTTATCTTTTCTTTTGCTGATGTGATGGATCACATTGATTGATTTGCGAATGTTGAACCAGCCCTGTAACCTAGGAATGAATCCCACTTGATCTTGGTGGATAATTCTTTTTATGTGTTGTTGAATTCGATTTGCAAGTATCTTGTTGAGAATTTTTGCATCTGTATTCATCAAGGATATTGGCTTGTAGTTCTCTTTTTTTGCTGGGTCTCTGTCTGGCTTGGGAATCAGAGTGATGCTGGCTTCATAAAATGAGTCTGGGAGTTTTCCTTCACTTTCTATTTTTTGGAATAGCTTGAGAAGAATGGGTATTAATTCTGTTTTAAACGTCTGGTAGAATTCCCCGGGGAAGCCATCTGGTCCTGGGCTCTTATTTGTTGGGAGATTTTTGATCACTGATTCGATTTCATCACTAGTTATGGGTCTGTTCAGATTTCCTACCTCTTCCCGAGTGAATTTTGGTAGTGGGTGTGCGTTTAGGAATTTGTCCAATTCTTCTAAGGTGTCCAATTTGTTGGCATATAGTTTTTCATAGTTCCCTGATAATTGCCTGTATTTCTGAGGGGCTGGTTGTAATATTTGACAAAGCAGGAAAGAATATCTAATGGAAAAAAGACAGCCTCTTTAACAGATGGTGTTGGGAGAACTGGACAGCAACATGCAGAAGAATGAAAATAGATCAATTTCTCACACCATACACAAAAATAAACTCAAAATGGATAAAGGACCTGAATGTGAGACAGGAAACCATCAAAACCCTAGAGGAGAAAGCAGGAAACAACCTCTTTGACCTCCACCGCAGCAACCTCTTACTTGACACATCCCCCAAAGCAAAGGAATCAAGAGCAAAAATAAACGATTGGGACCTCATCAAGATTAAAAGCTTCTGCACGGCAAAGGAAACAACCCACAAAACTAATAAGCAACCAATGGAATGGGAAAAGATAATTGCAAACGACATATCAGATAAAGGGTTAATATCCAGAATCTATAAGGAACCCACCAAACTCCACACCTGAAAAACAGACAACCCAATAAAGAAATGGGCAGAAGATATGAACAGACACTTCTCCAAAGACGACATCCAGATGGCCAACAAACATATGAAACGATGCTCAGCATCCCTCCTCATCAAGGAAATACAAATCAAAACAACACTGAGATACCACCTTACGCCAGTCAAAGTGGCTAAAATGAGCAAATCAGAGAACCCGAGATGCTGGCGAGGATGTGAAGAAATGGGCACCCTCTTACACTGTTGGTGGGAATGTAAACTGGTGCAGCCCCTCTGGAAAACAGTGTGGAGTTTCCTCAAAAACTTAACAATAGAACTCCCCTATGACCCAGCAATAGCACTGCTAGGAATTTACCCAAGGGATATAGAAATGCTGAGGCATAGGAGCACATGTACCCCAATGTTCATAGCCAAACATGGAAAGAGCCTAAGTGTCCATCAATGGATGAATGGATCAAGAAGATGTGGTTTATCTATACCATGGAATACTACATGGCAATGAGAAAAAATGAAATCTGACCATGTGTAGCAACATGGATGGACCTTGAGGGTGTTATGCTGAGTGAAATAAGTCAGGCAGAGAAGGACAAATACCATATGTTTGCACGTATAGGAGGATTAGGAGGAACTTAGAGGACCAAAAGGGAGAAGAAGGGGGGAAATGGTGGGGGAGAGGGAGGGAGGCAAAACATGAGAGACTCTTGAATGCTGACAAAAACTGAGAACTGATGGATGTAGGGGGGAGAGGGGATGGGCATGGAGGAGGGCACTCGTGGGGATGAGCACTGGGTGTTATGCGGAAACTAATTTGACAATAAGCTATTTGTAAAAAAATAAAATAAAATAAAATAAAATCTTAAAATTAAAAAAATTTTAAAAATTTAAAAAAAGGATGTACTATTGGTAGGTGGAAATAGTACAAAATGCAATCTGCAGATTCAATATGATTACCAGGAAATCATATGGCTAAATAAATAAATTCGAAAAAGCTCTGGGAAGAATGCACAAACTAATCCTAAAAGTCATGGAATTTCAAGAGACCACAAGATAGACAAAACAATCTTGGAGAAGAAAATCAAAGATGGAAGTTCATATTTCCCAATATCAAATCTTAACACAAATTCACAGCAATAAAACATTCTGATACTGTCATAAAGATATACATACAGATCAGTGGGATTTAATTGAAAACCCAAAAATAAACTCTTCATTTATGGTCAATTGGATTTTGACAAGGGTGACAATATTACACTGAGGAAAGTATAGTCTTCTCAACAAATGGTGCTACTCAACTGACTATCCATGTGCAGAAGAATAAAACTGGGCCTTTACCTCATACCACATACAAAAATTAACTCAAAATAGATTAAAAGCTTAAATGTAAGAGGTAAATTATAAACTCTAGACGAATCAATGGGGATACATCTTCATGACCTTGGATTTAGCCGTGCTCTTAGATCCAAAGGCACAAACAAGAAAACATAAATAAATTTAATTTCCTCAAAATTAGACAGTTGGTGTCACAGGATGCTATCCTGAAAGGAAAAGACAGCCCAAAGAATGGGAGAAAATATTCACACATTATGTATCTGATAAGGGTCTATTATGGAAAATATGTAAAGAGTTTTTATAACTCATCACCAGAGACAGCCCAATTTTACAAATAGATGGACTTGGAGAGAACTTTCTCCAGAGAAGACAAACAAATGGTCAATAGCACATGAAAAGATGTTAAATGTCATTAGCCATAATAAAATGAAGTTTTAAACCATAATGAGATACCCATTTATACATGCTAGAATTGTTATAATCAAGAAAACTAAAAATAACAAATGTTTGCAAAGATGCTGAGAAATCAGAACCTTTAAATCTTGCTTGCGGAAATGTAAAATGGTGCAGTCTATATGTAAAACAGTTTGGCATTTCCTCAAAAAGATAAAAATAGATTTACCATATGGTTCAACAACTCCTAGATGCGTACCCATCAAAGTTGAAAACATTTACTAAAAAACAAAAGTGCACAAATATTCATAGCAGTAGTGTTCACAGTCCCCCAAATGTCCCTCAACAGGTGAATGGATAAACAAAGTGAAGTAGATCCACAAATAGCAACATTATTCTGCCATATATATATATCAAGGCATCTGTGGAAAATAATATGGTGGCATCTCAAGAAAATTATGCACAAATCCACTTCAGCATCTATACTCAAATAAATTGAAAGCAAAGACTTGAGCAGATATGCATGTACCCTTATCCACAGCAACATTTGTCAGAGCAGCCAAAACGCGGAAGCAACCCCAGTGTGCCTGACAGATGCACAAATGGGATATATGAAATGTGGTCTATACAGAAGGGAATATTATTCAGCCTTAAAAACTAGTGTGACACATTCTACAACAGAGATTGAACCTGGAAGGCACTATCCAGAGTGAAATGAGCCGGTCACAGAAGGACAAACATTAAATGACTTCACTTATGTGAGGTACGCAGAGAAGTCCGTTCTGAGACGGAAAGCGGACTGTGGCCGCAGGGCCAAGAAGAGAGGGGAACCGAGAGCCCGCGTTTCAGTTTCGCTGGTAAAAATGAGAAAGTTCTGGACGTGGACGTCCAGCGGTGTGAATGCGGCTACTGCCGCAGAACTGTGTGCTTGAAATGTCCTCAGTGTTGTTACAGGTACTGAATCACGACGAAGAAAACCGGTAACGTGTCACAACACGGATGGACACTGAAAACAGCCTCAGTGACACAAGCCAGACGGAAAAGACCACCCAGACTGGAACCATCTTGCTCCCTAAACCCATCCAGATTACGCAAATAAGGGGAATTCTGGGGAACAATTCCCGAAGAAACTCGATCAGAACCGAGAAACACCTCAAACGGAGGGGCAGGTGGGGCCGTGGCAGAGGGTCCGCAGTCGGGGGTTATGATGTGGAAATAGCAGGGGTTTCCTCGTTGGGGGAGAGGGTCCCTGTCGGGGTACAACACGCTGGAAGTGGAAATGTGGTGAAGAAGCCCTGGCCGCGCAGCCGGCGTGGGGGGATAGCGAGTGTCTATGCGGCTGCGACACGTTCGCCGCAGGGGCGGAGGTCAAGTCCAAGCGCGTCCCGGACCGCGCTTCCCCGCGGTGGAGGCCATGCGCGAGCAGCGGCGGTGGGAGGGTCACAGCGCCGGGATCGCGGCCACAGCCACGCGATGGACACGCCGACCCGCGCGCTGAGGCCGCAAGGGCGCCGCACGGACGGCTCGGGCACCTGGGGCGACGCGAGCCGCACGAGGGAACGGCGGCCACGAAAGCACGGCCGCGCGGCCCCGGAGCCGGGGAGCGAAGACCGACGGCCGCGCGCACAGCCCGCGGGACCCGCTGTCGCCGCGCAGACGCCGCGCCCGGCCCCTCCTTCGCCAGGTCCCTGCACACCCGGCCGGGAGGAGACGCGGTTGTCGTCGGCGTGGCCGCGGTCTCTTGTCCCCCCGAAGTCTCCACAGCGGGTCCTGAGGAGATCCGGTTCTTCCTGGCGAGGACGCGGCCCCGGGTCGTCTCCAAGTCTCCACAGCGGGTCCTGAGGAGATCCGGTTCTTTCTGGCGTGGACGCGGCCCCAGCTCCTCTCCAAGTCTCCACAGCGGGTCCTGAGGAGATCCGGTTCTTTTTGGCGTGGACGCGGCCCCAAGTCCTCTCCAAGTCTCCACAGCGAGTCCTGAGGAGATCCGGTTCTTTTTGGCGTGGACGCGGCCTCGAGTCCTCTCCAAGTCTCCACAGAGGGTCCTGAGGAGATCGGGTTCCTGTTAGCGTGGACACCGGCCCACGTCCTCCTGAAGCTTCCACAGCGAGGCCTGAGGAGACTGGGTTCTAGCCAGCGTGGACACTGCCCCGCCTTCTGAAGCTTCCATAGCATGCATTAAGGAGATGGGCTCCTGTCCCTATGGACGTGGCCGCACGTCCCCCAAGCCCCAAAGCGGGTCCTGGGCAGGCTGAGCAGCGGGGGGAGCCCAGGGAGCCCAGGACCAAGCGCGCATGTGCCTCTCGGAGGCGGGGGCGGCGCTCGGACGCCCCCTGCGGGCGGTGTGGGTGGTGCAGGCCGTGTTCAGCCCATGTTTCAGCGGAGGTACAAGCCCGACCTGGGTCCAGCAGATCCATTAAGTTTTGGAAATTCTAACTGAGATGGAGCCCAATACCCCCTGACGTCTACAGAAATAGTTAAGGAACAGTTATTTGGAAAGCATATGGAATGAAATTAAATGTAGGCACAAAGTTTACAACTTCCACCAACATTAACTCAAAACTGTAGAAAAATTTAGAATTAAAACTATCAGAATTATCTAAAAGAAATTATGAAAGAAACTCTATGTGACCTTGGGTTCAGTGATGAGTTTTAAAACACACTAAAAAGCAATCTATAAGAAAAGAATTGGTAACATGAACTTTATAAAAGTAAAACTTGTACTCTGTGAAAGACCTTGTTCAGAAAACCAAAAGGCCAGCCACAAACTGGGAAAAAAGGTTTGCAAAACACATATCTGATAAGGAATTGGTATTCAAACTATACCAAAAGCTCTCAGGAGGTTAACAGTATGAAAACAACCTGGGTGAAAATGGATAAAGATTTCAGCAGACAGTTGGACAAAGAAGATGTACACGTGGTAAGTGAGTATACAAAACTATGCTCTACATCCTCTTTCACTAGGAAAATAGAAATCAAAACAACAGTGAGATAGTGCTGCACACCTGTTAGAAATGCTGAGGTCCAGAAAAACAAGAACACTAGTTGCTGGAGGGCGAGGAATGACAGGAACACTCCTTCATGATGGGGGTGCATGTATGACCACTGTAGAGGGCAATTTGGCCAAATAAGCCCCACCTTCGGATCCAACATTCACACTTCTAGTATTTATTTTTTTTCAATTTTTTAAATGTTTTATTTATTTCTAGGAGAGAGAGCGAGACAGCGTGAGCAGGGGAGGGTCAGAGAGAGAGGGAGTCACAGACTGAAACAGGCTCCAGGCTCTGAGCTGGCAGTCAGCACAGAGCCCGACGCGGGGCTCGAACCCACGAACCGCGAGATCATGACCTAAGCGAAAGTCAGACGCTTAACCGACTAAGCCACCCAGGCGCCCCCACACTTCTAGTATTTAAACAACTGTTTTGAAAAACAATTTCCAAACAAAAACTCACTAGCAGTTATGCACTGCAACTCTATTCTTAGTAGTTAAACACTTAAAGAAATCAGGATGTCCTGGGACCCCTGGGTGGCTCAGTCAGTTAAGTGTCCAACTTCGGCTCAGATCATGATCTCACAGTTCGTGGATTCAAGCCCCGCAGAGGGGTCTGTGCTGGAGCTTGTCCCAGATTCTGTATCTCCCTGTCTCTCTGACCTTCCCCGGCTCACTGTCTCTCTCTCTCTCTCTCTCTCTCTCTCTCTCTCAGAAAGAAATAAAACATTTTTTTAAAAATCAGGATGTCCTTTAACAGATGAATGTGAAGGAAGCAGAATATGCCACCCTAAAATATGCTTCTGTGGCACAAGGATTATTTGGGGATCATTAACTTTAAGAAGCAACAGACCCAGGAGAATCTCTGAAAATTGAGTAGAAATTGCCCTTTGGTGAGCAAAATTTGCATTTATAAAGGAAAGCTCCGTTTGTAAGAGTGTCTCCCTTTCTCCCAGGAATGGGTAAATCTCAATAAACTCTTATCAAAGGAGAAGACACAAAATTAAATCTGTGTAACAACCATACATACCCTAGTTTACTGTGGTTGGCCTGATGACCTCCCCTAACTGGCCTTCCCACCACCCAAACTTTTTGTCTTTAGCCAAAGATAGCTTGTAGGGTGATGGCTGGGCCATCTGGGGAAGTTGCTCAGCTTTCCTGAGTATCTCCCATGTGTACAGGACATACACATATAATTAAGTTTCTGTTTGGTTTTCTTTTGTTAATCTTCTACTGCAGGAAAAGGTCTCACACAAGAGGCTAGAAGGGTAGAGGGGACATTATCTTATAAAGGTCTTTCCCATCAGGGAGGTAGCTAACAGTTTTGAAAACACCACATCTGTAATCTGGAATAGAGTGATGAATTACATAAATGGCAGGTGGTAGGAGCCATGTTTCTCACTGCTACAGTGGAATGTTACAGATCAGCAAAGGGAGAAGATCACAAAACCTATGTGGTGGATCAGGTTGGAGACATCAGCATAAACTCATCTTTAGCTTAATATGGAAACAGAGAGTTCTACATAGAAACCTTTATAATTAGGTGTGTTTACATAGGTAGGAATACATGCATATGTTTCTTTGCATTGTCTGCTGAGTACATTTAGCTCCCACATGTAAGACTTCAATACCATTATCTAATAGAGGGGACCAGGGCTCTTTGAAGATATTGCTGATACTAGGATTAAGACAGTAAAGATAGGAGCCAGGATAATCTCAAAGTATCAGAAAGTAAGAAGGTACAAAGAAAAAAAAAACACCACAAAGATGGAAATATGTCAAAGAAAAACAGGAGCCAATGGAAAATGCTCTCAGTAGCCAAAGCAGGAATGAACCTGTGGCCAAACATTGTAGCGCTGGAATATAACCAACAGCCTAACATAACTATGCAGGTTTCCACACTGGTGAAAAGAAAAGATTTCTTAAAAAAGAAAACCATAGGCTCAAAGTGGAGTCACTTGTGCTAAGAGATCCCAGTCAGCAAACCAAGACTTAGTACCTAACCTAACTGGAATTTCACACACACACACACACCCCATGTAACCTTTAATCAGTCAACCTGGAAAATGTACCAAATGGCTCTTTCTGGTCCTCTTAGGAAGGTGACCATGCCCAAAACAATGTTCCTTTGCTAACAATTTCCTCTTTCCATTCTCTCTCTGATTTAAAAAACCATCCTCTTCCTGTAGTTCAAAGGAACTCCTTTCGTTTTGCTAGATGGAATGCTGCCAATTCATAAAACTGTTCAATAAAGCCAATGTAATCTTTAAATTACTCAGTTGCATTTTTATTAACAAATTATGTAGGTTTTTGTTTGTTTGTTTGTTTACAAATGGGATTGACCAGACTTCTCCTAGATAGAATTCTGAATAACCGATGAAGACACTCAGTTATCCATCAAGAAGGTGAAGCTAACTCCCCTCTTCTAAAGTGTGGGTTCCACACAGTGTCTTTCAGCTCACAAAGACACATCATATGCACATGGGAAAAGAGTAACTCATGGTGGGGAAGCCTGACAGACCGTGCCTTAACCAGTGGTCAGCATGAACATGGACAATGACAAGTGGCCTCCAGAGCATGTTCCCCTGATGTAAAGTGAGGGCAGGGCACTTTATTACTGTGATATGCTTCCTCAAAACCCACAGCCCCAGTCTAATCATAAGGAAAATGCCAAGTAAATCCCAATGTGTAACTTTCTACAAAATACCTCCAAAGTCATTAAAGAGACTGTCACAGCCAAGAAGAGCCGACAGAGACATGATGACCACATGTCATGTGATGCCCTACATGGGATCCTGGAGCAGGAAGAGATAGAAGAGAGGGAATCTGAATAAAATAAGAACTTTAATTAATAATAATATACCAATATGTGTTCATTAATTGTGACAATTCTGAAGAAATTAAAGGTCAAATAAGAGAAACCTATTGTGGGGCGCCTGGGTGGCTCAGTCAGTTAAGCGTCCAGCTTTGGCTCAGGTCATGATCTCACAGCTCATGGGTTCAAGCCCCGCGTCGGGCTCTATGCTGACAGCTCAGAGCCTGGAGCTGCTTCAGATTCTGTGTCTCCCTCTCTCTCTGACCCTCCCCTGCTCATGCTGTCTCTCTCTCTCTCTCAAAAATAAATTAAAGAAAAAAAAACATTAAAAAAGAGAGAAACCTATTGTGTTTGACTGGAAGCTTCAAGGAAATGGATGGTTTCATAGTAAAAATACATATTAACAAAACTGACCCTTAAATAAAAGAAAAACAAGCAGACCTATTAGCCATCCAAGGACCTCTTCCTCCTGTTGATTCTTCTCTAGATGCTCTGGAGTTTTCCACTCCATGGACAGAGAAGGAATAGGGGCAGAGCTGTTCTGCAGGTCCCCTGGGACCTGACCTCACATGCTGTCTTTGTCACCCCAGCCACGGCCCCCAGTAAGGACACTGTACAGGAAGTTTCAAGAATTGTTAATTCTCAAGTGTGAGCCAGCACTTTTTGGATGGCAAGGGGCTGGACACACTGAAGCACAGTAAATGAATATTTTTTAATATGGTAGAAATAAGGGCACATAGGTGGCTCAGTCAGTTAAGTGTCTGACTTTTTATTTAGGCTCAGGTCATGATCTCATCATTCGTGAGTTCTAGCCCCATGTCAGGCTCTGGGCTAACAGTGTGGAGCCTGCTTGGAATTCTCTCTCTCTCCCTCTCTCTCTGCCCTGTCCCTGCTCACTCACACTCTCTCTCTCAAAATAAATAATAACCTTAAAAATGTGGCGGAAACAAATTAATGCTTGCAAGTGGCAAGTTAAGAGTGGATTTGGACCTGGCAGGTCCAGGGGCTCACACTCTCACAATGAGACCTGGACCCTCTCCAATCCTACATCATGCTAAATGCATTTGGGGCAGTCCCAATCACAGGCACAGTCTCTCTGACTGCATCTGGGAACTCTAGCAACTCCAGGCTGACACCCACTGACCATCCATTCTACTAGGAAGGGTTTCTCTTTCCTTTGGGATCCATGAAAAGTCATGGCTTTAACTGTCTTTGGCCTGGCTTGGGTCACATCCTCATCCTTGAAGTCATCAGAACATCCAGAGGATGGAGCATGGGGTTGGCTAGACTTGGATCATAGCCCCATCATTGAGGTGGATGGGATGTGGGGGCTGCCCTCTGGAACTCTTTGTATGGGAGGCAGGTGAGATATAGTTCCCAAAGGCATGCTGAGGTGCTGGACTTGGACATGAGAACAGATGCTGAGTTGGGAAAGCAGCAGATTCTACATCACTGATGGCCAACTGCACAGCTATGGAATCTGAAGCCCAAGGAAGGAAGGATTTCACTTAGGGTCAGGGGCTGCAGCTGCCCACCCAGTGCTCTTGCTGTCCTCCCACAACTGCAAAAAATGCTATTCTAATTACTAAAAAAGCAACTTTGCAGTTGGTAAGAAACTCAAGCCTCCTGCCTCGAGCATTTGGTCTCCAGATCTCAGAGACTGCAAGCCACACAGACCTCATTCATGTCCTCAGGAGGAGAAAACCCAGGAGTCACACCTGCCTCCTGGCCACAGCAATTACCCATCCACAAAGAACAAACTGGCTTATTTTCCATTCTCTTCTCCTTTATAAAGAGCAGAGACCAAATGCAAGGCTGGTAAGGAAATTCTTGCTCAATAAAGTAGATGGAGTCACATGGGATCTGCCATAGATGGTAAGAAATGTGAATGAATGCTACAGTAAGGTTTAGGGTCAGGGCTAGGGTTAGGATTTAGAATTAGGGCTTGGAAAGGTTTAGGGCTAGGGGTTAGGAGTTATAGGATGAGGGTGAGGATTAAGTATAACTGGCCCCCATCTTCCTCTCTTCATTTCTTTGAGGCTTCTGTGATGGACTCTATTTGTTCATGGTCATAAATGAGTCAGGGGTTGCAATTTTTTTCCTGTAATCCCCATTCCTGGAGTATGACTGAAGAAGAGTGAAATGTCTACTGTGTTCACCGACTGTTTCAAATTCAATTCAACCTCAGTCTAGAGTTTTGTAATGACACAGAGGTCCTACATGGTTTCTCCATGCTCTCCTATCTTGTCATGGTGGTTCTCACTGTGTCTGTGGATCCCCAAGTACCAGCTTAGCCTGGACACATGTGAGGGCACTCAGTGTACACATGTGGGTGGAGAGAAGACCAGGTGCAGCCACCTGCCAGCCCCTAAGTGTTGCCTTCATGAATGCTGGTGATACCTGAGAACTGCTAGACCCTTTGTACCATCCCAGTGGGCAGCAGTAGACAGTGCGGTGTCACAGGATAGACCTTGACCTGTGACCATGCAGGAAGGCATCCATGGCCCTCTAGCTGAGGCCACCCTGGGCCCTTCTAGTCCCATGCTCAAGTAGTGAGCTGCCTGTACTGCTAGGTAATTGAATAGCTACCAGGCAGCATTTCTTACCATGATATTACATGTTCTTTCCTTTGCCTACAAGGGATAAAATGGTTTTTTTAAGACTGAGACAATTCCCCTCCTTCAATCACACCTGGTTTGGTGGGCAACTCATCAGCTTTGTCCAGTTTGTTATGATCTGAGGCATTGCACACAAAGGCACAAATGGGTCCAATTTGGTGTTTTTTCCACACATACCCTAAATATCTCCATCATGTGTGTTTTCATGTAATGCATTCTTCTGTAGTAGACCTTTAAGGGAACTCTTTCAGTGAGGATCTCATTACAAAGTTGACATTTTTAACACTGTGTTTAGAAGTTTTGGGCACATGGAAAACATTCTTCTGTAAAGAGTGTTTAAATACTCTGTTTGACAAGTTAGATATTGGACTAAATGTGTATAATATATAATTATTATTATAATTATATAATTATTATATATTATAATATATAATTGACTCTTTGAAATACTGTGCTTAGTACTATGTGATGCAAATACTACTCTATGTAGTACTATGTAATGCTCAAACTCTGTCTTTAATAAAGCTAGGTGGGAGAGAAGCTAAGTGTAATTATCAAGTCTTTGAAACAGTGTTTAGCGTTGTGTACTGGATTTAACATTGTATTCTGAAATAAATCTTCAAACTTTGTGTTTAACAACAGAAAGAGGTGACAGAGAGATCGAATATAGTATTGACTCTTTGGAAAGTATTGTTCATCAGTGTGTGATGCATGCGGCACATTCTTCTGTGAGTTGTGTTTAAACTCTTTGTTACATTCAGGGTGATAGTGACTAAGAATAATGTAGGTTGACTGAAACCTTGTGTTGAGCATATTGTGGGATATTTAGTACACACAACTGTGATACATTTCTAATCTCCTTGTTTAGGTAGGTGTATGAGTGACAATATGATATCGACTTGGAAACACAATGTTTAACTGTATGTGGTAGATGCAACTCATTTGTCAATTATATATATTTAAACACTGTGTAACCAACTGTTTGCATGAGTGATTGAGAATAATATTTACTCTTTGAAATACTCTGCTTAGCAGTGTGTGGTGCATATAATTTCTTCTGTGATACATGGTTACATTATCAGAGTTAGGAGCCTGAGTAGTAAATATAATGTTTGCTTTTGAAATGTTTAGCAGTAGTAGTTGCTTTCATTATTAGTGCTTCTGGGTTATGTGTTTAAACTCTGTATTGGACAGAGGTAGATATGTTATTGACAATATACTGTTGACTTTTTGAAATACCATATTCGTGAGCACCAGGGTGGCACAGTCAGTTGAGCGTCTGACTTCAGCTCAGGTCATGATCTCATTGTTCGTGGATTCAAGCCACGTGTCAGGCTCTGTGCTGACAGCCTGGAGCCTGGAGCCTGCTTCGGATTCTGCCTCCCTCTCTCTCTTTGCCCCTCCCCACTGTCTGTCTGTCTGTCTCTCTCTCTCTCTCTCTCTCTCTTTCTCTCTCTCAAAAATAAATAAACATTCAAAATTTTAAAAGAAAGAAAGAAAGATCCATAGCTAACATCATCCTCAATGGGGAAAAACTGAGAGCTTTTTCCCTAAGATGAGGAACATGACGGGGAGGTTCACTCTCACCACTGTTGTTCAAAACAGTACTGGAAGTCCTAGCCTCAGCAATCAGACAACAAAAAGAAATAAAAGGCATCTAAACTGGCAAAGAAGAAGTCAAACTTTCACTCTTCACAGATGACATGATACTCTACATAGAAAATCCAAAGACTCCACCAAAAAAACTGCTAGAACTGATACATGAATTCGGCAATGTTGTAAGATATTAAGTCAATGTACAGAAGTCAGTTGCATTTCTATACACCAATAATGAAGCAGGAGAAAGAGAAATCAAGGAATTTATCCCATTTACAACTGCTTCAAAAACCATAAAAGATACCTAGGAATAAATGCAACCAGAGGTAAAAGATTTGTTTGCTTAAAACTACAGAAAGCTAATAAAAGAAATTGAAGAAGACACAAAGAAATGGAAAAACATTCCATGTTCATGGAATGGAAGAACAAATATTGTTAAAATATCTGTATTACCCAAAACAATCTACATATTCAGTGCAATCTGTATCAAAACAATACCAGCATTCTTCACAGAGCTAGCAAAACAATTTTAAAATTTGTATAGACAAGAAAAGACCCCAAATAACCAAAGCAATGTTGAAAAAGAAAATCAAAGCTGGAGGCATCACAATTCTGGACGTCAAGCTGTATTACAAAGCTGTAATCATCAAGATAGTTTGGTACTGGCACAAAAACAGATACATAGATCAAAGGAATGGAATAGAGAACCCAGAATTTGACCCACAAATGTATGGCCAACTAGTTTTCAACAAAGCAGGGAGGAATATCTAATGGGGAAAAAAAGCCTCTTTAGCAAATGGTGCTGGGAAAACTGGACAAAGACATGCCAAAGAATGAAATTGGATCACTTTCTTACACCATACACAAACACAAACTCAAAATGGATGAAAGACCCAAATGTGAGACAGGAAACCATCAAAACCCTATTGGAGAAAATAGGCAGCAGCCTCTCAGATCTTGGCCTCAGTAACTTCTTCGTAGACTTGTCTCTGGGAGCAAGGGAAACAAAAGCAAACATGAACTATTGGGAACTTAACAAGATATAAGGCTTCTGCACAGTAAAGGAAACAGACAGCAAAACCAAAGGCAACTGACAGAATGGGAGAAGATATTTGCAAATGACATATCAGATAAAGGGTTAGTATGCAAAATCTATAAAGAGCTTATCAAACTCAACACCCAAAAACAAATAATCCAGTGAAGAAATGGACAGAAGACATGAATTGACACTTTACCAAAGAAGACATCCAGATAGCTAATATCCAGGGAAATACAAATCAAAACCACAATGAGATACCACCTCACACCTGTCAGAATGACTAAAATTAACAACTCGGGAATGACACATGTTGGTGAGGATGTGAGAAAGGAAAACACTGGTGGGAATGCAAACTGATGCAGCCACTCTGGAAAACAGTACTGAGGTTCCTTAAAAAGTTAAAAATTGAACTGCCCTTCCATCCAGCAATCGTACAACTAGGTATTTACCTAAAGGGTATAAAAATGCTGATTCAAAGGGTCACATGCATCCTGATGTTTATAGTAGCATTATCAACAATAGCCAAATTATGGAAAGAACCCAAATGTCCATTGATGGATGAGTGGATAAAGAAAATGTGATCTATGTATATGTATATATATACATATACATACACACACACACACACACACATATACTAGCATATTACTCGGAGATCAAAAAGAATGAAATCATGCCATTTGCAAGGCTGTGGATGGAACAGGAGGGTATTAAGCTAAGAGAAATAAGTCCATCAGAGAAAGAAAAATATCATATGATTTCACTCGTATGTGGAATTTAAGAGACAAAACAGATGAACATAGGGGAAGGGAAGGAGAAATAAGATAAAAAAGAGAGAGGGAGGCAAGCCATTAGAGACTCTTAAATACAGAGAACAAACTGAGGGTTGATGGAGGGGAGATGGGTGGGGGGTGGGGGGTGGGTGCTAAGGAGGGTTCTTGTTGGGATCAGCACTGGGAGTTGTATGTAAGTGGTGAATCACTGGATTCTACTCCTGAAACCGATACTACACTTTATTTAACCAACTTGAATTTAAATAAATAAATGAAAAAAGAAAACCCTAAAGACTATGAAATAAAATATGAGAACAAATAAGCAAATTCAGTAAAGTTGCAAAACACAAAATTAATATACAGAAATCTGTTGCATATCTCTACATTAATAATGAACAAGCAAAAAGAGAAATAAAGGAGACAATCTCACTAATAATCACATCAAAATGAATACAATGTAAGAATAAATTTAATATTTTGTAAAGATGTTATTTGAAATAACCTCTACACCCAATGTGGGGCTCAAACTCACAACTCCAATATCAAGAGTCTCATGATCTAAGAACAGAATCAGCAGGTGCCCCAAGAATAAATTTAATTGAATAAGTGAAAGACCAGTACTCTGAAAACTGTAAGACACTGAGGAAAGAAATGGAAAGATAAAGCATGCTTATGGACTGGAAGAATTGATATTGTTAAATGTCCATAGTACTCAAAGCAATCTATATATTCAATGCAATCTACTAAAATACCAATACATTTTTCACAGAACCAGAACAAGTAATCCTAAAATTTTGTATGGAACCACACACACACACACACACACACACACACACACACATTCAAAGCAATCTTGAGAAAGACAAAGCTGGATTGACAATCCCAGATTTCAAATTATACTGAAAAACTATAGTAATCAAAATAGATTGGTTTAAACACAAAAATAGACATATAGGTCAATGAAACAGGATACAGAGCCCAGAAATAAACCCATGCTTTATGGTCAGTTATCCTACAACAAAAGAAACAAGAAAATACAATGGGGAAAAGACAGTCTCTTTAATAAATGTATTTGGAAAAACTGGAGAGCCACATGTAGAAGAGTGAAACTCGACCACTTTTTAACACTGCATAAAAAAATAAACAAAATGAGTTAAAGATCTATCTATAAGGCCTAAAACCATAAAAATCATAAAAGAAAACTTTGGAAGTAAACTCTTGGACATTGATTTAAGCAATTTCATTTGTATCTGTCTCTTCAGGCCAGGGGCAACAAGAGAAAAAAATAAACTGGGACTATATCAAACTATAAAGTCTTTGCCCAGCAAATGAAGCCAACAATCAAATGAAAAGGCAACCTACTGAATGGGACAAGATATTTGCAAATGGTGCATCTGATAAGGAGCTAATATCCAAAATATATAAAGAACTCATACAACCAGATACACATATTCACACAAAAAAAATCTGATTAAAGTGGGCAGAGGAATTAAAGCGGGCAGAGACATTTTCCAAAGTAGACATCCAGATGGCCAACAGACACATGAAAGGATGCTCAGCACCACCGATCATCAGGGAAATGTAAATCAAAACTATGCTGAGATACTACCTCACACCTGTCAGAATGGCTAAAATCAAAAAGACAAGAGCTACCGGCGTTGGTGAGGATGTGGAGATAAAGGAACGCTCATGCACTGTTGGTGGGAATGTAAACTGGTGCAGCCACTGTGGAAAACAGGATGGAAGTTCTTCAAAAAATAAAGATAGAAATGCCATATAACCCAGCAATTGTAGTTCTGGATATTTATGCAAAGAAAACACTAATTTTAAAACACATATGAGCCCCTTTGTTTATTGCAACATTATTTTACAATAGTCAAGATATGGAAGCAACCTAAATGTCCACTGATAGAAGAATGGATAAAAGATATATCTATATCTATATCTATATCTGTATCTATATCTATCTATATAATGAAATATTACTCAGCTATAAAAAAAATAAAATCTCACCATTTGTGACAACTTGGAAAACTTGGAATGATCTAAAGAGTATTATGCTAAATGGAATAGGTTAGGCAAAGACAAGTAGCATATAACTTCACTTACATGTGGAATCTAAAAAAAGAAACAAACAAATCAGAAAAAGACTCCTAAATTCAGACAACAAAATGGTGGTTGCCAAGGGGATAGTGGAGGAATAAACAAAATAGGTGAAGAGCATTAAAAGGTATAAACTTTCAGTTGTAAAATAAATAAGTCACAGTGACCTAAAGTACAGGATAGGAAATAGTGAATAATATTGTAACAACTTTGTATGGTGACAGATGGTAACTATACTTAACGTAATGAGCATTTTGTAATACATATAAATGTCAAATCACCTGAAACTAATATAATATTGTATGCCAACTATACTTCGATTAAAAATAAGTAAGTGAAATCCGAGGTAAACATCTAAAAAATTATTTAAGCATCTATGTGGAGGAAACCACAAAATTCTGACAAAAATCAAAGAACTAAGTAAATGTAGAGATAACATTGGATCATGGATAAGAAGACTGATATTGTCAAGATGTTCGTTCTTCCCACCTTAGCCTACAGGTTTCATGCAATCCCAAGGAAAACCACAGCATGTTATTTTATAGTTTTAGAAAAACTGATTGGACAGGCAATTTTAAATAAATTTGCCTGTTTATACGGACAGACAAAAAGGCCCAGAATAGCCAATTCCATGTGGAGAAAGAATGAAATTTGAAACTCCCACTAACCAACTTTAAGGATTTCTATAGTATTACCTATAGTAAGCAAGACAGAGTGGTATCAGTGGAAGAAGAGACAAGTAGAACAATGGACAGGAGAGAGAGGCAAGATGTAGACCTAGAGAAATACAGTCAACTCGTCCTTCACAAGCGGGGCGAAGGCAGGATGACGGAGCAAAGACAGTTTCTTTGACAAATGGTGTGGAAACAACCCTGTCATTCACATGCAAACAAAAATGAATCTAGACAAACATGAATGAGACATGAAAAAATGAATCTTTTTTTTTTTAATATTTGTATTTATTTCTAGGAGAGAGAGAGAGACAGCGTGAGCAGGGGAGGGTCAGAGAGAGAGGGAGTCACAGACTGAAACAGGCTCCAGGCTCTGAGCTGGCAGTCAGCACAGAGCCCGACGTGAGGCTTGAACCCACGAACCGCGAGATCATGACCTAAGCGAAAGTCGGACGACCAATCGACTAAGCCACCCAGG
The DNA here is from genome assembly GCA_017311185.1 of Proteles cristata cristata. Classification (NCBI taxonomy): domain Eukaryota; kingdom Metazoa; phylum Chordata; class Mammalia; order Carnivora; family Hyaenidae; genus Proteles; species Proteles cristata. The sequence goes on along the minus strand of JAESUZ010002938.1, from coordinate 219,350 downwards.
CGCCCCGAAAAAATGAATCTTATACCCACCATGATGAACTAAAAATGGATCATAGATCTAAACAGACCTAAATGTAGGTGCGCCTGGGTGGCTCAGTCTGTTAAGTGTCCGACTCTTGGTTTTGGCTCAGGTCATGATCTCACAGTTTGTGAGTTCAAGTCCTACATTGGGCTCTGCACCAACAGTGTGGAATCTGCTTTGGATTCTCTCCGTCTTTCTCTGCCCCTCCTCTGCTCGCTCTCTCTGTCTCTCTCAAAATAAAAAAATGAACTTAAAGAATTGTTTAAATAGATCTAAAGGTAAAATGCAAAACTGTAAGATCCGTAGAAAAGAACAAAGAACAAAAATGTAAATGATCTTCAGTGTAGTGTAGTCGTAACTATTTACACACAACACCAGAGGCACATTGAAAGAAGTAAGCAATAAGACAGACTTCATTAAAATTAAAAACTTCTCTTCTGCAAAAAAAAAAAAACAATATCAAAAGAATGAGAAGACAAGCCACACACTGGGAGAAAATATTTGCAAAAGATGTATTTGATAAGGGGCTATTATCCAAAATATTAAAAAAAAAAAACCTCTTAAAACACAACAATAAGAAAGCAAACAACCCAGTTATTTAAATGGGCCAAAGACCTGATCAGATATCTCACCAAAGAAGATATATAGATGAGGAATATGCATATGAAAGATGCTTCACATCACGAGTCGTCAGGGAAATGCAAATGGAACAGTGAGGCACCACTACACATGTACTAGAATGGCCCACATGGAGAACACTGCAGACAGTAAATGCTGGTGAGAACATGGAGAAGCTGGAGCTCTCACTCACTGCTGGAATACGAAATGATACATCTACTTTGGAAGACAATTTAGCAAGTTCTTAAAAAACTAAACATACCCTTACCACACAATTCAGCAATCGTGCTCCTTGGTATTTATGCAAAGGAGTTTAAAACGTTATGTCTACACAAAAAAATCTGCACTCAAATGTTAACGATAGATTTATTCATAATTACAGAAATGTGGAAGAAACCAAGATGCTCTTCAAGGTAAATAGATAAATAAACAGTGTTACATCCAAGCAATGAGATATTATTCAGCATTAAAAAGAAATGACCTATTGTGGCACCTGGGTTGTTCAGTCGGTTAAGCGTCTGACTTCGGCTCAGGTCATGATCTCACAGCCTGTGGGTTCAAGCCCCGCGTCGGGCTCTGTGCTGACAGCTCAGAGCCTGGAGCCTGTTTCAGATTCTGTGTCTCCCTCTCTCTCTGACCCTCCCCTGCTCATGCTGTCTCTCTCTCTCAGAAATAAATAAAACATTTTAAAAAATTAAAAAACAAACTTATCTCTTAAAAAAAAAGAAATGACCTATCAAGCCATTAAAAGACATGGATAAGGTTTAAATTCATATCATTGAGTGAAAGAAACCAATCTGAATATGACACAGTTTGTATGATGCCAAAAGCACAAGGTGCTGTAAAAGGCAAAACTATACGGATGGCAGGGAGGTCAGTGGTTGCCAGGGACTTGCTGGGGAGGGGGGTGAACAGGAGAGAGGGTGCTTAGAATCATGACACTATAATGATGGAGACATGTCATCATACATCTGCCCAAACGCAAAGAACGTGCAACACTAAGAACGAACTCTAAGGTGAACTATGGACTTATTACAATGTGGCAAACGTAGGTTCACCAGTTGTGGCAAATGTGTAATTTCGGTGAATGACATTGATTATAAGGGAAATTAGGGGGAGGATATTATGGGAAATCTCTGTACCTTCCTCTCCATTTTGCTATGTCCTTAACACTGCTCTTAAGAATGACTATAGATTAGGCACCTGGGTAGCTTGGTTGGTGGGTTCGAGCCCTGTGTCAGGCTCTGTGTTGAAAGCTCAGAGCCTGCTTGGAACTCTCTCTCTCTTTTCCTTTCTCTCTGCTCCTCACCTGTCTCAAAATAAATAAACAAACTTTTAAAAAATGACATTAAAGAGAGAGAAAAAAAGGGGCACCTGGCTGGCTCAGTCAGTGGAGCGTGTGACCCATGATCTCAGGGTTGTGAGTTCAGACCCCATGTTGGACGTAAAGATTACTTAAAAATAAAAATAAAATAAAGAGAGCAATTTAGGAAATTGCTTAAAGTGAAGGAAAAGTTAGATAAGGATAGTTTAATAATATTAAAATTTGTAGGAACAGCACTTAACATACATCTGGACACAATATTGCTTTAGATTTGTTCTGACTTTTCTGTTACCTGGTTTAAAGTAAACACGCTGCTCCCTGGTGTCACCAATTCATTGTAGAAAATGCACTAACAAGTGACACACGTATGCTGACATAGTACATCCGTAACAGATTCCTTAAACTCTGAAGGACTTGGATGCTTGAAAGAATAGGAAAGTAAGAACTGACCAGAATAAAGGAAGCCAAGCCCCTCCCATAGTCTGTGCAGTCTGAACCCTTTGCTTTACTGTCCCTCTCACACAAAAGAATCGAGTGATGATTTAACCATTGCTTAAAATTTTAAATGATCAGTTTCAACCTTCACTGAACTTGAAAACTATACTATTTTTAGCATATTTTGTCAGTCAAGCTGGTTCAGCCAGTTTCTCACTATTCGTAACCCAGGAAGGCCCACATTAAAAACTGTCCTGTTGCTGACATGTGTGTTTGTACCCAGGGACATGTCCAAATGCTTATTATCAAGGATGAGTGATGCCCAAGTAGATGGAACAAAGGAAAGCAGGCACTGTGAAAATCTGCACAGTAAGTGTTGCCCATGAAAATAGGGCAAAATATTAAATATGACAGCAGATAAAGTTAGTGTCTTAGGGAAATACAAAAAAAAAAAAAAAACCAACAAGCTGAATAGGGCAAAAATACAAAAAAATGTAGCAAGACTGACCATGTGTTAGTAATTAATTGTTAAAGTTGGATAATAATACATGGCAGTGAATCATTCCATTCCCTTGACTTTTGTTTATGTTTTAAATTTTCCATAATGAAAAAAAGAGGGGAAAATTTAGAAAAAAGGTCCAACTTGTGTTTTTTAAAGACCTTCTTTAAACAACTAAATGAAACTTTAGAAGAGTGGTTAGAATGCATATAAAAACAAGATGCACTCGTGGATAAGCTTCCTAGGGAAAGATAATACAACACAGAGCATTGAATTAATGCCAGTGAAGAAAAGGCCACCAAGTAACCAAGAATAGGTTGTGACTCTAACAAAATGGCTCAGCTCAACCATTTTTGTGTGACATACTAAGATTTAACCAGATAAAATGAGAAACTTCATTTGGGAACATTAGCATGTTGGTTTAAACACACACACAAACACACACACACTATCCATTCCCCAAAACAAGAGAAAATTCGCATGAAACTGTAACATAGAAGCAAACAGAGTGAGATAAATGATTTGAGAAAGTTGGTTTGTGTACTAAGCCCGTTATTTCTTAAATCACCGAGTGCTAGGAAACAATAAATGTTTCTATAAAACAAATATGGTACCAATTCAAAGACAGAAAGGAGGTTCTTGTTAAAATGATTTATTGAAGCCAATCTTTTGAAAATACACTCAAACTGAAAACAATAGTGAAGTTTTGAAGAGCAAATCAGGCTTAACACTTAACAGTTTTTGTTAGTAAAATCACAACATTAGTGGAGGGCAGAGGAAACCTTAGTACATATTATCCACTATTTGGTCTAATAAAATATATACAGTGCCTCAGGAAATTTTGTCTGAAAATCGGATTTGCAGGGCATCCTGAGTGGCTCAGTGGGTTAAGCGGCTGGGCTGACTTCAGCTCAGGTCGTGATCTCACAGTTTGTGAGTTCGAGCCCGGTGTTGGGCTCTGTTCTGACAGCTCAGATACTGGAGCCTGCTTCAAATTCTGTGTCTCCCCCCACTCTCTCTCTCCTCCCCTCCCCAGCTTTTGCTCTCTTGCTCGCTCCCTCTCTCTGTCTCCTTCAAAAATAAATAAATAAACATTAAAAAAAAAAAGGAAAATTCAATCTGCATTAGGGACTAGCTCCTCAGTGAAAGACCCTTAGCTCAATAGCAAGTGTCAGTTGTTAAAGAAAATTATGAAAAAGAGTTTTTGACATTAGGAAAACAATAAAAATTACAAACATGCTTATTTCATTCCCATGTGTCCTCTTTTGAATGACAAAAGCATAAATTCCCAAGCATACTATCCACCTGGTCCAAGTGCCTTCTTTGTTACTTTTCTCCCTGTTTCTGACCACTTCTAGTCTCCTTAGTACCCCTGGGCCCTGTCTCTAACCTAACATCTAATTCTTACCTGAATTTTTTCTCCCCCGAATCAACCCTGTAAACTCCTTAAATCTTGTTTCGCATAGAACAAAAGGTTTATTTATACCATTTGTCTGATAAATTTTTTATTTTTTAATTTTTTAAATTAAAAAAATGTTTTATTTAATTTTGAGGGAAAGATAGAGACAACGTGAGCAGGGAAGGGTCAGAGAGAGAGGGAGACACAGAATCCGAAGCAGGCTCCAGGCTCTGAGCTGTCAGCAAAGAGCCCAACGCGGGGCTCGAAGCCATGAACAGTAAGATCATGAACCAATCCAAAGTCGGACGCTTAACTGACTGAGCCACCCAGGTGCCTCATGATAAATTTTTTAAAGACCCCTAATTTAGAAGAAAGAAAGCACTCTTAAGAAGCAGCAACATAATATAGTGACTTTCACAAAGAAGCTTAAAGGAAAACAGGTGTATGCCTGAATATTTATTTTTTCAGCTTTACTGAAGTACAGTTGAGAAATAAAATTGTGAGATGTTTAAAAGGCACAACATGATGTATTCACATATGTGTATATTGGGAAAGGGTCCTCCCCGTGGGTTTTTGATTTGGTGAGAACATTTACATTGTACTCTCTTAGCAAATTTCATTTGTAGGATACAGTGTTATCAACCTATAGTCACCCTGTTACATCCTCAGATCTTGTTCATCTTATAACTGAGTTTGTACGTTTTTACCAATCTCTTCTTATTCCCCCACCCCACAGTCCCTAGCAATCACTGTTTTTAAATCTGAGTTTCTGTGAGATTAACTTTTTTTAATCCCCATATTAGTGCTATCATGCTGCATTTGTGTTTCTTTGTCTTGTTTAGTTCACTTAGTATAACCCTCTCCAGATTCATCCATATTGCTACAAATGGCAGGATTCCCTTCTTTTTTAAAAGCTGAATAATATTCCATTATATTATATGTATACATGTATACACCCCCACACACATGCGCACACACTATTTTCTTCATCCATTCATCCACTGACACTTGGGTTGGTTCCATACTTTGGTTATTCTGAGTAATACTGCAAGGAACATGGGAGTAAATATTTCTTTTGGACATATATTCAGAAGTAGGATTGCTGGATTTTAGAGTAGTTCTACTTTCAATTTTTTGAGAAACCTCCATACCATCTTCCAGAGTGGCTGTACCAGTTTGCATTTCCACCAACAGTACATGGGGTTCGCTTTTCTCTACATCCTCACCAACGCTTGCTATTTCTTGTCTTTTTAAGAATAGGCATCCTAGGGGCGCCTGGGTGGCTTAGTCGGTTAAGCGTCCGACTTTCGCTTCGGTCATGATCTCACGGTTCGCGGGTTCGAGCCCCGCGTCGGGCTCTGTGCTGACTGCCAGCTCAGAGCCTGGAGCCTGTTTCAGTCTGTGACTCCCTCTCTCTCTGACCCTCCCCTGCTCACGCTGTCTCTCTCTCTCTCCTAGAAATAAATAAAACATTAAAATAAATTGCATTTGGGGGCACCTGGGTGGCTTAGTCGGTTAAGCGTCCGGCTTTCGCTTGGGTCATGATCTCGCGGTTCGTGGGTTCGAGCCCCGCGTCGGGCTCTGTGCTGACTGCCAGCTCAGAGCCTGGAGCCTTTTTCAGTCTGTGACTCCCTCTCTCTCTGACCCTCCCCTGCTCACACTGTCTCTCTCTCTCTCTCTCCTAAAAATAAATAAAAATATTTTTTAAAAAAATTGCATTTGTTATTTACCAAAAAAAGAAAAAAGTATTATAAATTCTAGAAATATTTCTTCCAAACAAATTAATAAAACAAGTCTTAGTGTTTGACAAGGGAATTTACATTTTCCCAGAAAATTCATTAATGTGGAATGGGTTATTCTCTCTCGGGGTCAGAACATGAGCTTCTTAGTTTGATGTAATACACTTGTTTATTTTTGCTTTTGTTGCCTTTGCTTTTGGTATCATATCCAGAAAACATTGCCAGGACCATTGCCAAGGAACTTACACACTATGTTTGTTCAAGGGGTTGTACAGTTTTGGGTCTTATGATCAAGTCTTTAATCCATTTTTAGTTGAGTTTTGTGTATGGTGTGAGATAGGGGCCCAGTTTCATTCTGTTGCAAGTGGTAATCCAGTTTCCCCAACGCCATTTATTGAAGAGACTGTCCTATTGAGATGACCATATAATTTTGGCTCTTTGTTTTGTTAATATACTGTATCACATTGATTGACTTGTGAATATTGAACCATCCTTGCATCCTTGCATCTCTGGAATAAATCCTACCTGATTATTGTGAATGATTGTTTTAATGCACTGTTGAATATGGTCTGCTAAGATTTTTGTTGAGGAATTTTGCATCTATGTTCATCAGTGATAATAGCCTGTAATTTTCCTGTAGTGCCCTTGTCTGGCTTATTATCAGGGTAATGATAACTTTGTAAAATAAGTTTGGAAACGTTCTCACCTCTTACATCTTTTGGTAGTTTGAGGATTGGCATTAATTCCTCTCTAGATATTTGGTGGAATTCACCAGTAAAGCTATATGGTCCCAGACTATTCTTTGTTAGGAGGTTTTTGATTACTAGTAATTGGTCCTGAATTCAGATTTTCTATTTCTTCATAAGTCTTGATAGGTTATATTCTCATAGGAATTTCTCTATTTCTTCTAGATCATATAGTTTTTTGGTGTATAATTGCTCATAGTAGCGTCTTAGAATCCTTTTTATTTGTGTGGTATCAACTATCATGCTTCCTTTCTCATTTCTAGTTTTATTTATTTGAGTCCTCTTTTCTGGGTAAGTCTAGCTAAAGGTTTATCCATTTTGTTTATCTTTTTACAAAACTGCTCTTAGTATCATCAATCTTCTGGTTTTTAGTGTCTATTTCATTGATTTATTCTCTGATATTTGTCATTTCCTTTTTCCTACTAACTTTGAGCTTAGTTCTTCATTTTTTAGTTCCTTGGGTGTAAAGTTAGGTTGTTTATTTGAGGTTTTTTTTTTATTTAAAGATTTGTAAGTGATCTCTACACCCAATGTGGGGTTTGATCTCACAACCCCAAGATCAAGAGTCATATGCTCCACTGACTGAGTCAGTCAGCACCCCCATAATATTTTTTTCTCAATGTAGATGTTTATATCTTTAAACTTCTTTCTTAGAACTACTTTTCCTGCATCCCCTAATTTTACATTGTTTATAATTTATTAAAAGCAATTTTTAATAGGGATAATTGTGTGTTTATACACTCAGATGTTCACTTTCTTTTAAGATATTTATAAATCCCTTCATAATGGTTTAGTTATGGCTATGGACTGTCCATGCGATTTTAACGACAATGGCATACTTACTTTACTCTCAGATAAGCACAGAATAGTGAATAGGGAAAGCGCTGTGGACCAAACTGTATCCTCCAGAATTCATATGTTAAAGCCCTAACACCCAATTTGGCTATATTAAGAGTCAAGAAGTAATTAATATTATATGAAACCATAAGGGTAGGGCCTTGATCTGATAGGATTACTGTCCTTAGAAGAAGACACCAAAGTTCTCACTTCGTCTCTGTCTCTTTCCCTCTCTCTTCCTTTCTCTCTCTCTCTCTCTCTCTCTCTCTCTCTCTCTCTCTCGCTCTCTCTCTCGCTCTCTCTCTCTCTCTCCCTCTTTATTTCCGTCTCCCTCCCTCTGTCTCCCCCTCTTGGCCCCCTCCCTGCCATGTGAAGACACAGTAAGAAGACAGCCATTTGCATGCCAGGAAGAGAGTCCTTACTAGAAATCTAATCAACTAGCGCTTTGATCTGGACTGCCCAGCCTCCAGAAGTATGAGAAGAGAAATTTCTGTTATTCTATTAATAAATTTCAGTCTATGGTATTTTATCATGGCAGCCCAAGTAGACTAATAAAATGAGTATATTAAAAGTGCAGGGAAAACAGGGCAGATACATGCAAAAGAAGGAGACTTTCTTACACCATACACAAAAATAGACTCGAAATGGATTAAAGACCTAAATGTGAGACATGAAACCATAAAATTCCTAAAAGAAATAGGCAGTAATCTCTTGGACATTAGTCTTGGCAACAAATTTATGGCTATATCTCCTGTAACAAGGGAAACAAAAGCAAAAATAAACTATTGGGACTCAATCAAAATAAAAAGCTTTTGTGCAGTGAGGGAAACCATCAAGAAACAACAAGGGAACAAACTGAATGGGAGATTTGCAAATGAGATAAGCAATAAGTGTTAATATCCAAAGTGTATAAAAAACTCCTATGCAATTCAACACCAAAAACCCCCACAAACTCTCTGATTTAAAGAACCTGAATAGACATTTTTCTAAAGATATATAGATGATGAATAGACACATGAAACGATGCTCAACATCACTCATCAACTGGGAAATACAAAGCAAAAGCACAGTGAGATACCACCTCATACCTGTCAAGATGGCTAAAATCAATGGCACAAGAAACAAGTGTTGGTGAGGACATGGAGAAAGGGGAACCCTTGCGTACTGTTGGTGGGTGTGAAAATTTGTGCACTCACTCTAGAAAATTGGATAGAGTCACCTTAAAAATAAAAAATAGAATTACCATACGATCCAGTAATTCCACTACTATTTACCCAAAAAACTACGAAAACACTAATTCTACAGGAAACACGCACCCCTATGTTTATTGCAGCATTATTTACAGTAGCAAATATATGGAAGCAGACCAAGGGTCCATCAACTGACTGACGAATGGATAAAGGAGAAGTGGCATACATACAATGGCATATTACTCAGCATTCTTTCATAAAAATAATGAAATCTTTCCATTTGCAATAACGTGGATGGATCTAGAGAGTATTATGCTAAGTGAATAAGTCAGTCAGAGAAAGACAAATACTGTATGTTTTGCTCATATGTGGAATTTAAGAAACAAAAAAGATGAGCAAGCAAAAAAAGAGAGACAAACAACAACCAGACTCTTAACAGAGAAGACTCTTACAGAGAAGAAACTGGTGTCACCAGAAGGGAGGAGGGTGGAGGGGTAGAAATAGTGAAATATAGGAGAGTAAGGGTACGCTTGTGATGAGCTTTCAGTAATGCACAGAAATGTTGAATCATTATATTTAACACCTGAAGCTAATAGAACACTATACATGAACCATATTTAACTTTAAGAAGTCCATATCCTCCAACTAAAGTTTATTCGTATGCTTTTCCTAAAGCTGGCCTTTGTTGTCAATTTTATTTCCCCTTCCTCAGTGCCAGTTTTAAAAAGCCATCAGATGGAACACTACATGGCAATGAGAAACAATGAAATTTGGCCATGTGTAGCAACATGGATGGACCTTGAGGGTGTTATGCTGAGCGAAATAAGTCAGGCAGAGAAGGACAGATACCATGTTTGCACATATAGGAGGATTAGGGGAACTTAACGGAGGACCGTGGGGGAAGAAAGGGAAACGGGGGGGGAGGGAGTCAAACCATGAGAATCTCTTGAATGCTGAGAACAAACTGAGGGCTGATGGGGGTGGGGGGAGGTGAGGGGGGGAGATGGGCATGGAGGAGGGCACTTGTGGGATGAGCACTGGGTGTTATATGGAAACCAACTTGACAATAAACTATTTGTAAAAAAAATAATAATAATAAAAGTAAAAAAATAAAAATAGTCATCGGAAGCAGAAGAGGGAAAAGGAAAAGCAAAGAGTATACATAAAATGTTAACTGTCTTTGTTATTCACAGTGCCGATACACATTTTATGCAGATGAGGGTGAGTCTGGATGGAAGCAGGGTCCCTTGACTTAGCCCCACTCCTGTCACACCCAGCCACAGTTGCAGAGACGACATTTTTTATTGGGAAGACAGAGCACATGGAGTCAGAAAGATTTGGGTACACGGTATGTGAAAACCTATGTAGACATTCTGAACTGTAGTTCCTTCATGTGTAAAACACAGATGATAATATCAACATCACAGAGCATTCTGAAAGTCGAGATTACATATGGCAATCAGTAAATGGCTGCTGCTATTATTACTAGGAGAAAGAATTTCGGAGGAACTATGGTACTTGAATTGGAGTAGCAATAAAAGCTGGCTGCAGAGATGAAAATGTTGATCCTTTTCATTCTCAAAATCCATCTTTCTTGGATTAATCTCATTTTCATTAAGATATAATTTCATTCTTATGATCAAAAAATAAGTCAACAGTGACTGAAAACAAAAACTGACCCCTGCTTAGAAGCTACTTGCTTATTAAGAAGATGTTTAGGCGATATTGCTTCCTGTGACATGGAAGTTCAGACACCCAAGAGGGCCAACTAAATCTCAGTGAAAAAGAAAAGAAATCATGGACTTTCGTAGACTGTAAATTGACATGTATTAATAGACCTAACAAATACAAAATTATAGTCATTTCTTTTTTTTTTAATTTTTTTTTATGTTTTTTATTTATTTCTAGGAGAGAGAGAGAGACAGCGTGAGCAGGGGAGGATCAGAGAGAGAGGGAGTCACAGACTGAAACAGGCTCCAGGCTCTGAGCCCGTAGTCAGCACAGAGCCCGTCGCGGGGCTCGAACCCACAACCGCAAGATCATAACCTAAGCGAAAGTCGGATGCTTAACCGACTAAGCCACCCCATGCAAGCCTACATTTTACATCTCCTCTCCTGCAGTACCTCACTACTTATAAATTGCTGCTATAGCGCAACCAAGATGTCAGAGGATACAGATTAAAGCACCAATGAGCACCTTACTATCTACCAAAAACAATCAGAATCTTGAAATAAGATATTTTGTCAATAAATGAGGAAACAGATCTTTTTTAAGTGCTCTATTTTGACAAAGATTGCTTACAATATCTCAGAAAACTTCAAATATTTACACGAAAAGTTTTAGAATAAATGTTACACATGTAAAAATGGAAAGGTTAATTACTAACTCTAAATACAATAGGAAAGGCAGAAATAGACTTTTAGGGGCACCTGGGTGGCTCAGTCAGTTAAGCGTCCAACTTTGGCTCAGGTCATGGGTTCGAACCCCGCATTGGGCTCTGTGCTGACAGCTCAGAGCCTGGAGCCTGTTTCAGATTCTGTGTGTGTCTCTCTCTGACCTTCCCCTGCTCACGCTGTGTCTCTCGCTCTCAGAAGTAAATAAAACATAAAAAATTAAAAGAAAGAAGAAACAGAATTTTACATACAAGATACGAATTTATTTCCCTTTTACTATTACCTGATTTTCAGAAATAACTATAAATAATGCTGTATAAGTGAATAAATAACACAAAATAAATTCGTTAATTTCACTTCTATACCAAGCCTGTCGTGTGTGTGAGTGCGTGTGTGTGTGTACAAGAAATTTGCATCTATGAGTATTATGTAGTAAGGCACAATGCTAGGAAATCTCCCCAGCTACTAATTAATGTACTTAATGGGGAAAAAAAGAATACAGGGTAATTTAACATAATGACACGTGAGCCTTGAAGATAAAAATTCTCAGTTCGTTAGTGCTCAGGCTTTTCTCAATTAAAAAATACAAAGGCAAAGCGAGGGACCACAGAACTCACTCACCTACGCCCAGGAGAGAAAAGAAACAATAAGAACAACACCCAGATGGAAGCGAGTAACTACAATGTGTCCACTCCAGAAGGTCGGTGCTGTTCTGGAGCCTTCCAGTGAGAGAACAACCCTCCAAATGGCGGGGAGGGTGCAGCGAGGGCTGTGGAGAAGGCGGGCTGCGCTGTGAGTCCGACCCCCCGCCGCCGCCAGGCGCACCTGTCCGCTCCCCGGGGGCGCTGAGGGCCGCAGGTGGAAGCCCCCCCCTCCCCAGGCTTTGCTCTGCAGCTGTCTCCGAGTCCCTGCGGAGATGAACGTGGTTCAGAGAAGAGAACAACCCTTGGGTGGAGACGGTGGCTTTTTTTCATGCACAGAAGCCACTCAGAACCGAGTCCCGCGCGGGGCTGTTCCGCCCTCAGACACCTCTTGGCCTTCGCTGCGCTTAAGGAGAAGCCTTCCCGAGGAGGAACATGTAGACGGGGAGCTTAAGGAGAAGCCTTCCCGAGGAGGAACATGTAGACGGGGAGCTTAAGGAGAAGCCTTCCCGAGGAGGAACATGTAGATGGGGAGCGCAAGGGACAAGGGGCTCAAAGACCATTTCCTCAGTGTGTGGCTGTGCCTTATTTTATTTTACTTTTCCCTTATTTTATCATTTTTTATTTTATTTTTATTCTCAAGAAGGTAGTTAACCTGTAGTGTAGTCTTGGCTTTAGGGGGAGAACCCAATGATTCAGCTTTTACAGACAATACTTGCTCATCCCAGCAAGTACCTCCTGAAGGCCCATCACCAGTTTAGTCCGTCTCCCCACTCTCCTCCCTTCCAGGAGCTCCCGGTGTGTTCTCTGTATCTAAGTCTCTTATGGTTTGCCTCCCCCTCTGCTTTGATTTTTCCTTCCCTTCCCCTATGTTCATCTGTTAAGTTTAAACTATCTTCACCTCATTATTTGAGAAGATACAGGTGAATGGTTTTGAAAGACATAACTCTGGTCCTGTGCTCAGCCTTTGTCTCACATTCAAAATGTACTCTAGTAAGACTCAAACAGACATATTGTTCAGTTATTTTAAGTAATTTTAAACTAACAACTAATGAAGGTATAAGGAATCTAATTATAAGAGAAAAATCTGCCCTTGACAAACTGGGAGAAGCTTAATTTAACATTTTAGTGGTCTCTTAAATATTTATGGCTTCTTCCAACAAAAAGCATCAATGAGCTTTAAGAGTCCCTAAAGATCTCTACATGACAGAGGCAGGCTGTTTTTAAACTGCTGCTTTGCAGGCTCAAATAGGCACCGTTTTGGAAAACAGAAGAGAAAAAAAGAAACATGTTTCAGTTGCAAACTTTGGGATATAAAGTGACAAATATACTTGCACTAAAACAGCCAGAACAGAGAGAAAAAACAGTTGCTTTGGAGGAATTGATATAGAATCTTCACTGATTTTTAGGAAGAAAGATTTGTACTTGGGCCAGAAACTGGCATGTATTTTCCTACTAGAAAACAATCTAGTATTTTATAAACTAGGGCTGTGTGTTTTCACTACAGAAGAACTTCTTGAATTAAAAAAGCTCTCAAATCAGTTTACTTAAAAAAGGGAATCCTCCTGCATGTTCATGTTTATATGTGTGTATGGGGTATTTTCACATGTGAACAGAGGGGTTGAGAGAAGAGCAGACGTGGGTGGGCGACTGCAGAGCTGCTGGTAAATGTTCTGCCCTGCGTCCCTTCATCTCTAGAAAAGATACAAAGCAGAGAAACCCAGAGCCACTGTGCTGATGGGCCTAGGAAGGAAGAGAACAGAATAACAAATTCAATAACAACAACAACAACAACAACAACAACAACAACACAGACAGCAACTACATAAGCCTGGAGAGAAGTCAAGAAAAAAGCAGGTGCATATAGTGAGAAAGAAACACAAACCATAGTTTCTGAGTGAAAAAGAATGAGGGAAATAAAGATGAAATTAGATTTCTATTCCTTTCCCCCTTAATCAAGAAAAATAAAACATCTGATCCTTTTTCTTCCAAATTTTTATTTAAATTCTGTTCGGTTAACACACAGTGTGATATTTGTTTCAAAGTAGAATTTAGTGATTCATCACTTACATATAACACCCAGTGCTCATCATAGTAAGTGCTCTCCTTAATGCCCATCACCCATCTAGCCCATCCCCCAGCCACCTCCCTTGATCAACCCTCAGTTTGTTCTCTATCGTTAAGAGACACATAGGGTTTCCTTCCCTCTCTTTTTCTCTTTTTTCCCCTTCCTCTATGTTCATCTGTTTTGTTTCCAAAATTCTACATGAGTGAAATCATATGATATATCTTTATTTGACTTATTTCACTTAGCATAATACTCTCTAGCTCCATCCACGTTGTTGCAAATGGCAAGATGTCATTGTTTTTGGTGGCTGAGTAATATTCCATTATATGTATGTATCACATCTTCTGTATCCATTCATCAGTTGGTAGACGTTTAGGCTCTTTCCACAGTTTGGCTATTGTAGATAATGCTGCTATAAACACAGGGGTGAATGTGTCCCTTCGAATCTGTTTTTGTTTCCTCTGGGAAAACATCAGGTAGTGTTGGATCATAGGGTAGCTCTGTTTTTAACTGTTTGAGGAACCTCCACACTCATCTCCCAAGTTTGCATTCCCAGCAGGAGTGGTTCCCCCTTCTCCTCATCCACACCAACACTTGCTGTTTGTTGCATTGTTAATTGTAGCCATTCTGACAGGTGTGAGGTGGTCTCTCCTTGAGGTTTTGATTTGTGTTTCCCTGATGATGAGTGATGTTGAGCTTCTTTTCATGTGTCTGTTTGCCATCTGGATGTCTCCTTTGGGAAAGTGTCTATTCATATCTTCTCATTTCTTTACTGCATCATTTATTTTCTGAGTGTGGAGTTTTATAAGGTCTTTTTATAATTTGGATATTAACCTTTTTCTGGATATGTCATTTGCAAATATCCTCTCCCATTTTGAAGGTTGCTTTTTAGTTTCGTTGATTGTTTCCTTCGCTGTTAATTGTTTCTTTCGTTGTGCAGACGCTTTTTATCTTGATGAAGTCCAAATAGTTCATCTTTGTTTTTGTTTCCGTTGCCTCTGGTGACGTGTCTAGTAAGAATTTGCTCTGGCTGATGTCAAAGAGGTTACTGCCTGTATTCTCCAGGATTTTGATGGTTTCCTGTCTTACATTTAGATCTTCCATCCATTTGAATTTATGTTTGTATATGATGTAAGAAAGTGGTCCAGTTTCATTCTTCTGCATGTCTAGTTTTCCCAGCATCATTTATTGAAGAGGGTGTCTTTTTTCCCCTTGGGTATTCTTTCCTGCTTTGGTGAAGATGAGTTGACCATATAGTTGTGGGTCAAGATCTGATCCTTTTAATCCTCTGGAAATTGACATAGTTCCTTACGCATAAGTATATTGTTAATTTTTTTGGTTATATGGATATAACCAGTATATATAATAATATATAGATGTAATATATATATTATTATAATAATATATATAATAATATATAGCACATATTTAATTGAACATATAGTCCCCCTTAACTAAAGGAAAGAAATGCACCCCAGTCCATAATATCTCTGTGAACACCAGCATCTGGCAGCAGGGGGAAACAGATGAGAAGTCTTCTTTACTAGAATTGGTGCCATGGGAATTCTAACTATGCCAGCTATTAATTTTCCTCAGTAGGTTTTGAGTACTCCTTGTCTCTACTTTTGTAGAAGTGTATTGTGTTGAGAGAGATTTAATTCAAAATAATGTTCTTGTTTGCAGGTCTTGAGGTACACAAATAACAATTTGAAGAGAAAGCTATCCTCATAACTGCTGTACGTATTACAGACCAGGTTGGAGATTTATTCCCCACGGCCTGAGGGGGACTGACCTCCACCCACACGTTCTCAGGAACTTTGATACCAGAATCTCTCACGCCAGAGGCTGGGAAGAAATCACACACACTTCCTCTGCTCACATCCCTGTGCTCACACTGGCCCCAGATTCATTCAGACAATATACTCACGTCTACTGCAGAGATCAGGGGAGGCAACCAGCTGGGCAAATGGGCTTCAGGCAAATACTTTTCTCGTGAGTAATACGTGGAGCACAAAATTCAGGGCCAGCTGGTCTCACTGTTCTTAACCTCCTGACGTAGATCATTCATACAGAGTCGTTGGTCTGATTTTCCCAGAGATGTGACAGGAAGGGGACAGGGTAAAGTCTTTCAGACATGTCCCTATGTTCTTTTCTCCTTTCAGAGCTGGGAGGGGGAGGGAAGTAAGAAAGGCAGGCAGGCAAAACTACTGAGAGCTGTCCCTGTGTCTGTGTGTTTTGGATAAGGAGAGAGCAGCCCATAGGAATACAGGGTGCTTGTAAGGGGGAACCACCAGTTCTATAAACGTGCCACCTAAGAAACTCTTTTGGCCACATGGCTTACCAGGGGGTATATTCATTCAAAACCAAAACAGGCATAGCTAATCCACTCTCCCAGCAACCACACAGCTGCAGTGACTACGGGCCATTATTCCCTCCAGCCAGGCATAAAAATACAGGCTGATATACAAGGGGGTCTGTTTAATGGTTACAGTTGGAGCCCATGTAACCAAGACTCACAAGGAATCAAAAGAGGGGATTCTTTACAGTACTTAGAGACAGTGCCTTCTGGGAGCAAAATCTGCTAATGTATTATCAATACACACAGAGATTTTATTCCTTTGTCATTGGTGAATCCACTATCAAGTTCATTTCCAGGGTTAAACAGATCTTCTAAACACTCCTTTAGTACTGATGACTTTCAAATGAAGGGTTTGAAACTTAGCTTTACCCAAGTACATCAACATACATGATAAGCACATTTATTTCCTTCTAAAGCTCATCATTTGCAAGAATATATTTTAGTAGAGAAAAGCTTTCCAGGTCTCTTTCATATATATTGCACCCTTGTGGACAATGTCTGCAAGTGGCAGGGGTTGACAGTAACTTCCCAGCTGAGCTTCTGTCACGGACAGAGGCTCATACCCTGATACAAGTATTGTAGTCTATTGAATTCTTACAAAAGGAACGAATGACTAGAATGAGGAAGAATGAGGAAGTATGCAAGTGATCTGCAGTCATGAATAACAATAAAAAGCCAGCTGCTCATTTGATCTGAGAAAGGAATAAAATGACCTTCATTATCAGAATAGAGTCAGTTTGAATATGAGAATTTATTTCTATTTCATGTTGTTACATTGAAAAGCTTTTAGAAAATATTCCCTGAATCATAACAAAGAATATTTATGTTTCATAACCGGTGGAGTCTAACTAGTGTCTTGCTCTGTAGAAATGGCACTAAATGAAGTGTGCCTTGTGTGTGTTGTGTAGGAAAGTGCTTTACTTTTCTGAAATTAGTAAACTATACCTACTAGTTTTGATACTTCATCAAGTGTGCTATGGAATCTAAATGCAATTATTAGAATTATTATTTTATGGAAAAATGTTATTTTGTTTTCTAACCTACATAGAATTATGTATCTTCATACACTGAATTTTAAAATTTTGTAATGATGTCTGATAATACCATTGTTTAGATGAATGATAAAACTAATTACCATTCTTTTTAAAAACACGTTTATTTATTTTGAGAGAGAGAGAGTGTGTGTGTGCATGTGCATGAGCAGGGGAGGGGCAGAGAAAGAGAGAATCCCAAGCAGGCCTCATTGTCAGCATTGAGCCGTTCAGGGGGCTCCATCTCACCAATTGTGAGATCATGACCTGAGCCTAAATCAAGAGTTGGATGCCTAACCGACTGAGCCACCCAGGCACCGCCTGCCATGTGCAAGCTTGCCATGCTCATCTTTTTCTTTCTTTCTTTCTTTTTTTTAATTTTTATTTATTTCTAGGAGAGAGACAGAGAGACAACGCGAGCAGGGGAGGGTCAGAGAGAGAGGGAGTCACAGACTGAAACAGGCTCCAGGCTCTGAGCTGGCAGTCAGCACAGAGCCCGACGCAGGGCTCGAACCCACAAACCACGAGATCATGACCAAAGCGAAAGTCGGACGCTTAACTGACTAAGCCACCCAGGAGCCCCATGCACATCTTTTTCTGATGAAAACAACGGAAATCCTGCATTTTCCAGGGAAGGAAGAAAGCACTCAAATATTTTGCTTACTTTAGTGATAATGTAAAATAGGAATTGTACTGTTTTTAAAGTACTTTTTAAACACTTCCTATGAAACTATTATATAGATTTTAAACTTTCATCCTAATTTTTTCAAATTACCGATAAACTGCCATGATAAACATTAACAGACATTAACCTCATGTCTGAGCACGAGTTTTATTTCGGGGGCTGTCTTCAGATCCAGACAAGGACGGGGTTGCTCGCACCAGGGGGAGAGCCCTCCCTTGCTGCTGACCACGAGTGGCAGCTGTGTCTCCTGCAGACTCTCCCTTGGTCTTTCCTGAGACATGGGTCTGAGAGCAGGGCGACGGGTCCGTAGAACCCAGACGTTCAGTGGACAAATGCACAGGGACATGTGCGACCATGCAACCACATGACCATGTCACTTCGTCAGATTCTGTAGGTTTTACATAAATCCTTAATCACACAATTAGAAGGCCTCTACAAAGGCACAATGTCCTATAAAAGTGGGATTATGGGGGCACCTGGGTGGCTCAGTTGGTTAAGTGTCAGACTCTTGGTTTCAGCTCAGGTCATGACCTCTCGGTTCGTGAAATCAAGCTCCACATCAGGCTCTGCACTGACAGCTTGGAGCCTGCTTGGGGTTCTCTCTCTCTCCTCTCTCTCTCTGTCTCTCTCTCTCTCTGCCTCTGCTCCACTCATGCTCTCTCTCTTTCAATATAAATAAATAAACATTTTTTAAAAAGTGGAATTATATGTTTGAGCCATCTCAGTTAGAGTGAGGAAAACGTAAACAAGTGACAGTTTAAAGAAGAAAACTTTTTTTCTTCTCCCTCATATTACATGAAGGGCACAACGTGGAATTCTGTTAATTTTCTTACTTAGGTTTTAATAGGCATTTCGTGTACTTCTTAAAATTGAGGTCAAGGAAACCGGAGTGATTATTGGGCACTCTGAGCAAGCCTCCCTTGAAGTGGTGTCCAGATGGACTCTGGTTGTTATTGTGTCCTGGGTGCAGCGTGGATACGTGTGCACATCTCCTCTGAGCCAGTAAATCCCCTTTGATATTCACATAGCCCCCTTCACTCCTCAGCCCACCCTACTCAGACAAACCCATCGCGGAACACCATCTCCCTGGCATCCCAGATTGTGTACTAAATGAGAACAGTTAGCAGAGAATGAGACTAAAAAATAGATTGTCTATTAAATTTCAGTCCTGTTTTCACAAAATTATAAATTAATATATTTCACAAGTACTTTTATTCATGCAATACACCTGCTTAACATAAAGTTAGGGGCGCCTGGGTGGTTCAGTCGGTGAAGTGTCCGACTTAGGCTCAGGTCATGATCTCACGGTTTGTGGGTTCGAGCCCCGCGTAGGGCTCTTCGCTGACAGCTCAGAACCTGGAGCCTGTTTCAGATTCTGTATCTCCCTCTCTCTCTCTGACCCTCCCCTGCTCACACACACACACACACACACACACACACACACACTCTCTCTCTCTCTCTTTCTTTCTCTCTCTCAGAAATAAAAACATAAACAAATTTTTTTAAAAAAACCCAAAAACATAAAGTTACATTAACTCAAGTCTTATTTAGTGTCTACCCAAAATTACTTGTCCAGCTCTGGCCATTAACCAAAACAATGATTGCTAGTTGATCCCTTGGGCTTTCAATAACCTAACTGCCCAGTGTTGTTACCATTGCCGTCCTAGAGCCCATGAATAGACACCATTCAAAAATAATCCCAGAAAATAGTAAAAATGTAAACATGAATGGGTTTGTTACTTTAAGATTCTACTTCAAACATTGGTAAAATAATAAAATGAATAAGTTCAAAACACATTGTGTGGTTTTTCCCTATCTGTGGCAATGTCTGCAGACAAGGAAATCCTGTGATGTCAGCCACACATTTTGATTTGGAATGCCACTGTAAAGAGGTAAAAGCGTACTTCCACGTGAAAGTAAATAAACACTAAGAGTTGGAGATGAATTCCCTTATTAAGTTAATTTATTCCAGTAATGAAATGCAACATTATTAAATAACTTTTGTTGTACTGAACTCTACTTAAACATAACATTGGATGCAGAATACAGTCTGTAAGATGGGTTATCAAGAGTAAAGGGACACTGAAAGGAATCTTTCATGAAACATCATCACCAATGCGCTACCTATCTTAAAGACAGCGGAGCGCGTGAGAGCACGTATCCAGCACTTCTCCTGATGCTCACATGAGGATAGGGTCATCAGCATTCTACCCTCTACAAATGATAAATTTCCCCCAAACCATGCCTCTCATTTTTAGGTCAATTTAACACCCTGAAGTAAGTTTCTGAGGCTTGGTGAGAAACTATTGTGTAATTTGAATTAAATCATTGTGAGTTTAGAGTCACTTAAAGGATTAAGCATTTCTCTGCACTTGTGTTACTAGGAGCATTCATTTGATATATATTTTTTATTTTTATGGAGACACAGGAAGAATTCATCAGCTATATTAAGAATTTTAGCCAGAAATCAAGAAAGAAAATATTAGGGTTAGAGCAGCTAGCCTATCGAAACCATACTTCCAAGTCTTTGGTTTAATTTAGCAGAAACAGGGCTCCTGTGTCCTAGGAAGCACTATCTCCATACGAAGGCTGGAGAGCCTTGGGGAAGATGTTTCTCAAGATAATAAACATTTAACACTGAAGATCTATTCCTCATGCTCTCTCATTTTCAACAAGCCAAACAGCTAATAATCCCTCCGAGGGCATGTTTTGCAGAGCAGAAAAACAAGGGTAGAAAAAAATCACTACTGTTGTGTTTTCAAGTTAGTTTAAGGAACATAAAGATTTAATTTTGCTGTGCCTGGGATGCCAATATTTAACCTTTGATTTAACTTTAAGAGCTGTGCCTTGCATTACTTACATAGTGACAAGAAATTTAATACAAAGAAATCCTCTTTTCTCCTGAATTTTCCTGTGTTCCATAAAGGTGCTTCCAGCTAAAGAGCTTAGTTATTTCAGTGAGAAATAAAATCTACCAGGATTAATAAGGAAATATCATTTTGTCTATCATATTTCAAATAAACAAATCTTTATTAGGCACTCATTATTTACCCAATAATCCTAAAAGCTGCTGTTTATTGGGTACCTAGTCAGGTACATATACTTACAAACTATGTGTGTAAGTCACCCAAGGAGTATGTCTGTACCTTCTCCCGGATGGATTACATGGTGAATGTAACAGTCACATACATGGTGGGTACTGAACTATAATCTGAATCACAATCCTCCAGCAGGTGAATAAACCTATCAAACTAAGATACTATTTTCTCAAAGTCTGTCTAAGCTCAAATTGACATTCTCACTGTCTTTTTGATAGGTCTTCATCATCTCTGTGCTTGCTGATATTCAGGATTTTAAAGAATAACGGCCAGTTTTGCCCCTAACAACTTTGAATATGCTCATGAATGTGCTTTCTGGGTTCCTATGTGAGGACCTTGGCAGTTACCACTCCATCCTAACAGCAAGCAAATGCTAACTGGAGTGAAAAAAATCAACACTTCTTCTTGGATCTGTAGAAGGGGCGGGTACCGAAAAAATACCCAGTGCCAGCCTATTCTAGCTATCCTACTGCAACTAAAAGAGAAGAGAAAAAATAAAGTAAAATGAAATAAAAAAATAAAAAAAGCCCTTGTGCAGTTCACAGACTGGAGGCACATGCCCAGTGGAGACTGAGACCTGATCATTGGCATGACACTCCCCTTCCCCACCTCACCACATCGCTAAAGGCCTGTTTGCTGAAACTCCTTTTACCCAGCACATCATGTCTATCAGGAAAAAATTGAAACCCACACTAAAAGGCAAAAATCCAAAAACACAATCTGAAGAGACAATAACAAGTGTCAGAACCAGACATGACAGGAATGTTGGAATTATCAGTCTAGGAATTTCAAACTATGCTAACAGATAAAAGAGGCAAGACAGATGGGAAATGTAAGCAGAGAGGCAGACATCCCGAAAAAGAACAAAAAAGAAATTCTAGAGACCAAAAACAGAAAGGAAGAATGTCTGGATCGGTTTATTAAGAGACTGGACATGGGTGAGGAAAGAACCTCTGGGCTTCAGAATCCATCAATAGAAACCTCCAAAACTGAAAAGCAAAGACATCAAGGACTGAAAGCCAACAAACAAACAAACAAATCAAACAGAAGATCCAAGGATGTGGAACAATATAAGAGTATAATCTATACATCATGGGAATACTGGAAGAAGACAGAAAGGAATAGAATGAATCTTTGAAATAAGAACTCAGAATTTCCCCAAATTAATGATGGACTCAAACCACAGATGCAGGAAGCTCAAAGAACATCAAACAGAATAAATGCCAAAAACAAAACAAAACAAAACAAACCCCACTATGTCTAAGCACAACATTTTCAAACTACAGAAAATCAAAGATAAAGAAACCCCATGAAAAAAGCCAGGGGGAAAAAACAATGTCTTACCTGTATAGGAATGAAGATAGGAATCACATCAGGTGCTCCTCAGAGGCATGCAGGCAAGAGAGTGGGGTGAAATACTTAAAGTGTGAAAGAAAACCCCCCACCAACCTAGAATTCTCTACCCTGTGAAATTATCCTTTCAGAGGTGAAGAAGATATAAAGAGTTTCTCACACAAACAAAAATTGAGCATTTTTATTGGCAGTAGACCTGCCATGCAAGAAATGTTAAAAGAAGTTCTTTGGACAAACAGAAAATAATATAGGTTAGAAACTTGGATTACATAAATAAAGGAAAAAGATTAGAGAAGGAGTAAGAGACGGTAAGATAAAACCTTTTATCTTTCTTATTCTTAAGTGATCTAATAGATAACAGCTTATTCACAATATTAATAAGCAACGTATTTGCTCACGTATGCTTCGTATACTGTATATAGACACTGGTGTATGCTTAGAACTGAAATGAATGACAGTAACAGGGTGGGAGACAGATGTTAGGACTATTTTGTTATTATAAGGTGCTCACACTATCTGTCTAGCATTATTTAAAAGTAGAATGGGATTAGTTATAAATGTATATTTTAAACAGGAAGGCCAGCACTACAAAAAGCTGGAAACAGTACAGCTGGTATGCTAATAAAGGAGAGAAAATGGGATAATATAAAATGTTCAGTTAAGACCACAAAAGGTAGAAAAAGAGTGGAAGAGAAAAATAGGAACAGACCACAGGACCACGAATAGAAAACAGTAAGGAAAATGGTAGTTATTCATCCTACCATATTCATATTAATAATCACTTTAAAAGTCAATGGTCTAAAAAAAAAAGTCAATAGTGTAAATACACCAATTCAAAGACAGAGACTATCAGAGTGGATTAAAAAACAAGACTCAAGTATATGTTGTCTACAGAAACCCATTTTAAATATAAAGATGCATATAAATTGAATGTTAATGGGTGGAAAACAAAGATATCGGCTGACACTGATCCAAAGAAAGCCGGAGCAGCTACATCAACTTCCGATGGAGCAGACTTCAGAGCAAGGAAGCTTGCCAGAGATAAAGAAGGGCGCCTGGGTGGTTCAAGCGTCCGACTTCGGCTCAGGTCACGATCTCACGGTTTGTGGGTTCGAGCCCCGCGTCGGGCTCTGTGCTGACGGCTCAGAGCCTGGAGCTGCTTCAGATTCTGTGTCTCCCTCTCTCTCTGACCCTCCTCTGCTCTCTCTCTCTCTCTCTCTCTCTCCTCTCTCTCTCTCTCTCAGAAATAAATTTTAAAAAAACATTAAAAATTTTTAGAAGGGTATTATGTGATGACAAGGGAGTCAGTCCCTAAATGTGTCTGCATCTCACAAGAAAGCCTCAAACTAAGTGAGGCAAAAACGAACAGAACTGCAGAAGAGAGGTGAACAGGCACCGTCACAGCCAGAGACCTCAAGCCCGTCCTCACAGACACGGACGAGTCCGGGGGGCAGACAGGCACAGGTACCGTCGAGCTCAACAGCCGTGTGCATCCCCTGGATGTGAGTGACATCTCCCGCCGGCAGCCGGAGTCCACGGGACCACAAAGGTGTGCGCTGTGTGGGTCCGTGTTCACGCAGATTGTTTCAGGAGGTACAGGGCAGTCCTGGAATGTATTTTCTCTCCGGATTTTCTTAACATTTTCTCTTCTCTAGCTAAATGTATGGTAAGAATACAGTATATAACACACAAAATATGTATTAATTGACTATGTATATTGTCAGTAAGGCTTCTGGTCAACAGTAGGCTATTTGTGGTTCAGTTTATGGGGAGTTAAAAGCAGATTTTTATTTATTTATTTATTAAATATTTTATTTATTTCTAGGAGAGAGAGAGAGACAGCGTGAGCAGGGGAGGGTCAGAGAGAGAGGGAGACACAGACCGAAACAGGCTCCAGGCTCTGAGCTGGCAGTCAGCACAGAGCCCGACGCGGGGCACGAACCCACGAACCGCGAGATCATGACCTAAGCGAAAGTCGGACGCTTAACCGACTAAGCCACCCAGGTGCCCCAAAAGCAGATTTTTAGTTGTACAGTCAGTGACCGTGACCCCCACACTGTTAGAGGGTAGATGGGTTTTATGCCACAATATTAGAATACACATTCTTCTCCAGCCCGCACATAGCTTCCTCCCAGGTAGACCACAATCTGGGCCATAAAGACATTAAACAATACACCTCTAAATAATACATGGGTCAAAGAACAAATCTCAGGAAATATTTTAAAATATTTTTAAGTAAGTGAGAATAAAAAGACAACTTATCAAAAATCTGTGGGATGCAGCCAAGGCAGTGCTACAAGAGGAAATGTTAGCAGTGAGTACATGTATGTATGAGGGAAGAACAAAGATCTGGGTGCCTGTGACTCCTGACCTCGGGGTCATGACTTTAAGCCCCAAGATGGGTATGGACCCCACTTAAATAGATTCTTAAAAATTAAAAAAAAAAAAAACTAAAAAAGGAAAGAAGATCTAAAATCAATGCTCTAAGCTTCCACATTAGGGAACTCGACTTATAAATATAAAAATACAAGTTTTATATCAGTTTTGGTAACTAAATGTTTTATATATATACACACACACACACAATCCCTGTGAAAGAATAATATATATTCTCTGTAAATATATTACTTATATATCTATACTTATATGTATATATATGGGTTATATATGTTACATATATAAATATATATTAAGTATATATGCTACTTATGTAATTGTCATCTTAATTATACTGGCCAGAAAGAGTATTTTCCATTGTTCAAATAATGGAGGAGAACAAGACATGTGAATAAAGCAAAATAGTATGTTAGATGTAATGGCAAATAAATGGGGTGTTACTTTTTTTTTTGAGTTTGTGTTTATCTGCTAAACAACAAAATCTTGACTTGGAATGACTCAGGGACAGAGTCCTGAGTCCCCTTTACCAAACAACTCTCTTTCATTGTATATCCTTGTTGACAACAGCTTATTCTCAAACACATGAAACTTTTTCTTTCCCATTTCTTTTGTGAAGTAAGGAAAATAATCAACAATGACTCAACCCACACCAGTCTGGTTTCCACAGCGAAAATGTTTGTGTGAAGGTCAACAATAAGCTGCAAATATCCCATCCGCACTTGTTTTATTTGACCTCTCAGCAACTGTTAGCGAAGGAGAGCATGTCCTGTGATCAGAACATTTCCTTCTTTCGTTTCTGTGACACCGCACGGAACTAGTTTTCCTCCTTTGCTTCACAAAGAAGGAATAGACTCATATGAGGCAAAAGAAAGAAAGAAAAAGAGGGAAGGAGAGGGAGGGAAGAAAATAAAATTTGTAGTTTCAAAATATTTTGTAAAATCCAAATATCAAGGGAAGGCATTCTTCCTATTTTTCTACAGGATTAAAAACAGTATTATTTACAGCAACTTTTAAGAATACATTTAGTAAATTTAATAGAGATGAAGAAAACACGATTTTAGTGAATTTACTTTGTTTGCTTATGTGTGATACACGTATACTAAGTTGTTTTAACTTTCTTTTTGTTTAAAAATTAGCATCCATTATTAGTTTTATTTCAAATTTAACACATCTTTATATTACAGATAACGTTGCAAAAGCGATTGGCAAACTATGGAGACTCAAATCTGAAGCAAATTCTATATCCTAAAAATGGGACATGCCACAAAGTTGCACACAAAGATGAATGTTATTTTATAAAAGTAGCAATAATAAAAATATTTCAACTCAAATTAGAATTTAAGAAACTTGTCATCCAGGCTAGGCGTTTAATGCTTTGATAAAAGGATTAACCACAACTTTGGGATTCCTTCCGTTTATCCATCATCATCAACCCATTCTTGCCAGAGTAGGATCTGAGCATACCAGTCTTCCTAAAGGAAATAATAAATAAAACAACCAAGATGGGTTCAATTGTTAATTTTATGGGCCTAAAGAGTAGATGGTCAAAGGGAACAATTTTTTTTTTTCCATTTTGGTTGAGTCATTTGAATATAGTATTTTGGGTTTCTTCTTCCTTGTTTGTTTTAGAGTTTTTCTCATGTCAAAAAGCCCTCATTTAATGGATAGGCATCTTTTATTTAAAAATTTTAATCTTTTGTTCTGATGAAGAGAATAGAAATTTTAGCATAAGGCAGGGTGGTGTGTATGTGTGTGTGTGTGGGATTAAAGGAAAAAACTAAGGAATATATTTGAAATGATATCAAGAGTAGTCCAGATTCTTGTCAGTAGATAATCCTGAACTAAAGTCTGAGTTGGGCAGGTTACACTTGCCACCTGAGTCTAGGCAAGATGTTTTATCTTTTTAAATCTCAATTTCCTTCCAAGTAAAGTGTAAGTGATGAAGTTACCAATTGTTAAGAATTAGAGGAGTTAGCACAGGGAAGAGCAGCTAACTCCCTACAGCACAGAGCTCGTAATATTTTAGTTTTAGGAATAAAGCTCCTTATGGTACAATGAATAATCAAGAGCACATCTATAGAAGAATTAAACTTTGTAACTATAATTCCTCACCATCATATATAGGATTTCTTACCTTCATGAGATGTATGAGCTAAACATCACTATAATTTTCTATGTAGAATATTGAACTGACTTCTAGTAGTTGAATTTGAGGGAAAACTGACAGGAAATGCTATGAGCACTTTCTTCTTATTGGACTCTGGCTTGTTCTATTGGATTACTATTTTCCTAAAGGACACACTTATGATATCTGGCTTCGTTTTTACTTCTATTTTTCAAAAATCCCACTCAGGGAATCTGAAGATAATGCCATCATGTTAAACAATATGAAAGTGTTAATATTCATTTTCTTTGACTGAGAAAAATGACTTCCATATTACTATGAACAGTAGAGTTGTCCCTATTTGACAGAATAAATGGATTCATAGAAACTTTAATTTGAAAGAAATGTCCTGTTAGCTGCACCGTAGGCTGCTCTTGAGGGTAGAGTCTCGTTACTGTTAAATATCATTTACAGTAATACAGCATATCTTCTAACATCAAATATTTTATTTTCAGGACAACTTTTTTTTAATTGAGTACAGGATCAAGTTAAAATATGAAAAATGAAAAGTAAATCACATATAATTTTATTTTTCAGGAATTAACATATTTAGTAATTAATCTGGTCTTTTTTATTAGTATGTATATTTATTTTATTTTTTCTTTTAATTCTTTTTAATGTTTTATTTATTTCTAGGAGAGAGAGAGAGAGAGAGAGAGAGAGAGAGAGAGAGCATGAGCAAGGAAGGGTCAGAGAGAGAGGGAGATGCAGACTCTGAAACAGGCTCCAGGCTCTGAGCTGGCAGTCAGCACAGAGCCCGACGCGGGGCTCGAACCCACGAACCGAGAGATCATGACCTAAGCGAAAGTCGGACGCTTAACCGACTAAGCCACCCGGGCGCCCCTGTATATTTATTTTTATATATGTGATCATTTTCCCTAATGTATACCTACTTTTTCACTTAACATAAGAAGCCTTCAGCAACAGTTTCTTCAATTGTTACATAAATTGTATCTGGAATAAATCACAATGTATTAAGCTATGTTGTTACTGTGCTTGTATGCATGCATCTGCGTGTGTGTGTGTGTGTGTGTGTGTGTGTGTGCGCGCATCTTGCTGATTTAATAAGCTGTGGACACAAAAGATTCCAAAATATGTCTAACATGTCACAACTAAGCACTTGTAATAAAAACTCTTGGTTAAATATTAAATAGTAATAAATACAGATGCATTTAAAACAAACAGCAAGCATTGATTTCAGTTATAGACTTACCTAGAATGGAGGTACATACTGAAACAGTTTTATAATTAGTATTCAGTACATTGGTGAATATATAAGAAATTCTATAATTATCCCCAAATCTCACTGCAATCTATAGATTCAATTACTTTCTCTTTTAGCAAGTGTCCTTTAAAAAAAAAAAAGTTGCTAAAAAGAACTCCCAGAGTGTGCTGAGTTTATTTATTTCATTTGTCTTCTCTGCCTGTATTCTGGAGGTGTTTTTGAAACAGGGAGAAGAAAAGAGAATGGAGTACAAAGACACAAAGACAACCTGGCCCGCGTGGCTGTGTGCGAGGGTCTGTGGCGGCCCTGGAGAGCAGCAGAGCCCAAGAGAAGGTACTGGAGGACGGAGTCAAGCAGAAACAGGAAGAAATGCATGGCTTCTCACATGCTGTCGAGGGAGCAGAACTTCCTGTGTTTGAAATTCTTCAAGCAGTAAAATAAAAATTAAAAAAAAAAAAAAAAAAAGGAAATCGTGGTCCGTGCAGATTTGCTCTGGCTCAATCTAAATACTGCACATGAACAGAAGTGACCATCAAACTATAGGTGCACAGTGACCAAGTTATTCAGTAAATACTTTTGCTCTGTAATAATTTTTAAAAAAGTAATCTACCACTATAGTTCTTTTCCATTTCCCCTAGGTTTTTACTTACTACACATATCCCTGTGAGACCTAAAACATTTTATACATTTTCTTCTGCTCTGTAAGGGATTTCTCACAGGGCAACTCAGTAAGACACACTTTCCTTCCCATACTAGAGGGAAGATAAGAACACAGGACATTTTATATTTCATTACTTCTAGAAGACAATTTTCTCATGAGCTATTTATTTAGAATTATTACCCCTAATGCTCCTGTCCCCTGAGGGTTTTAAAAATTCCTCTCAAGTCTTTTGATATTACAAAACCGAAACATGCGTCAAGGTAACACCACTTTTAATTTTATGTCAATCATCCAAATATTCTACCTAAAATGGAGGATCCTTCGGAATGAGGTATAATTCCAAAGTAAGTGACAGGAACTACTCTGATGTTTTCTTAAAGATGAATTTGTGTGGGAAGGAGCAACACTATCAAACCCCAGCCGTCACGAAGCTGAAGGAAGAAAGTGAAGAGAAAATCATAAGGACTGTATATCACAGCCCTGGGCTGTCAGGAAGTGGAGAGCATTTCCCACATGTTCTCATTTGTCACCGCAAATGGTGGTAATGACAGAAAATAGTTTCTGTAGAATGAAGCACCGAGGAAGACCTGTTCACAGTCCCATGTGATTAGCTGTGCTCACCCACCATCGCCAAGAGCGTAAACCTTAGTGATGCTGGGGAAGTGCAGGTGTTTCCTATTTTAATGTAAATCCACTATGTGAAATCCTTCATAAGATGACCATGTAGGGTGTGACTAACTTTTGTCCTCCCTAAACAGTGACAAGATCTTGAAAAGCTATCCCTGAGGAGACGCTGGGGGGTGTATACAGACGTGTAAATGTACATTTCCTGGTGTTTTAAACGTTTAACGAAGAAGAGGGGGAAAGGCCTGCACCTGGAGCCGACAGGGCTGCGGGTGCCTGTCAGCGGCCAGGAAAGATTTAAACCCGAACAAGCCAACCTCCAGAAGTGGGGGGAAGGGAGAAGATAAAACGGGGGTAGAGACAGGGGCGCATGAGCCAGAAGGAACACCTGATAAAAGGGCGCTCATGAAATACCTTCGCGCAGGCGAGGCGGGAGCAGGGCTGGGTGGCCCCGCGCCTGCTCGCCGGGCCTAGCCCTTGCGGGAAGCCTCCGGCAGCTTGGTAAGCCTCCTTCGTCTGCGGAGAGCAACTGCTCCTTGCCGAAAGTTACAGAACCAGTGAGAGACAAAGTTTGGGAAAGCGGCTGCTGGGCTCCATAAAGGCTGAAATGTAAAATTCTTCTGTTCCAGGCTGCGGCAGCTGGACCTCGGAAGGCGCGGTGACCCCCGGGAGCTTGGGGGGAGGGCTCAGTGAGGGGTGGGGAGCTGCAGCGGCGCACCCTTGTCCTCAGGTCTCTGGGTTCTGGTCTCCTGGGTGCCCTGCGCCATGGTGACAGGGGAGCACGTTTTACAATCTTTAGCTCACTTAATGTCTGAGTTTACCTTGTAAATTGAATATTACTGCCCCCATTCTATGGGTGACCACCAACAGTAGCTGTTAGTTGTCAAGCAGCTCCTCGGGTTAGGCATCTGCGTTCTCATGGATCCTCAGAATGATGCAATGAAAGAGGATAGTGATATCATTCTATGTCACAGATGGCAAAAATGAGAATTGTTCAAGATCAACAGCTACAGAATGATGGAGTTAGGGTTCCAATCCAAGCAACCTGATGTCAAAAATCCACGCTCCTGACAGGTAGCGGCACTGAGGCCCTTCCTCAAAAGTTCTCACGGTTAGTTGGAATTTGAATCAGGTGTTCCAATGCCAAAGCCCAGGCACTTTTGCCATGTCATGCTAGAGAAGAGAGACGGGAAAAAGGCTAGGAGGGAATTTGAAGGGAAAAGACGCATGCATCCACAAACAGCCTTTCTATCTTGTATGACAACCTTCTATTGAAAAGACCCGGGTCCTGCTTTCCTGTAAATGCCCTGAGGCAAATCAACCAGGGTGTGGGAGGACCTACTTCTTCTTCTTCTTCTTCTTCTTCTTCTTCTTCTTCTTCTTCTTCTTCTTCTTCTTCTTCTTCTTCTTCTTCTTTTATGTTTATTTATTTCTGAGAGAGAGAAAGAGAGAGAGAGAGAGAGAGAGCAGGGGAGGAATACAGAGAGAGACGGAGACACAGAATCCAAAGCAGACTCCAGGCTCTGAGCTGTCAGCACAGAGCCCTACACAGGGCTTGAACTCACAGACCGTGATGATCATGACCTGAGCCGAAGTCCAACGCTTAACCGACTGAGTCCTCCATGCGCCCCTAGGAGCCCCTACTTCTAGCGGCACTGCACATTCACAGACGGAGGCAGGAGACACACAGAGGATCCTGAAGCCCGGCAGCCCAGAGGAACAGGTCCGAAGTAACCACACAGGCAGTAGGGGATTCTGGCTTTCCAGGGAAATAGATCTCTTGTTTTATACTGGAATGTTTTTATTTATTTATTTTTAAAAATATTTTTATTTTATTTCTAGGGGAGAGAGAGAGAGAGAGACAGCGTGAGCAGGGGAGGGTCAGAGAGAGAGGGAGATACAGACTCTGAAACAGGCTCCAGGCTCTGAGCTGGAAGTCAGCACAGAGCCCGACGCGGGGCTCGAACCCACGAACCGCGAAATCATGACCTAAGCGAAAGTCCGACGCTTAACTGACTAAGCCACCCAGGCGCCCCCTACTGGAATGTTTTTAAAATTAAAATATGCGCAATGCCACTTCAGTCTGAATCACAAAAGATGACAACTTCAATGAAAAATAATTGCCATTACAAGGTTTGGTCTGCAGCTTTTGACTTTAGAAAACATCATTTTTAATCATCCACAGACGACTAGGCACTGGGAAACTAACACTAACTAAACCCGTTATATAGTAATTTAATATTAGAATGCTGATTTACTTTTAGCGAAGATAGGGAGAAACTGTATTTCTATCTAACACATCATATAAAAGACAATAGCAGGGGCGCCTGGGTGGCTCAGTTGGTTAAGTGTCCGACTTCCGCTCAGGTCATGATCTTGCGGTTTGAGGGTTCGAGCCCCGCGTCGGGCTCTGTGCTGACAGCTCAGAGCCTGGAGCCTGTTTCAGAGTCTGTGTCTCCCTCTCTCGCTGACCCTCCCCTGCTCATGCTGTCTCTCTGTCAGAAATAAATAAAACGTTAAAAAAAAAAAAAAAAAAAAGACAATGGCAAAATCCAATCAGAAGCCAGAAAAGTGCAGAATAAACTCAAACCAAGTTTGGAAAATCAAGGTACAGTCTTAGAAAACATTTTATTGGCCCCTGAGGGACATTATCGCTCTGCCGTCTATAGTGGCCAACACATTGGCACTCACTTTAGTATCTCCCCTTTATTAAAAAATGGTTCTTATCGTCTTGGGGGTGGGGAGCTATAGAACACTTAAGAGATGCCATTCACCTGGGCCACACTTTCCCATGGATGTGAGTTTTAATTTCATCCCCTTCTCTCCCACATCAGGAAGTGTCCCTAAAGATGAATGAGTAAAAATGGATGTCACTACAGGGATAACTTTCAATTTCACTCATATGCCACATTTTATTATCAGTAACGAACTGCCATGCTAATTTCTTACATTGCAAACATATATGTTTGGTGGTAGTGAACACACACAAATCTTTACTTCTTGATTCTTTCTGGACTGTTGAATTTTGAAATGGTTTTCTCAGAGATACCACAGGTACTGTCTCTGTCTGCAAGATGTTCCTCCTCTGCTCTTGATCTGTTTTCTACAAAGAATACCTGGGTAAGATTTCATTGCCTGGCTATACTGACAATGTAATGAGTAAAGCAGTAATTACTTAAACTCACTTTGGAGGAGTTAGTAATTGGTAAGCAGCACATTTGTAAGCCTTTTCTCCTGATGACCTTCTCCTGTGACAACCACCTCATCTATTTTATACTCAGTTTCATTAGCTTCAGTTGCCTAATAGTTTTATTTTCTGGCTTTTCATGTAAATTTTGGGATGTGAGTTATGTATAAATTGCAGCCACAAATCTCTCTATACATTAAAGAATCAGCGGAAAATAAGAGTGCATACAACTTAATTTTGTAGTTAGTTTTCTGAAAAGTAGATATTCCTTTTTTAAAAAAATTTAATGTTTATTTTTGAGAGAGGGATAGAGAGAGAGAGAGAGAGAGAGAGAGAGAGAGTATGAGTGGGGAAGGGGCAGACAGTGAGGGAGACACAGAATTCTAAGTAAGCTCCAAGGTCTGAGCTGTCAGCACAGAGCCAGATGCGGGGCTCGAACTCACAAACCTCAAGATCATGACTTGAGGCGAAGTTGGTTGCTTAACCGACTGAGCCACCTAGGCACCCCAGAAAAGTAGACATTCTTTTAAATGAGGGATATCTACACATTCCATAAAGGGGAACAACCAGTCTCTCAGGCTAGTAGTATTACAATTTTTTTTCCTGATTATAAGCAAAGATATTTAAAAAATAAGATACCTGTGACCCAAAGCATTTTGCATTAATATTTTATTCCATTGTATTTCCTTCTAATATTTAACAAAATGGAAATCATATGTATACATTGTTTTTTTTTAATTAGGCTCCATGCCCAGCACAGAGCCCAACTCGGGGCTTGAACTCATGACCCTGAGATTAAGACCTGCGTTGAGAACAAGAGTCAGACTGAGCCACCCCGACGCCCCTGTTCTAGTGGCTTTATGTATTTTTTCAATTAACAGTTTATTTATTTTTATTTTTTTAATGTTTATTTATTTTTGAGAGAGAGAGAGAGAGACAGAGACGATAGAGAACAAGCAGGCTCCGGGCTCCAGCACACGGCCTGATGTGGGGCTCGAACTCACAAACTGTGAGATCATGACCTGAGCCGAAGTTGGATACTCGACCAACTGAGCCACCCAGGTGGCCCTTCAATTAACAGTTTCTAATGCTAGGTTTTTAAAATCCTTCCATTTGACTTTACTGATACTACAAAAAACACTGTGATGAACCTCATTTATTAATTCATTAAATATTTCTGAGTTCCAAATATTTGAAAAAAGTGCCACACCCCAGGTCATTGCATACCCCACCACTAGCCTCCTGCCTCCTCTCTCCCTTGGTTTCTCTTCCAGTCCCAATGCTAGGTGGTGAGATTCAGTGGTCTGCTATGCCAGACCTGTTCTTTCTTTTTTTTATTTTTAAAAAATGTTTATTTATTTTTGAAGGAGAGAGAGGCAAGAGTGTGAGTGGGGGAGGATCAGACACACACAGAATCCAAAGCAGGCTCCAGGCTCTGAGCTGTCAGCACAGAATCCTATGCGGGGCTCGAACTCACAAACAGGAAGTCATGCCCTGAGCCGGTCTGACGCTTAACCAACTGAACCACTCAGGTGCCCCCAGACCTGTTCTTAAATATGTTAAACGTGAGGAAAAAAATAACACGCAGAATCGTGTTCTCTCTGAATAAAGCCATGCTTGCAGCCCTATTGTCTTGCAGCAGATTAAAATCTCCTATTTGGGGTAATCCGCAGCTTAGTGTTAATTTTCTTCTATGTACATTCTCGCTGTGGCAATCCTAACGGCCTCCAAGGTACACAGGTGCTGTGGGCTAATGAGGAACTTTGTGTGTGGAAATGCAAAGGTGAAAACATGAATGTGCTTCAAGAATATCAGCCCAGGTATACATACTTGTTCTGTTATACACACATGAACACACGCGCATCCACAGACAGAGAGAACATTACATAGGCCTCTCAGAGTTTGGGAGACCTGCGTTTACAAGATTCTTTGCTTCACAGCCCTTGAGCAACCTAAGTACACCATGATCTGATTAACATGTAGTTTTATTGGGTGCTGGGGTATTCTATAGAGAACAAACCTTTCATCAGTCTGGAAACACTAAATCTAGTAACACTATATTTACACTGAGGTAAGTGCATCATTAAGATAGAAAATTGACCAGTTTAGATTGGGGGCTCAGGAAGGTCCTTTTGGAAAAAGTGACAGTCTAGCAGATAGATACCTGATGAGTAGGATTACCCCCAGGAAGATGGGAGAAGGATGTTCCAGAAGGAGGGGACAAACTCTGTACCATTCTGAGATAGGACAAAGGTCAGTGAGACAGGAATGAAACACATAATGAATTTAAATTTAGGAGCTAAGTAGGTGCCAGAAAATGCTGGGCCTTGCAATCCCAAGAACAGGATTTGATTTTCTTCAAAATGCAGCAGAAAATCATTGGTTTTAAGTAGGGATGGACATGAACAATGTGTTCATACATTTTTGCCTGTCTCTCAAATAGAATCTTTTTTTTTTTATTACAAATAGTTTATTGTCAAATTAGTTTCCACATAACACCCAGTGCTCATCCCCACAAGTGCCCTCCTCCATGCCCACCCCTCCTCCCCCCCACATCCACCAGTCCTCAGTTTTTGTCAGCATTCAAGAGTCTCTCATGGTTTGCCTCTCCCCTTTCCCCCACCATTTCTGCCCTTCTTCTCCCCCTTGGTCCTCTGTTAAGTTCCTCCTAATCCTCCTATACGTGCACACATATGATATTTGTCCTTCTCTGCCTGACTTATTTCGCTCAGCATAACACCCTCAAGGTCCATCCATGTTGCTACACATGGCCAGATTTCATTGTTTCTCATTGCCATGTAGTATTCCATGGTATAGATAAACCACATATTTTTTTTTAATATTTTTTATTTATTTCTAGGCGAGAGAGAGAGATAGCGTGAGCAGGGGAGGGTCAGAGAGAGAGGGAGTCACAGACTGAAACAGGCTCCAGGCTCTGAGCTGGCAGTCAGCACCGAGCCCGACGCGGGGCTCGAACCCACAAACCGCGAGATCATGACCTAAGCGAAAGTCGGACGCTTAACAGACTAAGCCACCCAGGCGCCCCAATAAACCACATATTCTTGATCCATTCATCTGTTGATGGACACTTAGGCTCTTTCCAGGTTTTAGCTATTGTGGAGAGTGCTGCTATGAACATTGGGGTACATGTGCTCCTATGCATCAACATTTCTGTATCCCTTGGGTAAATTCCTAGAAAAGATAAAAACCATATGATCCTGTCAATAGATGCAGAAAAAGCATTTGACAAAATACAGCATCCCTTCTTAATAAAGACTCTCGAGAAAGTTGGGATAGAAGGAACCTACTTAAACATCATCAAAGCCATCTATGAGAAGCCTTCAGCTAACATCATCCTCAACGGGGAAAAACTCAGAGCTTTCCCCCTGAGATAAGGAGCACGACAGGGATGCCCACTCTCACCACTGCTGTTTAATCAAATAGAATCTTTATGATAGGTTTCTAAGTGTGGACATCTGGGGTCAAAGACAGGGATATTTTTCAGGCTCTTGCAATCTCAAGAGAGTTCATAACAAGTGAGTTCAGTGATGAATGAGTCTCTACTTCTCTCACCCTCAATAATATGATCACTTAGGAATTCTGCCATTTGAAGAAAAGCAGTGTTGTGTTGTTTTGTCATTTTATTGTTAACTTGAATATTGGTCAATATTTGCTAATAGTTTATATATCTTCTTTTATAAATTACCAATGGTTTTTTCCCTTTTATGAGGAGGATAATGTTGGTGTGTTATATATACATAATTTTTTAAATGCTTATTTATTTTTGAGAGAAAGAGAGATAGAGCAGGAGTAGGGGAGGGGCAGAGTGAGGGAGACGCAGAATCTGAAACAGGCTCCAGGCTCTGAGCTGTCAACACAGAGCCTGACGTGGGGCTCCAGAACCTGCAAATCGTGAGATCACGATCTGAGCTGAAGTCTGACACTCAACCAACTGAGCCACCCAGGTGCCTCAATGTTGGTGTATATCTTAGCGATGTGAAGTAGCTTTTTATGTCTAAGGACTATTACCCTAGTTCTCATTTCTTGCATATATATATATATATATATATATATATTCCAGTTTTCTTGCTTTTCAATTTTACTTGTATAGTCTTTACACTTACAAGGGTCATCAGTTATTAAAAAAAACATTCTTGTAAGTTGAAAATGCAGTTATTATTACTTTAAATCAAAAGATATGCTATGTATTCTGGAGTCCCCATTCATGAAAAACACCAAGTCTCATTGAGACCTGTGTATTTCACTTGTTTACATTACTTAAGGTAACACAATGTAATATGTTCTACTTACCAGTTTCTCTATTTTGTGCTGTGCATTTGCATTCCTGGAAGCTTTTTCAGGTAGTTATTCTGCATTATACACTTAAGATTATGTTCTGAACGCATATGTACCGTACTCAATATTTATGTAAGTCAATCTTTAATATAAAACTGTTATATTGAAAAAGGCAAAATAAATAAAAGCAATGCATTTCAGTAGCACCTCCCTGGACTCCTTATTGCTACATGCTAGCAAACCAGGAACACTCTGAGGCAAGAACTCAGCAGTCAACAAGAGACCAGAACTATCCCCTTCTACCAGTCCCAAGAAATTGGAATTGGTCCTCAAAGGTGAACAAAGCCAGAAGGAGGATATTAGAAGAAACTCTTTAAAAGTGTAAAAGTTGTAACTTCAATGGGCATATTAAGTAGGTCTGTATTTGGTTGCACCCACAGGGTTCATAAATTTTTATACAGTCAAATTTACCACTCATCTTTTGTGATAAAAATCATTGCTTTAGGGCTCAGGTATTCTTCTCCACCTTCAGTATTACAAATATCCACCTATATTTTCTTCTACCTGTTGAAAAATGATTTTTAGCTTTTACAATAAGTTATTTGGGTTATTTTTAGTGCAAGGTAAGGATATATTTTGATTTATTTTTTAAAGAGACAAAATTTCCACATCAAGTTGTTGGCTAACCCCATGCCTTTTCTATTCAAATAATATTTCTTAAATCAGAAGATGGACAAAGTAATACGCTGAT
Source organism: Proteles cristata cristata (assembly GCA_017311185.1). Taxonomy (NCBI): domain Eukaryota; kingdom Metazoa; phylum Chordata; class Mammalia; order Carnivora; family Hyaenidae; genus Proteles; species Proteles cristata. The sequence goes on along the minus strand of JAESUZ010002938.1, from coordinate 181,609 downwards.
CAGGTCAAGTATTCATTAAGGGTAGGAAATGCTGGTGGGATTTGGGAAGGATTAGGCCTGCTGTGGGTCCTTCCTTGGGTGGTGCTAATTCTCTGACACATGTCCTCGTTGATGCAAACCACGCCTCATGGCTGGCGGCTCTTCCTCTCCCCCTTTTCTCTGACACCCTTGCCCTGTCTTTGCAGTAGGATGGTAAACTCATGGTATAAAATGAGTTGTATGGAAATCACTGGTTTGGTGTTCTGGGCCTTCCCTGACTTCCTCCCCTCCTGCCTCCACCCCCCCCCCCCAAGTCATTGACACCAAACCATTGGCTCAGACTATATCCCGTCCTCCATATTCGCTCACAGCTGAGGGAAAAATGAGGTTTTTTCTGAAGGGAAAATGGAACCAAGGGCTAAGGTCTAGTCAATTTGGGGGAACTGCCCAAATTCGGAGTTTGGGGATAAACTATGTGACTTAGCTTAGATAGAATACGAGACAGTATCTGAGTACAAATACTGGAACGACCCCTAAATAATTTAATCGGCGGAAAATGTGGACTTACGCAGTCACTCGGTTCCTAAAAGGTAAGCTTCCTTTTTTTACACATAGGTGAATTTGTCTCACTTGAGCAGCCTCCGTGAAACACTCAGAACCAAGCAGTCCTCTATTTTATAGATGACTTAAAAAAAAAAAAAACCAACCAAAAACAACCAAGGTGATTTACTTAGAGCTGTTCATTGTTAGAATTCCTGGTCCAGCGTTTAAAACCCAGGTATGGCTTGATTTTTTTTTCTGACACCGTTTAATTCCTCTTCTGGACCTTAATGACATACACTGATCTGTAAAAGTGAGTTAACACTATTTTGTGACCTCTCTTGATCCAACCAAAGCCTCTGCAGGATGTGTCAGGCCCAGGGCTGTGAGTGTGGAAAGACTGCTCCACTGAGCGGTGCGCATCACAGAACAGACTCCCCACTTCCAGATCTTAGTCTTAGCGCCCAGCTGTGGAAGAAGATTGATACATCGGATTAGAACTCCCAAATTTCTTGGACGGTGTCTTCCCGTGATTTTTCAGGTACATTCTTTCACCCAAGAATCAGCGAAAGAAATTCGGGCTGATAGGTCGGTCTTCCTCCCAAAGTCCTACCGGAGACGGGTCTTTATGGAAAATATGTGGAATCTCTAGAAGTCTGTTTATCTCTGAGTCTCAGTAAAGCATACACTGGGGTCTCGTCCGTCAGATGTGGGATAACGAACGGACACGGATAAGCCACTTCTCCCAGAGCCGTGCGGTGTAGCCAGGTGGACAGCGGGTGGCCCTGGGCGAGCGGGGAACGAGGACTCGGCACCTCCCCGCGACTGCTTCCGACGGACGGGCCGGGAGGGCCTCGGCCGCACGCCCGCCGACCGGCCAGCGGCGGGAGGCGGCGGCCCCGGGGCGCGGCCCGCCCGCAGGCGGGCGCCTGACGATGCTGCGAGCGCCGGGCGCTGTGTGCGCTGGGCCGCCGGCTCCCGCGCGCCCGCACGTACGTAGCCTCACGCGTGTGGCTGTGTGGCTGTGTGAGAATATGCGGCGGCTAGGTCGGAGGCAGGCGCCGAGGACGGGGCGGAGGGAAGGTGGGTGTGGGCGCGCGCGGGCCGGGCCCCGGCCCGGAGGAGCCCGCCCGCCCCGCGGCCGGCCCGGCGCGGCCGCACAACAAAGTCCGGGGGCGGGCGGGCGGGCGGAGGTGGAGGAGGCCGGGCCGGGCGAGCGGCCGCCCCGCGCACACACCGCCGTGCGAGCGGCGCCGCGGCCGCGCCGGACGCAAACTTTCCCTGGCGGCGGCGGCGGCTCCCCAACTCCCCGCCCCCGGCCCCCGGGCTTGCCGCGCGGACCGAAACCCCGTAAGTGCGGGCAGCGGCGGGCCCCCTGAGTCCCCGGCCGGGCGCGCGCTGGTGTCCGCGGCGGCGGCTTGTCAACATGGCGCCCCTGACGCGCGGAGTCGGGGAGGGCGGCGGAGAGGAGAGCCAGGAGCCCCGGGAGGCGGGGAGCCGAGGCGGAGGCCGGGCCCGCGGAGCCGGCGGGCAGGCCCGACTGGAAGGCGGCGGCGGCGGGGCGGGGAGGCGGCGCGGAGGCGGCGCGGAGGCCGGGAGGCGGGGAGCCTGCCCCCACCCCCCGCGCAGGCCTGGGCCCGGGAGGCGGCGGCGGCGGGAAGGAGGCGGCGCGGCGGCGGCGGCGGCGGGCCGGGCGCGGAGGAGGGCCGGGCGCGGCGGCGGCGACGGCGGCGGCGGCGAGGACCGGAGCATAATGGTGGGAGACTCGGCCGCGGCGGCGCGGGGCGCGGGCGGGGCGTCCGAGCGGTGGCGCCGTCGCTTTGTGGAGCCCGGTCCCGGCTGCAGCCTCTCGGGCCGCCGGCGCGGTGCGCTCGCCGTCCGCCCTCCGAGAACCACCGCGAGCGGCCCGCGGGGCTTTGTGCAAGCGGGCGGCGGTGGCGGGGCCTGCGGGGATCCCGCCCGCGCCCCCTCGCCCTCGGCGGGCCCGGGAGGGGCGGGCCGCAGGAGGAGAACCGCGCCGGGCCTGCTCGGGCCGGAAGCCGGGGAGTCGCGTGAGCGCCGCCCGCCGGGCTGGCCCTTCCCGCGCGGCCAGGCCTGGGGCCCTCGGGCCGGGGTCCGCGGGAGTGCGGCCCTGTGAGGGGGGGAGGGCGGCGGTGCGCTGGCCGTCGCGGCGCGTTGTTGGAGGGCGGCGGCCGAGGCCGGGGCAGGGCGGGCCCCGAGGACCCGGGAAGGGCCGGGCCTGCGTTCTCGGGGGGATCTCGGCGGCCGCCAGGCCTCCGCCGCCTCAACAGGTCCTCCCCGGCTTCGGCGCGGCGCTCGGAGCGGGGCCGCCGACTGCAGGCCGGCCCGGGGCCCCGGCCTCCACGTGGACGGCCCCTCGCGCACCCCACCCCCACTCCCGTGCGACCCGCGGTGCGGTGTTCGAGGGGCGCGGGCGGGCGCTCAGGGCAGGTGCCTGCAGGTTGGAGGGGCCCACGCGCGCCCCGAGGTCTCGGCCCTGGACCCTCAGGCCCGCCTAACCCGGTGCTCTGCATCCTGCAGTAAGCCTGCCTAAAAAAATTTCGTCTGTTTGTTGAAAGGCAGAAAGTAAAGCGCTTACTGGTGTTTACACAGAAATGAAGTAGCTGCAGCTTACTAACTGTGGGGTGCATAACCTTTTCGGGTTCTGGGGTTATTGATTTTAATGGTTGGAAGTTATCGAGGAGATCGTCTTCGTTGTACTTTAAAAGTTTGCTTTCTGGTAAGCGCTGTCCCCACTGTGGTTTTTCTCAAGTCTAACTTGTACAGTAAGAAGACAGATACGAATTTTGTACAGACTTGTCATTTTCCAGGTCTTTGGCGAATTGGCGCTGGTTACGGTCATGTTTGGTGGATTCTTTACAAGATGGGTAGGTTAGATTCAGAGATTAGAAGATGTGGGATGTGATTTTGACAGAATCCATAAATTTTTTTTCTTGCTTTACTCTACCTGTGGTTAACAGAGGATTTCTGTCTTTTACGTGGTACTTTATCCCCTTGTTCTTGTGGAAACTGAACCTCCCTTTCACATTCTGTGAAGTGGGCAATTTTTTGCAGTTACCTGTTGCAAGGAGTTTAAATACATCTCTAAGTGATCTACAGAGAACTCCTAAAATAGTACTTTTCGCTTCTGAGCTCATGCTGACTCTCCCTGGGACCTGGTTATGTTGGTATTTGGAGTGGGTATCCTTTTGCCTGTTCCCTTGAATTGACACGTGTTTTTGTAAACTCTTTTGTAACTCTACCCCTTTTCTTTTAGGGGTGGTTCAAATAGTTCTCTGACACGGCGCTGTAATAGAGGCGCCCATGCACTTTTGACATACCTTGAGACGTTAATTTCAGTTAATGAAGAATTCTGACTTTGTAATAGAGGTATCAGATGCTGTCCTCATGTTGCTTAAAGACCTAAACTTCAGGCATCCTATTTTCTTTACCTTCCTTTACTGTCCTTCAGTGAAATTCTACACAGTAAATGCCATTTAGGCAAAGAGGTTGTATCTGTAAAAAAATTGAGTAAATGGTCAGACTTTGCCTTATGATAGCTAAACACTTTTCACTGTTTGAAAACCTTAACTGAGACTTAACATTGAATTTTTTTTTCTTCTTTTCTTACAAGGTGGTTAGATTTTTTTTGTCATTTAGATCAGAGAGGTGGCATAGCAAAATGACCCCGGAGCCAGATGTCTTAGGTCTGAATCTCTTCTGTCAAAGTAACAGTGGGCAAATTAATTACACTTACCATGCCTGGTCTCAGTTTCCCCATCTAGAATACCAGAATGATAGTAATTGTACCTACCTCATAGGCCTATTGGTGCCTGGATCACTATAAGACTAATTCAGTTCAGTGGAATAAAATTCAGGCTAGTAATTTAAACTCAGGTGTACAAGAGGGAAGCTCTGCCATTACAGTGCATTGTGCCCACATGTGTCTTGTTTACTGATTTGTGTTTGTTGTAATGCACTCTGAATCTGTGTTTTCAACTATATCATTTCAGAAAGTTGGAAAATAAGCATTTGTTGTAGTCTTCAGGGCTCATTTACTTGAAACAGTGTTAAGGATCTTTTTATCATTACTTTTTTTTTGCTTTTACTCTTTTTCTGGTAAAATATACATCACAAAATTTACCATCTTAATATTAAAGTGTACAGTCTGGTCGTATTAAATAAATTTACCCTGTTGTGCAGCCATCACCACTGTCCATCTCCAGAGTTCTTTTCATTTTGTAAAATTTAAACTCCATAATCCGTACATACACTGACTCCCTGTTCGTTTCCCCGAGTGCCTGGCACCCACCTATCCTGACTTCTGTATCTTTGATGAAAACTCTGGGTAGCTGAAGTGCACAGTGTAAGAGTTCTTGTTTTAAACATTGGTAATCAGCGAATCATTTTCTCTTTGCTCACATCTGTCGCCCTGTCTGTAACTGCTTCAGGTGAAGGACTTAATAAAGAATAACTGCTTGTCATCTCTTCATTTGATTGTTGTGGAATTCATAACCTTCATCAATAGTTTTACTAGGAATTTTGATGAGAAGTAAAAAAATAACTGATTTGAGTTTAATTTTTACCTGTATTTCTTGAGCGGTAACTTTGAGTTAGTTTTTTTACAGTGACATTGTCAAAATTTCAAACAACTAAAATCTGCTTTGGTGCAGTGATTTTGTGAAGATCATTAGTTATCTAAAGTTTCTCTGTATCATCAGTGGTCAATTCTTTGGTCTTGATTTTTGAAACATTTTGGTATCTACAAGTTTATCACATAAATGAGTACCATGATAATAATAATATGTACCAAATGGTGTATTCATCGAGTCTTAGCCATTGTGCAAAGTTCTTTACGTACGCTGTTCCAATTTTAGAAATCCTATAGCACAGCACTTTGTTTTAATTATGGGAGGCTTCCCTACCTCCTACCACACCCCCATCCCAACATACTGTAACAAGAAGTGGGCAAATGAGTTTTGTGAGAGAATGTGCTTTATAGAACATAAAAGTTTGAGAAGCTCTCTGATAAGAGGTAAAGGGATACAAAGGAAGCTTAATGGGAGGGAGAGAACGATCCAAATCTAAATACATGAGTATGGTCTTTTTGAGTAATCAAGTCTTAGCTCTGTTATTTTAAACATCTCGTACTGCCGTAAGGAAAGATCTTATTGCACGTATGTGTGCCTGTTACGAATAGTTTTTCACTCAGAAAATTCTTAAAAGGTTACTTAGTTGTATTGTGAAAATGCGGTATAATACTTAATGTAAAAGTTATTTACAAGTGCAAATAATCTGTATGTTTACTTAGACATTAAAATATTTATGTATTTCATTATTTAGTAGGGACATTTAGCAAATTGTTAGATACTTAGATATTTACTTCAATTTCACAAATAATCTATGTGGAACTAATAAACATTTAGACATTTAATCTTTCATTGTATTTTCTATTCAGTAGCTAAAAGGTTAGATGTTTGCCTAATTTTACATGAATTGAAAGAAATTACCAAGGTAATGGGATACTGTTAAATCCACTATTTTCAGGCCTCCTACGACTCTGTTCTTCATGAGAGGAATATGTCTAGCAGATCACATCACGTTGGAAAAGTGTGTCTTGGTGAAAACTTGTGTGGTATTTTATTTATTTTATAAACTGAGTAATATTCAAATATAGTCGATTAACTAGTTTCGTTTTAAATAAATGCTTTTTGTAGTTCACATTACTTCATAATTACTATTCCATAAGATTACATTAAAATATTGTATTTTCTCACAATAGGTAGAATATGTTTTAATATCTTGTTCATTCATTAAACATGGTTATTTATGGGAACTACTATGTTTTAGACACTTGCTAGGTAATTACTGAAACAAGCGAAGGTTGATGGACGAAAGCAAGGATAAGTGCTATGAAACCGTATATTGCGTTTGAGATTACTTCTGAGGTTTTAACACTGATTTCAGATTTATTCTGATTTGTAACTTTGTGATTTTATTATGTTCATCTCTTGAGGATTTTTAAAAACAACTGTTGTGATTAATACTTTTTTATGTTCTTCAGATATTATCTAAGCATTTAGTGGAAGGTGTCAGACCCACTTACACATTCTAATGTTTTCCCCAGTTTGATCTGCTTACATGCTAAGTAAGTTTAAAATACAATAAGGGAAGAAGAATCTTTCCTACTTTGGGATTTATCATGCACACAAGAGGAATGTGCAAAATTTCTAATGGATTTGTTTAGAGTTGGTCACCTAATGCTAATTCTCACAGTTGGGATTTAAAAAAGCCAAGTTTTTTTTCTGTTTGTTTTTTTTTTTATCAGGAAGGTACAGGGATTTAAAGCAGGAGAATCTGTCATAAATATATTTTAATTTGGTGTGTTTTCACAACAGTTCCCTCTCCAGGCAGTTTTAGAAAGCTGGATCCTATCATCCACACCATGCTTGTGGCAGTACCATTTTCTTAAGGTGTCATTTAGTGAGCACCTACTATGCTAGGCAGTTACACTCTTGTTCAGTCTTCACTATAGCACAAGGAGAGAAATGTTATTACAGTATGATTCTATGATCAATTACATTATTACAGTACAGCTGTAAGTACCCTATGATTTACAAGGGGACAGCTGGACCCAGAGGGTTAAGTTACTGGTGCCAGAGGTCACATAGCATACATGATCAAATGGGTTTTCAGTTCAAGTGTCTGACTGCCACACGTATATTCTCTTTGGCTGCTGTTTCCCTAAAACCCACCAACTAATGGGCTCTTTTTATTGAAATCCCTTTATCCTCCAAGTGTACATTTATAATCCTGCAAAAGCATGGAGTAATAAAAGAATGTAACACTATGCCTGCTCTCCTTACAAAAAGTAGGAGGTAGGAAGAAAGGACTATTAGGTACCTCCTGGTAATCAGAACTTTCCAAATGCAAAGTTCTGGTTAATTCCAGTTTCTCCAGGAATGACAGCTAGTAATCTGAGAACAAGCATGGATGATTGGCTCATTGTCTTGCTGTCACTGTTGGCAGCTCACACTCTGAAGATAGCTTGGTGCAGGTGTTGGGGGCCACTTAGAATCTTCATTTTAATACTTACATATAGAAGAGAAACGTCTGAGAATTTTCAGAATTCACTCCAATAATAGAGTGTTCTTGCTGTATTAGAAGGAAAAGTCATTGTGTTGAGGAAGCTTTTAGCATTACCTCTGCTAAATTCAATTTGGAGGGAAGTAGCTAATTTCTTGACAGTAGCTGTAAGTACTGAGGCTTCAGAATTCAGTAGGTGTTTATTTCACTATTATCTGAAGTAATATGAGAAGCATATGGTGAAGAGAGACCTAGGTGAATAGAGTTGTAGCATGCACAGGTCCAGATGATCTTGATACTCATCAGATGGGATGTTAGAATGGGATATTAAATAAACATGGTTTTCTCATTTAACAGTTGTAGAAAGATTTTTAAGAAGTCTTAATGAAGGGTAAGCATGGAAACTATCTCAACTTGAAAGCTGTTATGAACTTTTTTTTGGTAGAGTCTTGATTTATCTGGCTGTTAATTGTTTTTCCATCTCAGAAATGCACCTGAAAAATGGTGTCTGGGAGATGAAGTCCTTAATTTTCAGTTGGGTTTTGATGTGTAGCACATCTACTTTAACCACCTGGTCCTTTCAGTAGGAACAAGTGAGATTAATATATTGGGGATTTTCGTTGATACCATATTTAAATTTTTGGGCATTTAATTTATCATTAGAGGTGTTGTCTTTTTAAATTATACAGTATATAAAGTTTAAGGTGATTTATTTTTCTTTTGTACTTATAATTTAACCTGTTTTTTAAGTTTATTTTTTGGGGGCGGGGAGAGAGTGTGTGTATGAGACCGTGTGCATGCTCAAGTGGAGGAAGGGCAGAGAGAGAGGAGAGAATTCCAAAATCCCAAGCAGGTTCCGCACTGTCAGCACAGAGCTTGACGCGGAGCTCGATCCTGAGAACCGTGAGATCATGACCCCAGCCGAAGTTAGACACTTAACCGACTCAGCAACCCAGGCGTCCTCACATATTTCTTAGGTTTTAAAACTATCATGTTTAATATGTAATATCAAAATACCTATTATCACTTATTTTGAAATACCTTCTTAGTGTACTCCTCTGCACATCTGTATTCACACAATTTTAAGAAGACTTGTGCTCTATATTTTCATGTTAGATTGTTTCAGGTAAGAAACTTTGATTTGAATAATTTGAAAGTTAAATTTTATTTTCTCAGGATTATTAAAACTAGCTTTTGGTCTCCATTATTTTCAGGTGAGTTAAGCTGAACAACCACGAATCCAGTTTAAAGTTAGGCTTTCTCTTGGTTCCCAGGTTCTGTAGAAGCCAGGGTACATGGCAGCTGGTTTTCAGATGGGGAGAAAGCAGCCCCTTGCACACTCTGTTTCCCTCTGGTCCCCAGCCTCTTCTGCTTTTTCCAGTTCTACCTCCTGTGACGAAACACAGCTTTTAGAGTGTGTTGTCAGACACACTTACCTATGTATAATTTTGTCAGTTTTGGAGGACTAGATACATTCAAGAGAAATTATTAATTGCTATTTGAATTGCATTTTTTCCCCGAAGAAAACACTTTTAATAAAATGAGGCACAGTGTTTAATAAGGCAAAATTCACACAGGGTTAATATAACATCACATTCTCTTGTGTGTCCTGTGGGAAAAAAGGAGGTAGAGAATTGAAGTACCTTAAATTTTTTTAGAGCATTTACCATTAAAAAGTAATACATAAATTTGACGCAGATAACTAATCTTGTCCTGAAAAGAAAATTGTTTAATCGTGTTGCTGAATTACATTTATCATTAAGTTTTAAATATACATTTATATTCTTAATTCATAAGATTACAAATACATAAAATTAAGAAATCAGACAATGAAATGTATTTTGACTAAAGTAAAAGTACCTATATATTCCATACCCTTTGTTGATACTTTAAAGTTCCAATTTAAACTATTCCTCCCATTATATTTTTGTTTCTCATGCATACAGAGTGGGCTCAGAAATGCAACAAACACCAGTTACCAGCACACAGGTCTTTCCGTGATTATGTTGTGGTAAAGTGATTGTTGAAGTTAGTATTCCTTCTCAATAATGTACACCACATCAGTGACCACATCAGTGTCAACCATTTAAGTTTAAATTTTTTTAAAAATGTTTTTTTATTTATTTCTGAGAGAGAAAGTGAGACAGCGAGAGCAGGGGAGGGTCAGGGAGAGAGAGGGAGATACAGAATCTGAAACAGGCTCCAGGCTCTGAGCTGTCAGCACAGAACCCGATGCGGGGCTCAAACCCAGGAACTGTGAGATCATGACCTGAGCCCAAGTCGGACGCTTAACCCACTGAGCCACCCAGGCGCCCCCCATTTAAGTTTAAAAGGATTCTCTCAAAGCATCAATTGTAGACAGACGAACTAACCAATTTAGTAATGTTTTTTCTAGTACTAGCAGTAGCACTTTCAATCTTAACCCCAATTTCTTCTAACTTCAATTTAGAATAAAACCGTTGTATCCCATTTATTCACAGCCAAAGAAAGTAAGTTCTACTGAGTACCATAGTCAGTCCGACCATGACTTTTCTGGTACAGTGGTATATAAATAACCTTCATTAAACTAGTAAGTTTTAATATTTACTAGATTGAATACTGTACCTTAGGATAAATTGAGGCTGACAAATCCCAGGTAAAAGTCTAGTAGCACCCTCATCAGTATTACCCTGTGAGTGTTCAATAATGTTTGTTGTTAGTGAACTGTTATTTTCTGCAATTCTTAGCAAATGTGGACCATAGAGAGGAAAATGGAGATGTTGACATGAAAAATGTTAGAACATAGTCACTTGCAACCTAGTGTTACAAAGACATCATACACAAAATATCCTAGGCTTCACAGCAATAAATCTTTGTATCATGCTATTAATATGAAGTTGGTTAGAAAGCCGAGGATATTTAGTGAGTGGTTTCTAACCAAGTTCATATGAATCGCATTTTAAATAGCATCATCTTCTAGACTTTCACCTTGAAGAATAAGAGTGGGGATGTTAGACAGGTGTGGACTAGGAGTCGGTGTGTGTTCTTCAGTGGAGGTGCCGCTTCCTAGAATGATTCTAAGACTTGTGAATAATAGGAACAAAATCACAGGAAGTTTGATTTATAGGCAGTAATTGAGGAAAATTTGAATTCTGCCAAGTGAAATGCCAAACTGAACTCTGGCCGCTGCAGTGTCTGCCCTCTGTGTCCTGGCCCCTGGGAGGCGGGAGGCTCTGCTTCGGGTCTCTTCCCTGCGCTGAGGCCTGGAATATGTTACCAGGCAGTGAACGGAGGTCTCTGAACCTGCCCCTCACTGTCCCCTGGGGGACTACGACAGCCAGCCATGTCATTAGGGATACTTCGGAGTCCACTCTTATCCCCTGCTGTGCTTTATGTAAAACTTCTTTAGCCAGTAATTGTTTATCTTTCCAACAGTGGGTTGTTTTTTTCTTTCAGTGTGCAAGTAGTATTAGTTAATATTAATAATATTTTGTAACCTTTTGTTGGGTATCCATCTTTCCCCTCCTCATGCCACTGCCAGTCTGAAGTCAGCTCAAAATTTACTTGACAATTTGTGGCCATTTACGTTCTTTCCTGAGTTTCATCTTCACCTTCCTGCCAACCCTCAGCGATTTGTCCTTCGATTGAACTGCATTAGCTTCAGCTGGTTCTTATTCTGTTGCTTATTATTTAAACTTTACCCCATAATCATCTTGCCAGTTTCTTGACCTGAGAACGCTGACAGAGGTTTCTGTATAATGCCTCGCATGGTGCTGCGCATGGTGCGTGGAGCTGGCCAAGACTGCCTGCAGGCACTGCACCATCACCGGGGCTCCAGATCCTGCCGATTTCTCAGATGAGCTCATTTTCCACTTTCGGTCATGACTACCTAGAGCCCCTCCCTGGGGGCGAGAGGGCCTGTGTGGGAAGTCCCGTTCTGCACCTGCCGTCCTCTTCACTTGTGCTCTGCACGTCTGCCCTCCTGGCTTCTTTCACCTGGTGTCGGATGCTCTGCCATCTCCCACCGTCACAGGATAACAGAACAGGAGACAGCTTGCTGAACTGTACACCTGCTGCTCTGATTTTCTTTTCTCCTGGTACTGACTGTTTCCCAGCACCCATCAAAAGTACCACTTTCCCTTTTGTTTGTCCACTTCTTCCCAGCCCAGTGTCCTCTGCCATCCGGTGATTGAAGCTGCTGCAGCGAGGTCACTGACGTGACCTGTCAGGCTTCACTCTGTGCTTGTGAGGCATGGTTGACCGTCCCCTCCTTGCTTTCTGAAATGCGACTCTTCAGCTTTTCTTGAGAACTTCTGACTGCTGCTTCTGTGTTTGCCAGATGCCGCTGCTCTTCCTCCTCAGAGAGAGAGAAAGTGTGCGCGTGTGGGGCCAGGGACAGAGGCAGGGAGAAAGACTCTTAAGCAGACTCCATCTCACAACCCTGATGTCCTGACCTGAGCTGAAATCAGGAAGCAGACGTTCAACTGACTGAGCCCCCCTGCACCCCCGAGATGTTCTACCTAGAATTGAGTGTGGGGTCCCCTGTGCTCTGCCCTGGGAACCCTGTTCTTTTCCTGCCCGGCTGTCTCCAGAGTCCCATCCTGCGTATGGTCTGTCACCAACATGGTGGTAGTTACTATATCAGCTTAGATGCGCTCAGTTCAAACTCAGGGAAGACTGTGACTGACACTTGAAGTCCAGAGATAGGATGGACTGTGGGTGATCCTGTCAGCAGCTCGGAGGCTTCTTTCCCTTGTGCAGTCTCCTCCCCCCCCCCCCGTATCAGCTTTATTCTGAGACAAGTGCCCTTCATGGTTGCAAGATGGCCGCATCATATATCTAGAACTACTGATACTCAGAAAGAAGAGACTGTGTTTTTAGGAGCAGGGGCATCTGTCTTAGAAGTAGTAGTGAGGAGGGTGGAATTCCCGTGACTGGTACTAAGTAAACCTCTGGACTAAATAGCTGTTGGGGAGCTAATCGCTTTCTTCTGCTGGAAAGTTCTTCAGTGACTTCCCAGTGTCTTACCTTATAGTCTCAAATCCTTCATAATGGCTTATGAAACTCCCCGCAGTCTGGCTCGTCCACACTGTACCATCTTTGATGCTACTCTTTCTTTGCTTAAGCCTCGCTGGCTAATCTTAAATTTCTAGAGGCCTTCGGTTAAAGGTCACTTTTTCAGAGGGAGGTGAGGGACCACAACCTCTTCCAAAGTGCTTCCATACATTTTTTTTTTTTTTTAAGTACATTCAATGTGGGCCTTGAACTCACATTCCTAGGATCAAGAGGTTCCTGAGATCCGGAGTCACACATACTCCACTGACACTGAGGAGCTCACAGGGCACCCCCGGCTGTGGCCATTTCTAATGCTGATGGGATGGGATTATTGTAGAAAACAATGCGCCCTCAATAACCACAGTTAGTAATTATATACTTTTTGTAGTTTTCTGAGGACTCACTCTCCTCTTTCCCAATAACCTGTAAGATTACTGTGCGATCTCAAAATCCTTCTTAACACAGTGGGTTAGCATAGGCCAGAAATGTGAATGAGACCAAACCTTTTTGACACCTTTTTTCAAGGTTTCAGGAAACACATTTTAACCAAATTAAAACTCAAAGTGCTTTAGGAACAGACGTTGTATTAAAATAACAGGTATTTGCCACTTCAGCTATAGAAAGTGCTCATCAGTGCCTGCTCTTGTCTGTGTCCACTGTTGCCATCCACTTTGCTATGTGTAAGGTAGTGGTTAAGATTTCAGAGTTTCTTGAAGATGCAATAAGACATGTAATTCAAAGATCTTAAAATCCTTGATATATTTGTTATATCAATTCAATAATAAAAAAAAAACAAGAATGTGTATTACCCAGTCCTACTCAGAGGTCGGATGTCGGCTGAAATGCATGTTTTTCTGGACGTTTGCCGCTGGTGTAGGAGTGTGTGCCAGGAACCTGCATGCCACAGTCTTACCCCTTGCGTGTTTGTGATCTGGAAAATGGTCACGTAACTTCTTAGTTCTTCTCTTGTCGTTTATAATAAAATTTACATGCAGTAAAATAAGATTTGCTCCTTCATGATAGTAAAATATCCTCAAATGGATTGCTAAATTGAGTGTTTCAAAAAATTCTTGTTGAGTCTCCCGTAATCAAAATCGACACAGTGGAAAAGTTCACCTGCAAAGTTTGGTCTAATTTCATGCGTTAGAGATGATATTTTAAAGGCAAACATATTAGTAAGAAAGAGGTCTGTATAAACTGAGATTAAATTCATTCAAAGATTTATTTATTTTTAAGTGTATTCTGAGAAGGAAAAAGAGCGCGCGCTTGCAAGTCGGGAGGGCCTGAGAGAGAATCCCAAGCAGGCTCCACACTGTCAGCACAGAGCCTGGCATGTGGCTCAAACCCAGGAACTGTGAGATCATGACCTGAGCTGAAACCAAGAGTTGGATGCGTAACTGACTGAGCCACTGAAGTGCCTCTTCATTCAAACATTTATTAAGTGATAGACGTTACCTGTAGTATAAGCTCTTTACAGACCTTCCTGGTGTCCCTCTGCTGTTGAACTCTTTCAGCACGGTGCTGACGTGTACCTAAATAGTTCATACTCTTTAGTTTGGAAGTACAGAATTGCTATTTGTCCTTCAAAGTTGTTGTTTGCGGGTGTACAGTCTGCAAATTATGACAAATTCCTTTTGGAAAAAATATTTGAGAAATGATGCCTTCTCACTAACTTAACATGGGCTAGCATGGTTGGTATGTTGTAAGTAATGGCTTCAGAAAGTAATTCTCAACACAAACATCTACCTTGTTTCATAGATGTTTAAGTTCCTGAAAGTCAGGGAATGTGTCATTTTAACTGACTTCTTAGGAAATAATGTTCCGAGTGAATCCTAGAACCAGGGATACCCTGCCATGGTGGCATTAGTTCAGCCTCGGCTGTATCTAACTGGAAATCTTGTAAAAGCTTTGGTTTTCTTCATCTCTCTACTTAAAATGGTTTTCAGGATGTTTGCTTTATAGTTGTATAAAAATGATTATTTAAAACCCCTGAAAAGTAAAGATTACATTTTATAACTATAGTCTGTTCTTTTAATTCACCTTAGTTGTGTTCTATCAGGTCACCACAGACACGGAGCTCACCAACATTGATCCTTTGCTTCTGAGGCGTTCCTGTCAGCCCTCTGGTCATGTTTTTGTAAACCGAAATGCCATTTCCGTTCTACAGGGTCATTTGCTAAAATCCTTACAAAACAAGCCGGTATATGCAGGCAAATTTAACTTTTTTTCACATAGTGTCACTTTTTGAAACATGGCAGGCAGCCAGCACTACCTGAGGAGGATCTAGTGTTTTCCTGACCCCAGGCAACTGGGCTGTAAATTTCTTGGGCTTTCGCCTCAGAACAGTGCTATCTACTACACTTTTTGATCTGTTATCGTCTCCTGGATCCATGCATGCAGCTGCTTGCTCAGAAGATACAGTACATCTTCTGAGTACTGTAGATGCTGCTATAGCATTTTCCAGAGTGGCCTCAGGCACAAATGGGTGCATCTTTTCTACCTGGTTCTGGGTGACAGAGCAGGTGAGTTGTCAAGGACAGCCCCTGTGATGGGGCCTTAACGAGGCCCACCTGACACATGTGCATCCTCTCCATGAGGTGGCTACAGCTTGCTGTTCTCAGGAGCCCTAGTTTGGATTGTTCAAATTGGGAGATCACCAAAGAAAGTGCAAAAATGCAAAAAACGTGTCATTAAATAGACCGCAGAAAGGACACTCTTTAAAGTCTGGACTGGAACAGGAGGCAGAATGCAAGCCGGGAAGGTGCCCTGCCCTGAGTTACTGCCAGAAGGCCACAGGTATGGATTTCAGCGAGCAAGGGGATTCACACGTGTAGGTTCTACAAATAATGAGAATCTGCTGTAGGCCTCGTAGTTGAAGCCTTTCTGTGTCAGGGTTTTTATGTTCATTTCATGTTTATATCTTTTACCTGAAAGTTCATGGCTACAAATGAAATATGAGAAAATTCCTCTTATTGTGACTTCTGTTAATTGGACATCTTTTCCTAGTAGTTTTATCTGTAGAGAACATAGATAAGCACTCATGTAGAAAAAGGTTATGTAAAAAAAAATTTGAAAACATATTTGGCCTCAGTAGCAGTCTTTTGTGTGTGTGTGTGTGGAATTGGACTCAATTTTTTAATTTATTTTTATTTTTTTTTTACATGGCCTTAGCAGCAATCTTGAGGAAAGCAAATTAAGACAGGATACAATTTTTGCACTTTTGTTTTTGATTGAAAATTAAAATGAGTCAGTGGAGCGTGTGGCTCTTGATCTCAAGAATGTGAGTTCGATCCCCATCTTGGGGAAACAGATTACTTAAAAAAAAATTGGTAAGAAGACCAAAAAAATCTAAAGATGCTAACTGATACCCATAGTGGTTAGGGATCTAAAACTAATACCCTTTATTTAGAGGAGTACTTCTACCCTGTTAAAGGGTAGAACCTGGGAAACCATCTGTCATCAGGGTGGTCTGATACTTGGTGGGCAAACATTTAAAACAGTTTTTAAAGAAAAAGTGCATCTTTTAAGAAACATGCATACTAGAAAGAGGTTAGTGGGTCAGTGGTGAGCAGTAAGGGATGAGATACAAAATTAACAAAAGTCAAGCACACATATGTAGAAAGCATGACTGGTTTGCAACATGAGCTCACCACGGGACCTTGTGGCAATGTCTGGAGACACGGGACATTTTAGATTGTCATGCCTTAGAAATTATTGGCATAGTGGGTCGATGCCAAGGATTCTCCTGAGAGCCCCGCAGCACAGACATCTACCTGCTCCAGGACACCCCGAGGCAGGTAGGCTGGTGCCCCTGTGCATGGTGATGACCCTGGGTGATTACGGGAACGTGTGTTTGCTGTCTCTACTTGTTGTCTAGGCAACTAGATTGTGTCTAATAGATATTTGATTTCCAGTCACCTTGCTTTAAGGAAATTTTAATGCTTAAAAAAAATCACCAGACACGCCTGGTGGCTCAGTCAGTTAAGCGGCCAACTTCAACTCAGGTCATGAACGCATGGTTTGTGGGTTCGAGCCCCACGTCGGGCTGTGTTCTGACAGCTCGGAGCCCACTTCAGATCTTCTGCCTCCTTCTCTCTCTGCCCTTCTCCTGCACTCTTTCTTTCTCAAAAATAAATTTAAAAAAAATTTGAAAAAACCATACTTATTTGGAGGATTTATACATCTTGTTTTTAATTCTTTTAAGTTCCAGTATTGTTAGGATACAGTTTATATTAGTTTCAGGTATATAATATCATTCAACAATTCTTATACATTTTGTTTTTAAATAAGGATAAACCATTTTTGTATTTTAGTTGTTTTATTTTGTGAGTCCTGTAACTGTAACTTGTTGGAAAAGCTTTTTTCCTTGTCACGCGATTGATTTCTTAACATGAATATAAATATATATGATACATACTTTAAAGACCCTTATTTAAAAAAAAAACCTCAACCAGTGCTGTTACCTTTTTAGATAGTGTGAAAACCATACGTTTGGAGGTAGACTGGTGGATTATATTCTTTTGAGAGGCAACATAATGTCGTCTGCATTTTCATCACTATCTAGCACATGAGTCAGAGTACTTACCTAGTAGAAGCACAAAGTAATTTGAGTCAGATTAAGAACACAAAAAAAACCTTGATCTTAATATTTTAGGTTATGTAGGTACAGATCTATTCTTGATATTTGAAACTTGGCGGTATATAATGTCATTTCTTTGATGTTTTTTGGTGGTAGAGGAGGATGTTATAAAAAGGTTAAGTTTTTTTAAACCAGATTCTATAATTTTCTTAATCATTGTTATTTTCTGTTATTAAGGATAAGCTACCATGTATAGTATTGAATATTTGATACTTAGGTCTTGGGAACTTGAGGAAAATAATTTAGGTTTAAAGTATATGACAGGGAACACTTGGGTAGCTCAGTAAGTTGAGTGTCCGACTTCAGCTCAGGTCATGATCTAGTGGTCCGTGGGTTCGAGCCCCCAGTCGGGCTCTGTGCTGGCTGCTCAGAGCATGGAGCCTGCTTCAGATTCTTTGTCTCCCTTTCTCTCTGCCCCTCCTCCACTTGCACGTGCTCTCTCTCTCTCTCTCTCAAAAATAAATAAACATTAAAATTAAAAACCAATGGCAAAGGGGTACCAGGATGGCTCAGTCAGTTAAACATTTCATTTGGTTTTAGCTTGGGTCATGATCTCATGGTTACTGAGTTTGATGAGTCCCACATTGGGCTCCATCCACACTGACCATGCAAAGCCTCCTTAGGATTCTTTGTCTCCCTCTCCCTGCCCCTCCCCTACTTGTACTCTCAAATAAACTTAAAATGTATATATATATATATGGCAAAATGTTAATTATTATTGAAGCACAGAAGACTCATGTAATTCTACTTTCGTGTATGTCTTAGGTGAATAAGCTGTGTCCTTTGGCTTCTGTGACTTGTGTTTTAAGTGCACGGTTCAGTGGTTTCTAGCACATTCTCTAGATGGTGCAGCACATTCACTCACTAATTCTAGAGTATTTTCACATCTGAGCAGGAAATCCCAAATCTATTAACAGATTCCCCATTCCCCTCCACCAGCCTAGGCAGCCCCTCCTCTGCTTGCTGTCTCTGCAAATGAGCTCATTCTGGATATTTTCTGTCATTGAGGTCCTAGGACACGGGGCCATTTTTGAGTCTGGATTCTCTCACTGAGCATCGTGTTCAAGGTTTACCCATGTAGCAGGTGTCCTTCCGTTTTATGGTTCAGGAGTTTTCTGTTGTATGAGCACTAACTTATTGGATAGACCACATTTTGTTTATCCAGTCATCTGTTGATGGATATTTGAGTGGTTTTCATTTTTTGGCTGTCACAAATGACGCTGCTATGTCTATACCCACACAAGTTTTGTTGGGTGTAGGTTTTTCTTTTTTTATTTTCTTTTATTATTTTTTTAATGTTTTTATTTCTGAGAGAGACACACACATACACAGCGTGAGCAGGGGAGGGTCAGAGAGAGAGGGAGATACAGAATCTGAAGCAGGCTCCAGGCTCTGAGCTGGCTGTCGGCACAAAGCCTGATGTGGGGCTTGAACCCACGAACTGTTAGATCATGACCTGAGCCAAAGTTGGGCCCTTAACGAGCTGAGCCACCCAGGTGCCCCAGGTTTTTCTTTTTGATTAAGATATAATTGCTATAACACGATGTACCATGTGTTGATTTGATACTTTATATATTTCCGTATGATTATACCATGGAGGTACCCCATACCTCCATCACATCTCATCATGATTTCTGTTTTGTGGTAAGAACATGTAAGATCTGGCCTCTCAGCAACTTTCAGGTGTATAATATAGTATCATTAACTGTAATTACAGTGCTGTTCATTACACCCCCAGAACTTACTTATCTTTTAACTGGAAGTTTATACCATTTGACCAACATCTCTTCAATTCTCTTGGTCATTTGCCTAGAAAAATTGCTGGGTCATATGCCAGCTTTTTTCCTTCTCTCTTGAGAAACTGCCACACTATTTTCGAAAGTCACTGATTCATTTTACATGCCTGCTAGCGTTATGTGAGGATACAACTTCCCTTTGTCTTTGCCTGCACTTGTTATTGTCTTGTTTTTTGAGTAGAGTTTTCTTACGAGTGTCAAGTAATATCTCACTTTGGTTTTGATTTGCATTTTCCTAGTGACTGATGATGTTGGGCATCTCTTCATGTGGCTTTTGGTCATTTGTTTATCTTCTTTGGAGAAAAGTCCTCTCATATCCTGATACCTTGTCATATCACTGACCATGTTGTAAGTTTGTTGTCTTTTTATTATCAAATTATAAGAATTTTTTATAGAGTATGCGTAGAAGTCCTTTATCAGATGCATGATTTACAAATAGTTTCTCCCTTATGGATCTTTCCACTTTCCTGATGCTGTTCTATGAAACACAAAAGCTTTAAATTTTCATGAACCCCATTTCTTGGTTGCATTTTTACATGGCCACTCGTTCTTTTTTATACTTGCTGTACTCTACTGTGTGGATGCCCCATGCTGTGTTTAACCAGTCCCCTATTTAATACTACAGATAGCGCTATAATAAACGGCTTTTTG
This sequence comes from Proteles cristata cristata, assembly GCA_017311185.1. Taxonomy (NCBI): domain Eukaryota; kingdom Metazoa; phylum Chordata; class Mammalia; order Carnivora; family Hyaenidae; genus Proteles; species Proteles cristata. The sequence goes on along the minus strand of JAESUZ010002938.1, from coordinate 161,884 downwards.
CACACACCGTATGTGATTGTGCCAGTGGTGTAGCTGGCCCAGCTAGTAAATGAGTACGTGATCTTGGTGGTTACCACCGCCTTCCTCGCATGCAGACCATAGTGTTTGTGTCCCTGCCAGCAGGGTGTGATGAGAGTTGGTGCTGTGCTGCTGTACAGCAGGGGCTGTTGCCAGGCTCTGCTCTATCCGCTAGGCTGATGGGTGAGAAATGGTTTATTAAAATGGAGTCTCAGATTACTCTGATAGATTTCTGTAAGCACTTGGGACTAAATCTCAACTTTCTATCTTGTTCTATTAATCTCTTGTCGTTTCATGTGCCAGTATCCTACTGTATTAATTATATTTATTAATAATTATGTATTAATTCCTGGTAGGGCTAGCTCTTCCTCATTATTTTTCTTTTTTTGAAAATTCTTGCTATTCTTCCTAATGAAGTTTTATGAAAGTTTTCTTTCTTCAGAAAACAATTTTGAGTATTTTAATTGAAATTGTATTAATTCACAAATTAGCATAAAAAGAATTGGCATTTTGAGAATCCTGAGCCTTTCTACCCGAGAACATGATATCTTTCCATCTATTCAATTATACCTTTGTGTTTTTTCGGAGCATTTTCTAACTGTCACCATACTGATTTGTGTATTTCTTTAAGTTTATGACCGCTAGATATTTCATTTTCTTTTACCTTTTGTTATTGTAAATGGGATATATTTTTGTATTTCTTCTAACGTACTCATATATATGAAGACATTGCTGCATGTTAACTTTTTATCCTATTAAATAAAGTATTTCGATTGTATTTTTTATTCTTAGTTTTCTGGATATATAATCATACCATCTGCATGTGCAAGTAGACATAGTGCTTCCTTTTCTTGCCACCAATTTCTGTTCTTCCTGTTGCTTCCTCTTGTGTAACTGCCATGGCAAGTACCTCCAGTGCAGTATTAAATGAAAGCAATGTAGTGAGGACCCATAACTCTTTATTTACTTTAGCAGAGAATTCTCTGACATTTCATTAATGCTGGCTTTGTCGCTACCAACATATATATGTACATATAGTTCCCTGAATTCATTGTTTTTGTTTTACATGAATGGAGGTTAAAGTTTGTCAAGTGCTTTTTCATCACTTACAGAGGTGGTCATATTCTTAGTTTTTCTCATGTTAATTATGTTAGTATATTTCCTAATATTGAACCATCATTTCATTCCTAGAAAACTGCATTTATTTTAATGTGCAGTTTGGTTCTGTTTGTAAAAATTTTATTTAAGATTTCTGCAAGGATATCCATAAATTTATGTGTTGTTTATTGCTTATAGTATAAATTTGTGTGTTTATTGAATCTAAGAAAGTCTCCATTTCACCTTGATCCCTCTCATTTCTCCCTGATGTGGACTGGATTCTCTCAGGGTCTGCCTTAGAGCACCCGCTCCAGGCACTTCCTCTGTCTGCTTCCTCTGTTCAGTCCTGTTTCCTAGACAGCACAGGGTCCCTGGGTCTTCCTTTATTATGGTGTATTTATTCATATTCATAGCTTCTGGAAAAGGTGTGCATAGGGCATACATTTTCAGGTGATGTGTAAATGGAAAATCTCTCCACAGTAAATTCAGCCTTCACTGGTTGATTGTTTGAATAGTCGTAGAAATTTGGGTTGACAGTAATTTTTCCTCAGCATTTAGAAAGCATTGTCCATCCTTTCCTAGCTTCTACTTGCTGTTGAGAAATCTGAAACATCTCAGACTGTGGCAGCCTGGGGCCTCCTCTGCCCCCCGCTGGTGCTCTGAGCTTTGAAATGCCCTGCCGTTCCTGTGCTGGGCTCCTGACGGGCCCTTCCCGCCTGCACACTCCTGTCTTCAGTGCTAGGTTCTTCTCTTGAGTTACTTCTTGGATTGCTTTCTCTCCTCCAGATTTTCATTCTGAAACTTTTGTTATTCAGATATTGTGTCACCTGTAAGATTTTCTCCTCTGGTCTCCTGTTGTGCATTTCTTGTCTTTCTGTTCAAGCTTTATGGGACATAGCCCAAAGTTATCTTCTATTCCTTTAGGAGAATTTGTTATTCATCATCTTTAAAAATTTTCTCAATATTCCTGTTGATAGTATTCTATTTATGGGTTCATAGATGCATTTTATTTTCCATCTCTTTGATGTTATTAGTTATGTGTATTCTGAAAACCTTTAGTGTTCCTGCATTTTCTGTTTGATTTAAGTCTCATATCCTCCCACAACCTCCCCCCCCCCTTGGTTTTCTGTTTGCATGATATGACCTTTTTCTTTCTTTTATTGGGAAATTGTCCTCAAATGTCTGGTGATCCTTGGCTGTCTGTCCATATTTAAGGGTGAGGCACTAGAAAGCTAGTTGAAATTTTATGTGTGGGCTTTACGAGAGGGATGTCAGTGGACTACATGGCTGCTTCTTTGGTTCCCTCAGACATCAGTGTCTGGGCTAATTTAGTTTCTCCACGAAGTTCTCATTTGGCCTCTTGCCTGAGCCTAAGATTAGGTACCTGGAATTTAGGGGCAGAAAGGAGCTGCCAGGTATTTGCAATCATTGTGTAGCTTTTTACCAAACCTTCTGTTTTTTGTCTGTATATCACCACTACGCTTCTTGCTGCAGGTGCTCTTTCTGGTTCTGCCTATTCATAGCCTGTGTTTCCTGTTCCCTTAGGGATGAGGATGGGTGGAGGCCTGGCTGAACCTGCCTGATGGCACTGCACATGCAGGAGCATAGTTGCTGCTTATCCAGTCTATTTAAATAAGGCCATTTAGGGGCGCCTCGGCAGCTCAGTCGGTTGAGCGTCCGACTTTGGCTTGGGTCATGATCTCACGGTTCGTGGGTTTGAGCTCTGCATCAGGCTCTGTATGGACAGCCAGCTCAGAGCCTTGAGCCTGTTTCAGAGTCTGTATCTCCCTCTCTCTCTGACCCTCCCCTGCTCATGCTCACTCTCTCTCTCCCTCCCTCTCCGTCCCTCCCTCTCTCTCAGAATTAACTAAAACATTACAAAAAATAAGGCCATTTATTCAGCATCCCTGATTATCCCTACACCTGCTGGCTCCTATTCCCAAATTTTCCTGGAGTTGTAGGCTGGTGGCTTGCTTCTCATCACTACACCCCTGTGTAAATTCCCTGTGTAAATTTGATCTTTCACTTTTTGGCCAGAACATTTATAATTTGTCTTTTTACTGTGTGTGTGTGTGTGTGTGTGTGTGTGTGTGTGTGTGTAGGTGTTCATCAAAGATGTTTGTTTTGTTTGTTAATTTTAGAGAAGGGGGTAGAATAGGAAGGTCTTTATTCTGTCATCTAAGGATTACTTTCTTAAATCAGATTATGTTGCTCCTCCTATTCTACTGAAATTTAAAATCCTCTCTCTTTCTGCCTATTGAAATTATGTGGAAATGCACACTGGTGTGGTTACTCTGGACTTCGGATCTCAGCCCACCTCTCTGTCTCTTTGCACATTACAGTCACTGTCCTTTCTGCCTTCCTCCATCCCAGTCTTTCTCACTGTGGCCTATTTATTACACATGACTAGCTTTTTTTCACCATTCAGGTCTTAACCTCAAATAGAATCTCTCTAACATCCTAGGATCGTCGGGATTGGTTAGGTTATGCAGCCGTAACAAGTATCCTCCACATCTCAGGGGCTTTAAAGAACAGTGATTCTTGCTCATCTGACATGCCCCTATCTGGGAGCGCTGCGGCATGCTGTCCTCATTCTTGGACCTAGGGTGACACAGCAGCCACCATCAGGCTTTACACATGTCATAAAGTAAAAAGAGGATAGCCTATCAGAGGGAAAGATCCTAAATCTTCCAAAATGGAATTGGCATAGATCCTTTTTACTCCCATTCCATTTGCCAAATCTAGTTATGTGGCCAAACCTAATTTGGGGGGGGGGGGGGTGCAGTCCTACCAGTGCCAGGGACAAGGGTTACAGATACCTGGTGAATGATCACTAATGACGGTACCATGGCAACATGACCAGCCAGTGTAAAGGAGCGGTACTAGGCAGCGTTCTCCAGGGACGCAGAACCCACAGGACGCATACACGCACACACGGAGACTGGTTTTGCTCTGTGTTTACGGAGGCTGGGGGGTCCCCAAATCTATAAGGAAAGGTGGCGTCGTGTTCCTGTCCAAGTCCAAAGGCTTGAAAGCCAGGGGAGCTGATGGTGTAAATCCCCATCCCAAGTCAGGAGATGAGATGAGCTGGCCAGCCACTCCTCATAGTGAGACAAAAAAGAAAGGGCACAGGTCCCCCATGGATCTGAGGAGGCTGCTTTTGTGTGGAGGGAAGTCCCTTTACGGAGTCCACCCGTTCAGATGTTAATCTCACCCTGAAACTGTCTAATCAACCTTGGGCTGGTGGCCTGTGAAAATGACACGTAAAATTAATCCTCTCAGGAGCCCTCGCCCTGGTGTTTTATTTTCTTTATAGAATTTGGTACTATCTGAATTCATCTTGTTTTATGTGTATTGTCTGCCCCCCGCCCCCTTTTGAGTTCTCCACCACGTCCCAAGTGCCTACATCAGTGCTAGGCAAAGGGGCGCTCGTAAACCTGTGTACGCGATGAACTGAAGACTTTTTATTTTTTTTAATTTTTTTATTTATTTCTAGGAGAGAGACAGACAGTGTGAGCAGGGGAGGGTCAGAGAGAGAGGGAGACACAGACTCTGAAATAGGCTCCAGGCTCCGAGCTGGCAGTCAGCACAGAGCCCGATGCGGGGCTTGAACCCATGAACCACAAGATCATGACCTAAGCGAAAGTCGTACGCTTAACTGGCTAACCCACTCAGGCGCCCCTGAAGACTGGTTTTTAACATGAGCACATTATGAAAGCCTTTGCTCCTGAAGAGATTTTACCATAGGACTGCTTCTCTCTTTTCTTTCCTGCCTAGTGAACAAAATTAGGTATGCTTTGTGTGAACTACTGTAGACAGCTAACAGTAGTTTCCTTTAATATCATAGAGTTAATGTTTACGTATTTGAAATACTTTAGGAAAAGTAGTTAAGAAATCTCCCATTTGTAATGACATGAATGGAGCTAGAGAGTATTTTGCTAAGTGAAATAAGTCAAAGAAAGATGCATACCATATGATCTCACTCACATGTGGAAATTAGGAAACAAATGAGCAAAGGGAGCAAGAGAGACAAGCCAAGGAACACTCTTAACTATAGAGAACACACTGATGGTCACCAGAAGAGAGGTGGTGGGGGATGAAGATGTGGGTTAAGGATGCACTTGTCATGAGGAGCACTGGGTGATGCATGGAAGTGTTGAATCACTAGATTGTACTCCTGAAACTAGTATAACACTGCTTGTTAACTAATTGGAATTAAAATAAAAACTTAAAAAAACCACTTCAGTTAAGAGAAAACAAAGTTATGCCAAAGTTACAATGTACATGCTTGTGACTTCATAAACTTCAATGAAGTTTTTCCCATAATTTTCCTTACGGGAGCGCTTGGGTGGCTCAGTGGGTTAAATGTCTGACTCTTGATTTCGGCTCCCGTCATGATCTCTGGGTTCATGAGATCAAGTCCTGTGTTGGGATTGGATTGGGATTCTTTCTCCCTCTGCCCCTCCTCTGCTCATTTACAAAGAATTTTCCTTGGCCTGGCAATATAGAAATGCAAAATTAGCGGTGGTGTCTTAAAGCAAATATGTACACCTCTTTCTTGTATAGTATTTTCATGAGATACTTATAAGTCTCCTTTATAAGGAGAGAGACGTTTGTGTTCTATTTAATTTTACTTTACAAAATGTAAAAAAAAAACCAACATCTTTGTAATCTTTCAGTCTTCTATATCTTACCAGTTCTTTCAGTCCCTGTACCAATGAATAGTTACTAGCTTTACTCCCTTTTGTTTGCAGATGACATTCTTGTGAAAGGGAAAGGTTTTTTTTTTTCTTTAAATAAAAAGTTTTCACATTTTATTTATTTTTAAAAAATTTTTAATGTTTTTTATTTATTTCTGAGAGAAAGATAGACAGCATGAGCAGGGGAGTATCAGAGAGAGAGGGAGAAACAGAATCCGATGACAGGCTCCAGGCTCTGAGCTGTCAGCACAGAGCCTGATGCGGGGCTGGAACCCACAAACCTGAGATCATGACCTGAGCCAAAGTCGGATGCTTAACCAACTGAGCCACCCAGGCGCCCCAGGTTTCCACATTTTGAAAACTTAAGCTTTTTATATTTATGCTGCTGTAAGAAGTGTAAAATACTAGTGGTTTTAATAAAAATTTCTGTATATTAATATTCATTAGGTTTGGACACATTACCCACTTAGGGTAAAATTGAAATTGTTAGGGCAAGGCAGAAAAACTAACAGTTTGGGTTTCACACTGCACTTCTAAAATTTTTAGATCAAGATGATATGCCTATTTTGTTTAATCGATTATTTATAAGAGAAGTTATAACTCAGATCTTTCATAATTTGATTCTTTGCAGACTTCCATTTTTTTGATGAAATCTAGAGATGGCAAAACTGTAGGTTGTCATTTTCTTTGTGCTTGTTTTTGACATGTTCAAAATGCAAAATGAAATTTTTTTTGAATGTTTATTTTTGAGAGAGAGAGAGAGAAAGAGAGTGAGCGGGCGAAGGGCAGAGAGAGGGAGACACAGAATCTGATGTAGGCTCCAGGCTCTGAGCTGTCAGCACAGAGCCCGATGTGGGGGTCGAACCCATGAACTGCGAGATCAAGACCTGAGCCGAAGTCCAATGCTTAACCAACTGAGCCACCCAGGTGCCCCTGTGAAATTTCTTAATGCATATACAGTTGACATATAACATTATATTAGTTTCAGGTGTACAGCATGATTCAGTATACTTATATATTGTGAAATTATATATATAAATATATAATTTATATATTGTTAACCTCTATCACCCCATGTACATATTTTTCCCCTTGCGATGGCAGCTTTTAAGGTTTACTGTCTCTTAGCAGCTTTCACATACACAATAAAGCATCAGTAACTATGGTTACATGCTGTCCTTGACATCTCTAGAGCTTACTTACCTTAGAACTGGAAGTTTGTACCTTTTAGCCTCCTTCACCCCTTTTGTGTCTCTGAGCTTGCTTGGTTGTTTTCAGATTCCACATGTAAGTGAGATTGTAGAGTATCTGTCTGACTTATTTCAGTTAACATAATGTCCTCAGGGTTCATCTGTGTTGTTGCAAATGGCAGGGCATACTTACATATTTATTGCTGAATAGTATTCCAGGTTGTGTGTGTGTGTGTGTGTGTGTGTGTGTGTGTGTGTGTGTGTATCACATTTTCATTATCCATCTGTCCATGAACATGTAAGTTGTTTTTGTGTGTTGGCTGTTGTAATTAATGCAGTAATGAACATGGAGGTGCATATATTGCTTTGAGATAGTGATTTTATTTCCTTCCAATAAATACCCAGAAGTAGAATTACTGGGTCATATGATAGTTCTATTTTTTCTCTTTTTTGAGAGTCCTCTGTACTGTTTTTGGTAGTGGCTGCACCAGTTTACATCCCCACCAGCAGTACATGAGGGCTCCCTTTCTCTCCCCATCCTTCCTAAAGCTTGATATTTCTTGTCTTTTTGATGATAACCATTCTAACAGGTGTGAGGTGATATCTCATGGTGGTTTTGACTTGCATTTCCTTAATGATTACTGATACGTTCAGCACCTTTTCATGTACTTGTTGGCAATGTGGATGTCTTTTTTGGAAAAATGTCCACCACGATTAAGCAAATATTGCAGTAGAGTGAAATGAAATTTTTGGTTCCTCAGTGCATATGAAAGTTATGTTTACAACATAGTCTGTTAGGTGTACAGTAGTGTTATGTATAAAAAAACTATACATACTTCAAAATATTAATAAATGCTAACCATCATCTCAGCTGTCAGCAAGTCAGAATCACTGATCACAGATCATCATGGCAAATATGATAATAATGAAAAACATTTTGAGAATTACCAAAGTGTGGTACAGACATGAAGTGAGTGAAGGCTGTTGGAAAATAGCACCGATAGATTTGCTGTGTGCAGAGTTGCCACAGACCTTTAACTTGTAAAAAATTCAGTATCTGTGAAGCACAATAAAATCGAGAGCAGTAAGAGGAGATATGCCCATATTGAGACCTTCTGCTAATATTTTAATTGGATTGTTTTTTCTTTTCTTTTTTTTTAACTGTTTATTTTTTGAGAGAGAGAGACACACACTGAGTGTGAGCAGGGGAGGGTCAGAAAAAGGGAGACACAGAATCTGAAGTAGGCTCCAGACTCTGAGCTGTCAGCACTGGGTCCGACGCAGGGCTTGAACCCACAAACTGAGATCATGACCTGAGGTGAAGTTGGCCACTTAACCAACTGAGCCACCCAGGAGCCCTGGATTGTTTTCTTTTGGTTGCATGAATTATTTGTATATTTTGGGGATTAACCCCTTATCAAATACATGATTTGCATGTATTTCCTCCCATTTCATAGATTGCTTTTTCATTTAGTTGATGGTTTTGTGTCTTGTGCAGAGGACTTTTGGTTTGATGTGGTCCCACTCGTTTATTTGTACTTTTATTGCCTTTGGTTTGGTTTGAAAAAAAACAAAAAACCATATTTCTGAGGGAGCAGTGTTTAGGAGCTTACCCCTTATATTTTCTTGTAGGCATTTTAAGGTGTCAGGTCCTAGGTTCCAATATTTAATCCATTTTGAGTTGATTTTCGTGTATGATATAAGATAATGGTTCATTTTTATCCTTTTGCCAGTAGCTCTCTTGTTTTTGAGACTGTCTTTCCCCATTGTGTATTTTTTGGCTCCTTTGCTATAAAGTAATTGAACATATATGTGTGGGCTTTTTTCTGGGTTCTCTTTTGTGGTTCATTAGCATGTCTTCATACCAGTAGTTTTGTAGTCATTTTTGTCTATAAGAATTTTTCTTCCAGTTTTACTGAGAAATAATTGACATATAGCATCGTATAGTCTAAGGTATACATGTAATGATTTGACTTCTGTATTATGAAACAGTTACCATAGAGTTTATTTAATATCCGTCATCTTCTGCAGATATGAAAAGAAATAAAGGAATAAGAAAAAGGTGATTTTTGAGGTGCTTGGGTGGCTCAGTCGGTTAAGTGTCCAACTTTGGCTCGGGTCATGATCTCACAGTTCGTGGGTTCAGGCCCCGCATCGGGCTCTGTGCTGACAGCTCAGAGCTTGGAGCCCGTTTCAGATCCTGTTATCTCCCTCTCTCTCTGACCCTCTCCTGCTCATGCTGTCATTCTCTCTCAGAAATAAATAAAACATAGAAAGAAGGAAAGAAAGAGAGAGAGAGAGAGAGAGAGAGAAAGAAAGAAAGAAAGAAAAAGGTGATTTTCCTTATAGTGAAAACTCTTAGGATGTACTGTCTTCACAACTTTACAATGTACCACACAGCAGTCTTAGCTGTCTACATGATGAAGTTTGCAATCAGGAAGTGTGATACTTCCAGCTCCATTCTTCACGATGGAAAGGTTTTAATTACCCAGTCTGTTCCCCAAATTTCTATGGAGATAGATTTATTTGCCTTCACAGGCTACTTTATTTTGCACTCTTTCAGGATTATTAAATTCAGACTTAGTCATATGACAAATACTTGTTGACTACCTTATGTGTGTCAGGGTTGTGGGACATCATGCTGGATAGTGATGAGCCTCTGTCCTACAGAACACGCATTCTGGAAGGAAGTAGACCAAGCAGTTACAAGAATTATGCTGTGTGAAAACAGCCCCGACAGCTCCAGTGCAGATGGCTGTGGAAGCACATGACAGCAGCTTTTATGTTTCAGCAGCTGGAGGCTGACTGCAGGGCCCTTTACCATTTCCCCACCTTATGTGATGGAGCAATAGAAAATTAGTACTGTCCTTTTACCAGCTATTCTTTTTTTTTTAAGTCTTTATTCTGAGGGACAGAGAGCAAGAGAGCGAGCATGAGCAGGGGAGGGGCAGAGAGAGAGAGAATCTAAAGTGGGATCCACGTTGTCAGCACAGAGCCCGACATGGGGCTCAGTCTAATGAACTGTGAGATCATGACCTGAGGCGAAACCAAGAGTCTGATGCTCAACTGACTGAGCCACCCAGGCCCCCTTACTAACTGTTCTTATGTATTGATCTCCGTGCCATGGAGTACTCCCAAGTACAACATGAGTGTTTTCCTTGGTATTCACTAGATTTGGAAATGTCCGTTTTTTCAGATCTGACTAGAATTATTTCTCATTTGCATATATTTCTGTTACGTTCATAGTAAAGGCTAATTATTCCTTTTCTGGTTTGGATTAATCTTCTGGCTTTCCAGGGAGGTTACCTATTCCTTCCCTCTTGGATAGTCCACCTTAGCCTTTCCAGTGAATCTTACTGGATCTCAAACATTTTCAAGTCTTTTGCATTTGAAATACAAGGTCAAATGTGTCTTTTGGCAACACCTAATGAATTGAACATGCATCTTTTTCCCCTGAAATCCTGTTAAAAAGAGTAAAGTACCTAAATATGTGAGGACAAAGTGCATGAGCTAGACTAGGGCATAGAAGAGCTATCATAAGCATTTTGTAAACTGGAAAGAAGTGGGTGAAGTGTTTCGATTTAGCAGACAGGTAACTGCGTGCTCCCTGTACAAGGACGACCAAGAAGCATCCCAGTTTGGGCCCCCAAGGAGGGGAATCTCCGGAATTAGAATTAGTGGGGGGGCGGCGGCTTGGGTTAATGAATGACAGGGTGATCCGTCCTACTCTGTGCAGTACTGTGCCCAGCTCACCCACTACCCTCCCCCGTACTGCAGAACTAGAAGGGACAGACCACAGCAATTCTGTTCGAGGCCCACCTGAAAGTGGCTGAGGCCACACTGAAAACAGGGGTGTTAGGAGGTGGTCTGGACTCCCACTTCTGGCCGTGAGGAACACTGCTGCTAGGCTTGTGTTCCCATCGCAGACAGTGGGGAGCGTGGGTGAGATCCAGGAAGCAGTTCGCCGGCTCGGGATGACTGGCATGTAGGACTGTTCCTCCCACGAAGGGAAGAGAGGGGAGCGCCACCATCACCCTGTTCTCTGCCTGGGGAAGACCCTGTTGGGGGCCCGGTGGAACCTGGGGTCCTGGGGAGGAAAAGGCAGCGAGCTGGGAGTTGAAAGTGGTGAGTCAGTGCATGGAGAGGGGGTGACTCTTGTCCCAGTTATGAGTAGTGTTTGCACCTTCCTGGAAGTACAGACATTGAATATTGATTTAACCAGAAGTTGGGGTATAGCTTTCTTGAGCAGATAAAAGGAAGGGTGAGAGGGGAGGAATGTGTGTGAAAGGGATGAGCTGACATAGGGTAGGAAGTCTGTCGATAAGGGTAGGATGATCATGTTATTTATAGATACTGAGGTAGGTACCAAAAACCAAGACTGGGACGGTTGGGACTGTTTGGTTAAAAGAAATCTTACACGCGAATTTAAGTAAAATGAGGATAAAAATTCAGATAAACCACCGACCATGTGACATCCATCTCTTTCCTGCTACCTCTTCTCGGTCAGTCTTCTGGAGTGTGTTCTGTTCCCCATTTCTGTTCCTCCACCACCCACTTACCCACTCAGCCATTCCAGTCTGGCTGTGGGCAAAACAGCTCTTGCTGCAAATCACCAGTGACCAGCCTTGTGCTAAATCTGGTGGGTGCTTTTCAGTTCTTTTTGTGACTTCTCGGCAACACTCCTCGTCCCTGGAAATCCTGTCTGCATTGACTCCAGTTAAGGCGGCTCTCCCGGATGTGCCCCTTGGTCAGGTCTTCTCTCCCCAGGCCAAGTGTCCTTCATCTCTTTATCTCACCCGTAGATGTCTGCCCAGTGCGTCTCTCTATCCCGTTCTCTCCTGGGCAGTGCGATGAGCCACGATGGTTTCGGTCAGCATGTGCTTTCGGCTCCTCACTACCCTGACCGCACTACTCCATACCTTTCTTGAGATGTCTCAGAGATACCGAGGACTTGGTAGGTCCAAACCCAGAGCCCACAACACTACCTTCTGCTGTCACGGTCTTCATCCTAAATTTCACACCCCAGTTGAAAACACCCCAGTGCAACATGCTGTGTAAGCCAGAAACCTCGACAGTCACCTAACCCTTGTTCACAGCCCCAAATCAAGTCCTGGTGATCTTTTCTCCGGTCTGATGCATTATGTACGCTGTAGCCAGGGTTAAACCTAAAAACCCATTATTTCCCAGAGCTCCTGTTGGCCTTCCTTTCCTTTTGCTTTTTTTTCCTTCAACTTTCTCCTACCTCCCCCTCTGCCTCCCCCTTTCCTTCTGTCTTTCCCTTCCTTCCACCCTCTTTCTTACCCACCCCCTTCCTCCTCTTTAACCCTTTTTGAAATCAGATTTGCTTTTCCTGGTTGTATAAGCCAGAGCTCCAGTTCACATACAGGGTGTTTTCTTTCTGGGCTAATAACAACTGGGGGAATTTTGTAGGTCTTCTCAGTGGTGGTTCAGGCTCTGACCGCAGCAGACGGCAGTGGCGGCCATGAGGGCTTGTGACAGAGAGATAGAGCACTGTTTTCGGTTTTGGTTTGAACAAGGCCACTGATCTTCATGCAAAGCCAGGAGTGAGCACAGGGGCGTACTGGATGGTTGTGGCTCCTCCACGGATTCTGCAGATTCCGACACAAGTGGTAGTCCCTGGTTTTCAGTGTGTTTGGCTGAGGACAGACGGCCGGTTGGTTATCACTGTTACCCTGAGGACCGGCGGCCCGTCTTTCCTCATGCTCCTCTCACATCCAGGTCCAGGTGCCTTCTGTGGCTCCGTTGAGCAGCCCCTCGCGCACAGGCTGTGGTCCCTGAGGGCTTGGCTGGGCCCCACAGAGCACACGCCATGGGCGTGCACTGCGTGTTTGCGAGGGAGTGAAAGTGCACGTGACGTGACGGCAGTGGTCTGAGAGTCCTGGCGGATGGTGTGCTGTCCACCTACCGGGAGGCTGAGTTAGCGTCCTGCACCCTGGTCTTGGCATACTGCGTACCTGATGTATTTTTTTTATCAACAAATAGTTTATATGGATTCCATATTAGTTGCCCATCAGGATTTCTCATTACTTTTCACACTTATTTGTGAAGTTGAAGAAAATACACACATTCAGACTCCATCCCACAGTCTTTGGCAAGACATGCACTTTAAAAGGAGTCTTAGGTTCTATGTATCTTTATGGCTAAGTATTCTTACTATTTCTCCTAAAAGTGGGCTGTTAAGTCTATAAAATTCCATGATGCATAAAATCAGGAAAAACATTTGACTTTGTGCCTCTTAAATGTTTTCTGCAAAGAGTGTATATTCCTTTTTAAATTCGTGGGCAGGACACAGGATGGGTGGTCCCTTGTTGGCTGGTGTCAGATGATGCATCTGCTGGAACTTGAATCTTGGTTTTGCTAGTACTGAACACTAATACATGTTATTATAGTACTTTAAAGTTGTAACTTAAAAATTATAGTACTTTAAAATAGGATTTAGGGGTGCCTGGGTGGCTCAGTTGGTTAAGTGTCCGACTCTTGGTTTTGGCTCAGATTGTGATCTCCTGATTCGTGGGATCAAGCCCTTCATTGGGCTCTGTGCTGACAGCATGGAGCCTGCTTGGGATTCTCTCCCTCCCTCTCCCACTCCCTCCCTCCTTCCTTCTGTCTCTTTCCCTCCCCCTGCTTGCTCTTTCAAAATAAATAAACCTAAAAAATGTTTTTCAGTAGGATTTAAAAACTCAAATACAATTATCTGAACCTTTTAACTTAATAGGACAAAGTCTACTGGCAGTAAATGATTATTGCAAAGAGTACTCTGAAAGGCATTTAAAAACCCAAGAATCAATTAAAGGATTCCGTTTTAACCTTCAAATTTATCATATTGAAGAAATTTGTATCATGCTGAAATACACATAAAATTTACTGCAGTCCATCCCATACCTATTCATCTTATAACACTGAAACTCTACTACCCATTATCCGCTAACTCCCTCCCTCCGCCCCCAGCCCCTGGGGCCCACTGCTCCGCTGTGACTGGTTGGGACCATTCCGAGGACCAGAACTGTGCAGTATTTGTCTTTTGTGACTGGCTGGCTGACTTCACTCAGCATCATGTACTTGGCTTATTCATGTTGTAGCATGTTACAGAAGATCCTTTTTACACTGAATAACATTCCCTTTTATGTAAATGCCATGTTTTGTTATGCATTCACCTGTGGATGGACACTTGAGTTGCTCACATGTTTTAGCTATTGTGAGTAATGCTGCTGTAAATATGGGGTATACTGATATCTCTTTAAGACCCTGTTTTCAGTTCTGTTGGGTATATACCCAGAAGTGTATGGCTGGATTATATGATAATTCTGTCTATAGTTTTTTGAGGATCCTCAGTACTGATGTCCACAGTGGCTCTGGTATTTTACATTTCTATCAAGAGTGCACAGGGTTCTCTTTTTTCTACCTCCTCGCTAATGCTAGTTTTCTGCCTTTTTAAAAATAGTAGCCATCTAATGGTTGTAAGGTAGTATCTTATTGCAGTTTTGATTTGCATTTCTCTAATAAATCCATTACATTTTCAAGTAGTAGTCTTTTTGAGAAGTTTTTGAAAGTCTATTTATTTATTATGAGAGAGGGAGCATGCAGGATGGGCAGAGAGAGAGGGGAAAGGGGATACCAAGTAGGCTCTGCACTGTTAGCCTAGAGCCTGACACAGAGCTTGAACTCAGGAATGGTGAGATCATGACCTGAGCCAAAATCAGGAGTTGGATGCTTAACCAGCTGAGCCACCCAGGGGCTCCTCAAGTGATAGTCTTTTAAGTTAACCGGTCTGTTTACAGATCTCATGGTCCTACGCCAGGAATTAAGTGCAACATACTCCTTTTAAAGGCTTCATGCTCCTTTTAGGCATCGATTCAAGTCTTAGAACATAAAATAATAAGTGAACCCCGAGTACCTTGGTTTGATGTTTTCCAACTAAACTGTTTAGGGGGCAGATGAGAGTTTCTAGAGGCTCCTGCCATCACCTACCCCCACCTGCTTGGAGCCCACGCCTTCCTTCTTTGTGGTGCATTTTGGTTTTAGTGAGTGAGAAAGGGAAGCACCACATAAATTTAGGACAGATGCATTGTTATGATAATTCAGAAATTTCTTGAAAGTAGAGTCTGCCATTTCCCTTGAAGGAGCATGAAATAGGTGAGGACGAGCAAGGTGATGTGTCTTCATTGTTCCACAGCTGTCCACAGAAGATCTCTGGAGATCACTTTCCCTTCTCTGATGGGCAGGCTGTCCCTGGAATGTGTCTGATTGCATCTGTTCTCTTCGAGAAAGCTCAGCCTGGCTTAGCTTAAAGGTAGTAAGACACACAGACTTAAGCTTTTGTGTATGATTCAGTCTTTTATTTTAACATCTGTGTTACAGATTTCCAGTTGGCAAATAAATATACAATCTAGATGGAAATGGTTTGGTGTTATTAATTTAAAAATTTAAGGCAATTTTCAAGGAATACAGAATTATTAATAGCTCGTGTTTTTAAGTCCCAGTTTCTTTCCGCAGTTATGTGAAAAGTGATATGTGTACAACACTATTTGTGATTTACTTCAATAACAAATGATTTTTCAACGGGTATTGTCTATATTGTATTACTTTCTGCCTCTTAAAAAATTTGAAGAAAGATATACCCATACAGGAATGGGAAAATGGCAACATCAGCATAATGCATGGCTCAGTGAATTATCGCTAAGTAAATACACGCATATAATCACAACCCAGGTGGAGAAACAGACTCTTGACAGCATTGCAGAATGTGGAGGAAGAGTTCTTCCTTCTCTTCACTGCCCTGGTCCTAGAACTTCTGTGATTAGCTGTTTTTGAACTTACTGTATTTGGTTATCATGTATTATTTTGTGAGTGGTTCTCCAGGGAATCATTACATTTAGTTAGTTCATTCAGTTTCACTGTTATGTAGTTGTTGTTATGTTTCATGGTATGACTAAACCACAGTATTTTTATTTAATCGAATGATAGTGGAGGTTGAGTTACTTCCAGTTTAGTGTTTTTACAGATACTGCTGCTTTGAAATTCTTGAGCATACCTTTTGGTGATCATGTGCCTGCATTTCTGTTGAGTATATATACCTAGGGTAGAATGTTCAACTTTAACCTATAATTCCAAACTGTTTTCAAAAGCAGTGTACAACTTTACAATTAGTAGAGTACGCCGGAGTCCCATGGCTCTCATTTTTACTGTCCTAATGATACCTCTTTTAAATGAATTCTTAATTTTAATGTATCCCCATTTAGCAATTTACTGTTTGTAGATATACTGTATAAGAAGTGTTTACCCATTTCAAGATCACGAAAATATTTTGTTACATTTTCTTTTAGAAGCTTATATATTTGTATCTGTAATCTGTAGGGAATTAATTTTGGTGTGTGTTGTACTGGTTGCCTGATTTTCTTTTCCTCATATGGGTGTCTGGTTGACCTAGCATTATTTATGGAAAGCATTACCTTAAATCCACTGCTCTGAGTGCTGTCCTTGTCACGTAAATCTAGTGTCCTTCCACAGATGCGTGAATCTGTTTCTGGGTTCTTTGTTAGTTTCCATGAATTTATGACTGTTCTGGTCTCTTAATTGCTGTAACTTTACAATAAATTTTGATATATGGTGTCAGATCTTCCAATTATATCTTATTTGTTATGGTCTTGTTACTTATTTGTTGTTTTTATTTTATTACTGGCTGTTCTTGACCATTTAAATTTCTGTATAAATTTCAGAATCCTTTTGTTAACTTATGCACAAAAAAATTCTAGAACACTGATTGGATTTGCACTGAATTTTAAATCCATTTGAGGAAGAATTTTTATAATACTATTCTTTCTAATCTGTGAACATATTCTTCTATTATTTAAGTCATTTTTACTTTTTCTCAGTAATGTTTCATGGCTTTCTGGATAGAAATCTTGTATATCTTTGGTTACATTTATTTCTAGATCTGACTTTTTGGGTGACATTATACATTTTTAATTTTTTTCATTTATTTATTGTTTGTTACTAGGGTTGATCAATGGAAGGCAAAACTGCAACCTGCAAAATAAAATGTGTGGATTTATGTGGGATCTTAAAGATTGCCATCTGGGAGACAAGGAGTTGACTAAAGTCAATAGTGTGCTTCAGAGAAATAGAGGTTAGAGTGTTTAAAGAGGAAAGAGGGAATTTACATACTTGTTTTGAACGAAGTGTTACTGGTACTGGTCTGGCTGCAGTTAAACTAATCGATACTTGATTGCTTGCTAGAACAAGGCAGGTGCTAGGCAGGAAGTCGATTTATGTCCTTTCTAACATGCAACAGATGACTTGGCTTTTAGCTGAGTTCAGCGACAATTCTGAGACTTTGAGACCTGAGATGTACTTGAGCCCCACTTCCTCTCTGTTCTCCTGGCTGTTAAGTCACTCTCTTAGCAGTGCTTTCTTCATTTTATTCTCTCTGTTCTATACAGGTAGTTTTCTGTACAGATCTTCTATCCACTAATATTCTCAAAGGCATTTATTAATTTAATTCATATGTAGATTTTTGGGGGGATTTTTCTATAGAGAGAAGTGTGTCATCTCTGAATGACAATTTTAATTATTCTTTTCCATCCATACATAATCTTCTTTTTCTTGCCTAATTGCACTGACTGGATCTTCTGATACAGTGTTGAATAAAAGTGGTGAGTGCAGGTAACTCAACTCATGCTCGTTTGTAGAGCTAAAATTGTCAACATTTCATTGAGTCTGGTTTTTCTGCTGTTGATTTTATGTAGATACCCTTTTTCAGATAGAGGAGTTTCCCCTGTATTCTGGTTTTGCTTTGACTGTTATGAATGGTTGAAGCATTCTATCCAACGTTTTTCTGCATTTATTGAGCTGATTTTATGATTATTCTCTTTTATTAAAAGAATTGCTAGGATTCTTAAAAACATGGTCACACTGTATTGTACTCTACAAATGTCTCACTTGATTTGCTAATATTTTGATTAGGATTTTTGTATTCATGAAAATGAATGACCTATAAGGCCTATAATTTTCTCTCAGTGGTGACCCTTTCCAGGTTTTGATATCAAGGTTACATTGTTGTCACATAACAACTTATGGGCATATTTCCTCTTTTTCTATTGTCAGAGTTTCTGTAAGATTAGTGTTTTTTTTTTTTTCTCTTTTTGAAATGTTTGATAGACTATAAGGTGAAGCTGTCTGGTTCTGGAGTTTTTCTTTGTGGGAAAATTTTTAATTATCAGTCGAACCTCTTTTAATAGTTAAAGGCTTATTCAGGTTTTCTGTTTTTTTTTAAATAATTTTTTTAACATTTTATTTATTTCTGAGAGAGAGAGCGCGCGAGTGAGCGAGTGAGCAGGGGAAGGTCAGAGAGAGGGAGACACAGAATCTGAAACAGGCTCCTGGCTCTGAGCCGTCAGCACAGAGCCTGACATGGGGCTCGAACCCGCGAACCGTGAGCGGAAGTCAGCCGCCCAACCGACTGAGCCACACAGGCGCCCCTGATTTTCTGTTTCTTTGTGTCTGTTTTGGTAGTTTCGTAGCTTAAGCAAGTGCTTATCAGTTTGTCTTTCTTTTCAAAGAAACAGTTTTTCCTTTTATTGAATCTCTCTTTTTTATGTTTCTGTATAGTGTATTGATTTCTGTGTGTGTGTGTGTGTGTGTGTGTGTGTGTGTGTGTGTGTGTGTGTAATTTCCACCCTCTATTTTGGTTTATTTTATTTAGATTTTCTTGAGATGGATGTTTAGATTATTGGTTTTTAGTACCCCTTCCTCTTATGATAAACACATTTAGGCTATAAATTTCCTTTTAAGTACATCTTAGAACTTTTGATGATTCTATTTCATTCCTTTCATTAAATTTCCTGATTCTTCTGGTGATTTTTTTTTTCATCAACCTATAATGTTAGAACATAGCAATTTTGGGGCTATCCTTTGTTACTGATTTCTTCTTCAGTTCTGTTGTGGGCAGAAAACAAACTATAATTTCAGTCCTTCGAAATTTGTTGAGACTGCTTTACCCAGTGTGTGATCAATTTTGTAAACATTCCATGTGTCTTTGTTTTTTTTTTTTTTTTAATTTTAATGTTTTATTTATTTCTGAGAGAGAGAGAGAAGTAGCATGAGCAGGGGAGGGTGAGAGAGAGAGAGAGGGAGACACAGAATGTGAAGCAGGCTCCAGGCTCTGAGCTGTCAGCACAGAGCCCGACGCGGGGCTCAAACCCACGAACTGTGAGGTCATGACCTGAGCTGAAGTCAAATGTGCTTAACCGACTGAGCCACCCAGGTGCCCCTCCAGGTGTATTGGAAAGGAATGTGTGTTCTGCATTTGTTGACCGCAAAGGTTTATGTAAATGAGGTCAAATTGGTTAAATGTTTTCGTAAATCTTTTCTGTGTTTAGTAGTTTTCTCCTTTGTCAGTTATTGAGAGAAGTATGTTAAAATCTGTTATGACTAGATTTGTTTTTCTTTGTTTTGTCAGTTGTTTTGCTATATGTGTTTTGACAGTATGTTGAGGACATAAATCTTAAAGTATTTTCTAATAGGTTGACTCTTTTTATTATAATGAAATTACCCTGTTTTTCTTTAGTAACACTTTGTTATTACACTCTTCCTAGCTTTCTTTTTGATACTAATTCTGCATGGTATTTTTTTTAACCTTTTCTTTACAAACTTTGTGTCCTTATACTTGAGATCTGTCTTTTGTGAGCAGCATACAGATGAGTTGCTGTTTACATCCAGGCCCGAACTGCTGTCTCTTACTGAAGCCACACTGTTCAGATTTAATGTAGTTACTGATATATTTGGATTTTAATCTGTCATCATAAAATTCTGTATTCATCTTGCTCCTTTTTATTTCTTCTTTGTTGTGTTGGTAATGGTGTTCTTAAAGCATTTTGTATTCTTTAACCTCCTTCTGATAGTTTATATGTTTTTTTAGAGGCAGTATCTTTTGTCCTTGATATATCAAATCTAATAAAAATTTTTAGTTTTTCCTGATAAGGCAGTGTGTTCTAGACCTAGAAGACATTTTTGTTGCTGTTTTGTACAATTAGTATTCATTTACATTTACCTACATCTGTCTCCTTCTCATCGCTCTTAGTCCCTTTCTGCAGTTTCTGAGTTTTCCTCTGGGATTCTTGTTCTTTCCTAGGAATGTCTACATTGTCGGTCTGCCGTGGTGAAGTCTTGGCTCATATACACGGTACCTTATTCAGCTTTCAGTTTTGTAGACAGCAGTTTTGATTGGCAGGTATTTTCTTGGAGATCTCTGAAGACAGGATTTCTTTATCTTCTGACTTCATTGGTTTTGAGAAGTCTGCTTTTGAGGGTAATCATGTCTTTTCCTGTGGGGTCTTAAACCCTTCCCTTTTATCATTGGTTTCCAGCAGTTTTGCTGTGAAATGCCTAGGTGCAGTTTTCTGTGTTCACTTGCTTTTACTTTCTGGGAAGGATTCTTTTTTTTTTTTTTAATTTTTATTTATTTCTAGGAGAGAGAGACAGCGTGAGCAGGGGAGGGAGAGAGAGGGAGTCACAGACTCTGAAACAGGCTCCAGGCTCTGAGCTGGCAGTCAGCACAGAGCCCGACGCGGGGCTCGAACCCACGAACCGCGAGATCATGACCTAAGCGAAAGTCGGGCGCTTAACCGACTAAGCCACCCAGGCGCCCCTTTCTGGGAAGGATTCTTGATTCTGAGGCTGAATGTCCTTCGCAGTTATGAAAGATTATCAACCAGTTTCTGTTCTGCTTCATTCTTCCTTTTCTCTGGTTCTTAGGGTCACAATGAAATACAAATCAGACCTTATCTCCATGTATGCCTCGTGCTCTTGTTGATCCATGCTTTCGTCTGGATGCTTTCTTTTGAAAATAGTCCTCAGGTTCACGAACTCTCTTTTCATCTGTATCTGGTACTGAACCCTTCACTGCGTGCTTTAGTATCGTACTTTTTCAGTTCTGCCCTTTCCATTTAGCTTTTTGTATTTCGTGTTCTCTGTTGAAGTTTTCAGTCTTGTAATTTCTTGGCCATCTCAAGCATTGTTATTTTTTAAAATGTTTTTTTAATGTTTATTTACTTATTTTTGAGGGAGAGAGAGCAAGCGAGCAGGGGAGGGGCAGAGGGAGAGAGGGAGTCAGAGGATCCAAAGCAGGTTCCAGGCTCTGAGCTGTCAGCAGAGAGCTGGACACAAGGTGAACCGTGAGATCATGACCTGAGCTGAAGTCGGGTGCTTAACGACTGCATCACCCAGGTTCCCCAGCAAGCATGGTTGTTTTAAAGACCACGTCTGATCCTGTACCATCTAGCACTCTTCCTGCAGTTTGTATTATTTTTGTTTTGCTTTTCTTGTCCTTTGGTGATACTGTCTTACTCTTTGTGGATTTGGTTATTTTTATGTGTGTTCTAGATCCTGTAATTAAAAATTATAGGAATGAATTGAAATTCAGGAGGATGTTCTGGGGCGCCTGGGTGGCTTAGTTGGTGGAGCGTCCGACTTTCGCTTAGGTCATGATCTTGCGGTTCGTGGGTTCGAGCCCGCGTCGGGCTCTGTGCTGACTGCCAGCTCAGAGCCTGGAGCCTGTTTCAGAGTCTGTGTCTCCCTCTCTCTCTGACCCTCCCCTGCTTGCGCTGTCTCTCTCTCTCTCCTAAAAATAAATAAAACATTAAAAAAAAAATTAAAAAAAAAATGAAATTCAGGAGGATGTTCTACAGAGAGGATTTAGGTTTACTTCTGACTGACAGCCAGCCAGGGGCTCCAGAAGTCCTGGATTACATTAATCTCATCAGCAGTTGAGATGATTTGAAGTTTAAGAAAAATGGTAATTTTGTAGTTAATTAGTTACTTTCAGTTTTTGCTAGGTAATTATTTTATACTTGAAGACTGAATTCTTTATAAGTTTTCTCACTCATTGGATGCAGCTCTTTGATGTCTGAATTTAAAATTGGGGAGGATTACAATATCCCCTCCTCCCAATGGTAGGCACTCAATGCTGATTTTAATTGTTTTAGCCTTGTGTCTGCTGAAAGCTTTGCTTCGTTCAAAACCGCCAGGTGCTTATATAAGAGAAATGTGACTCTACACACAGGGTTTACCTCTTTGTTTCTGTTTTTCTCAATTTTAATTCTGTAAGTTTTCAGTACTTTTTTGTTAGTTGTTTGATGCCTTCAAACATGTTTTTTCTTTTCAGTTCATCTTTTCAGGTTTTCATGGGCAGGTACTTTGCTATTACCAGAATGTAATATTTTGTGTAGTAAATTTTATTACAGATTTCCAACAATTAATGAACGTGTACACCTAACTAGTCAGACACAACTCTGTTTTCTTCAAAGTGCAGTAATTACATGTATGGTTTTTTAAAGAACAGGTATAAATTAATAACTTTATCTCAATTTTCATAGATTTCCTAACTTTCAAATATTATTAACCAAAATATGGCTGTAGCTAATAGTTTTGCTGTTTTGTTTTTAAATTTCTTTTAATGTTTATTATTTTTGAGGAAGAGATAGAGAGCTAACAGGGGAAGAAGGGTAGAGGGAGGGAGACACAGAATCCGAAGCAGGCTCTACAGGCTCTAAGCTGTTAGCACACAGCCCCATGTGGGGCTCCAACTCACAAACTGTGAGGTCATGACCTGAGCTGAAGTCGGATGCTTAACCAGCTGAGTCACCCAGGTGCCCCTATAGCTCATAGTTTTTAAAATGCTAGGGTAGATACTATTTGTTTGATGGTTCATGGCAAACACTCATTCAGAGACTGATAAAGATAAGTCCTTTAAAGGGAATAAATTCAGATACATAAAAAATATTCATTGTATTGTTTCTTCTTTTTCCTACCATAACAGCGTATTTCTGATACTGTGTCCATTTTATTGTGATTAAAATATTTTTTATTTTATGAAATGGCAAAACCAGTGTCTTAGTCTGTTTGGTTTGCTGTATGTAACAAAGTGTCACAGACTGGGTGGCTTATAAACAACAGACATTTATTTCTCACAGTTCTGGAGGCTGGGCATCCATTCAGGGCGCCGGCAGGATTGAATGAGGGCCTTCTAACCCAGTGAACTATTGAATTCTCCTTCTGTCTTACATGGTGGAAGGGCCAAGGGACATTTTTGGGGCTATTTTTATGAGACATTAATCCCATTCATAAAGTCTCCACCCTCATCTTCTTCTAAAGGACAAACCTCCCAATACTATCACTTTGGGCATTAGGTTTTTAGCACATGAATTTTGGGTAGCACATAAATGGATGCCATGACCAGGTGAAACTTATAGTAGGAATGTAAGGATGAACTAAGAAAATCCATCAATGTAATATATCACATTAGTAGAATGAAGGAAAACCTATTATATCAATTGATGCAGAAAGGTGTTTGACAAAATCCAAAATCCTTTCAAGTTAAAAACTGTCAGAAAACTAGGACTTATAAGACCTTCCTCAACGTGATAAAGTGCATTGATGAAAACCCAAACTACTCCTGTACTCAGTGATGAAAGACTAACAGCTTTCTCCTTAAGGTCAGGAGCAAGACAAAGATGCCCACTTTCATTACTGCTATTTAACATAGTACTGGAAATCCTAGCGAGAGGAATTAGACAGGTAAAAGAAATAAAATGCATGCAAATTGGAAAAGAAGCACTGAAACTATATTTGATAACATGATCCTGTTATTTAGAAAATTCAAAAGAAATCCACAAGAAAGTTATTAGAACTAATAAGTTCAGCCAACTTCTAGGGTAATCAGTTGGTTTTCAGTACACCAGCAGGGAACAATCAGAAAAGGAAATTAAAGCAATTCCATTCATCTTTGCATGTAAAAGAACAAAATACCTAGGAGTAAACTTAACCATGGAGGCAAAAGACTTGTACACTATAAGTTATAAAACATTGCAGAAGGAAATTAAAGAAGACCAAAATAAATGGAAAGACATCTTGGGTTCATGGATGAGAAGACTAAATATTACCCAAAGCAGTACAGAGTTCAGCATAATCCAAGTGGAAATTCCAGTGGCCTTTTTTTTTCCCCCTTCCAGAAACGAAAAAGCCAGTCTTGAAATTCATGTGGAATTTGAAAGGGCCCTGGATAGCAAAAATAGTCTTGAAAAAGAAGAAAATTGGAAGACAGACACTTCACTATCTCAAAACTTGCTTCAAAGCTACAGTAATCAAAACAATGCGGTACTGACATGAGGATAGACATAGTGGAATTCAGAAATATGAAATAAATTCATACATCTTTGGCCAGTTGGTTTTTTTTTTTTATTTCATTTTAATCTCGGCATAGTAAACCTATGGTGTTATCTCAGTTTCAGGTGTACAATGTAGTGATTCAGCACTTCGTACATCACCTGGTGCTCAAAAGTATACTTCTTTATCCCCTTCGCATATTTCACCCATCTCTCCCACTCCCTCCCTTCTGGAAACCATCAGTGTCCTCTGTAGTTAAGATTCTGTTTCTTGGTTTGTCTCTTTTTATTCCCCTTTTCTTATTTGTTTCTTCAATTCCACATATGAGTGAAATCATATGGTATTTGTCATTCTCAGATGGACTTATTATGCTTAGCATTATACTCTAACTCCTTTATTGTGGCTGAGTAATATTCCATTGTTGATATATATACCACATCTTTATCCATTCATTTATTGGTGGACACTTGAGCTGCTTCCATCATTTGACTCTTGTGGATATTGCTGATATAAACATCAGGGTGTATGTATCTCTTTTAATTAGTATTTTTGTATTCTTTGGATAATAAATAAGAGTGTGATTACTTGATGATAGGGTAGTTTTTTAGAGAGAGCACAAGTGTGGGAGGGGCTGAGGAAAGGGAGACATTCTTAAGCAGGCTCCACGCTCAAATTGGAGCCCAAAACAGGGCTTGATCCCACAACCCTAGGATCATGACCCGAGCTGAAATCAAGAGTCAGACACTCAACGAACTGAGCCTCCTGGGTGCCCCTCACAGAGTAATTCTATTTTTAACTTTTTGAGGAACCTCTATACTGTCTTCCAAATTTGGCCAATTGATATTTGACAAAGGAGTCAATTCCATTCCACTAGGGAAGCATAGTCTCTTCACAAGATGGTGCTGGAATAACTGGATCTCCATGTGTAAAATAATGAGTTTGGATTCCTTCCTTATGCCATAGACAAAAATTCAAAATGAAACAATGGCCTAAACAGAAGAACTAAAACCGTTAAGACTTCTTAGAAAAACACATAGTGGTTAATCTTTATGACCATAGATACTGCTTTGGAATTGACATGAAAAGCAGGAGCAAAGAAAGAAATGTCTATTATATTTTATCCAAACTAAAAACTTTTGTGCATCACAGTCACAAGACACTATCAAAGTGAAAACATAACAGAATGGGAGAAAAGATTTGCAAAATATATGAATAAGGGGTTAATATTTAGACTATGTAAAGAACCCCTCAACTTAACAAAAAGATGACACAGTGAAAAATGAGCAAAGGACCCCTATAGACATTTTCCCAAAGAAGATAGATAACCAGTAAACATGAAAAGATGCTCAACATCCTTAGTCATTAGGGAAATGCAAATCAAAACTACAATGAAATACTGCATCACAACTACTAAGATGTCTATTAAAACTGCATTGAGATACCACCTGACACCGATAAGTGGCTAAAGTCAGTAACTCAGGAAACAATAGATGTTGGCAAGGATGTGGAGAAATGGGAACCCTCTCCCACTGTTGGTGGGAATGCAAACGTAAATAGTGTGGAGGCTCCTTGAAAAATTAAAAATAGAATTACCCTACAACCCAGCAATAGCACTACTAGGAATTTATCCAAAGGATACAGGAGTGCTGATTCACAGTGCCCCATTGTTTATAGCAGCACCATCAACAATAGCCAAATTATGGAAAGAGCCCAAATGTCCATCAACCAATGAAAGGATAAAGAAGATGTGGTTTATATATACAATGGAATACTATTTGGCAATGAGAAAGAATGAAATCTTGCCATTTGCAACAACATGGATGGAACTGGAGGGTATTATGCTAAGTGAAATAAGTTAGGTAGAGAAAGACCGATATCATATGTTTTCACTCATATGTGGAATTTGAGAACCTTAACAGAAGACCATGAAGGAGGGGGAGGGTGGGGAGAAAACAGTTACAGAGAGGAAGGCACACCATAAGAGACTTAAATACAGAGAACAAAACTGAGGGTTGAAATGGGAGTTGGGAGGAGGGGAAAAATGGGTGATGGGCATTGAGGAGGGCACTTTTCAGGATGAGCACTGGGTGTTGTATTTTAGTAATGAGTCATGGGCATCTACTCCGGAAGCCAAAAGTACACTTGTATACACTATATGTTAGCCAACTTGACAATAAATTATATTAAAAAACAACCAAAATAGCAAGTGTCAATTGGGAAGTGGAGAAATTGGAACATTTGCATGTTTCTGGTGTAATGTAAAATGGTGTAGCCACTGTAGAATACAGTTTCTTAAACGATTGAATATAGAATTAATGTATGATCCAGCAATCCCATTTCTGAGGCGATACCCAAAGGAATTGAAAGCAGGATTTGGACACACACTTGTACACCAGTGTTGATTGCAGTTTTTTGACAATATTCAAACAATAGAAAGCACCCAAGTGTACATCAGTACATGAATAATGCCTCTGAACTGTACACTTAAAAATGGTTAGAATGGCAAGTTTTATATACGGCACCATACTTAAAAAAATTTATACTATATACCAAAAGTCTCGTAATTGTACATTTTTGGTGGGTGAAACAGTATGTGAATTGTATCTCAATATAAAGGTATTATAAACAAAGGGTTAATCTTTATTTTCCCACATTTTGTTTTTTAAAGTAGTATTCTGTCAAATCCAGGAGTCTGGAAAGATTTTTTTTTGGCCTATATTTCATTATAGCTAATGAAATAATTGAAATATGATTTTGCTATCAGGAATCTTGATCAATATTTTAAATGGTGTTTTCTGTTATTAAACTAGTCTATTTTGCTTTAAATAAATCTGTTAGGAAACCTACTTCAAGTGCTCTGTTTTGCCAGTTCTCCATATTCTGTACTTGCTACGTATGGAAATTGGACAGCAGCTGATTGTTTGGGAGGTATTTGAGGGAATATAGTTGTTCTTTAGTCTTGAGGCTTGGTAGCCATTATCATAGACTAGGCTAGCTTTATTCTTCCTCCTTTTATTTATTTTTTAAATTTCAGGGCTTCTTGGAGAATGTGTTCAATCAGTAAGTGCTTATATTGTATGCTTTGTAGTAAAACTTGTTAAGGGCATAAAGGTTGAAATACATGGCCTGCTTTTAGAAAACATGTTGGGTAATGCCTGTAAAATAAATACAGAGCAATCAGTAGCAACATGGAATTAATTGTAATTGTAGATTTTATATATGTAACTTGCTATAATAAGTAACTAAATACAACTTAATTGTAACTTTAACTTAATTATAACTAATAATAAAGCAAGTTATAATAAATAAAATTGTGATATACTAACAAAAGACCAAACACATCAAAGAATCTAATGCTAGTATAGATTAGAATTTAATGTATGATTCAAAATGTATCACAGTTCATTAGAGAAGAAAGAAATCTTTCAGTAAATAATGCCAGTACAATTGATTACCTCTCTGGGATAAACTTCTATATTTTACCTCACGGTTTTCTTTTGGGCATGTAAGATACTTGGAATTTACCACTCCATCTTAATAACAAGTAAACACTGAAGTGAAAAACCAGCACATCTGAGATTTATGACAGCAGTAAGGCCACAGGGCAAATTGCTGCCACAGAAGTTGGAGAGGCAGAAAGGCAAATAGAATCAAAACTTAACTGGAGCAGAAACCCACTAGCAGAAACATCTGCAGGAACCATTGCTGGGTAAGAAAACCAGAATGTGATTGATGAGTTGCTGGAAGCTCATGTTGGATCAGTCTGAGTTAAAATCCAGGGGGACTGAATCCTAGGGGTCCTCCACACTTTTGTAAGGTTGACCTCCAGCAGCTCTGTCAGGTCCTCCCAGTGAATACTGGAGAAGACTCCCCTTGTGATTCCATTGGGGCTAGGGGGGGAGGGAAGGAACCATTTAAAAATATGCCAGAGCATTCCGTTCTTAACAAGGCCTGCCTGCTAGAGAGTTTCACCAGAGCCTAACTGACCTAGGGAACCACGTCCAACTCACTCTAGCAATCCTGTCCCACCTAATGGGGTAAATAAAAAAGTGAGAAGTTCTTGTGAAGTTCACAGTGTATGAGTGTAGGCTCACCAAAACACTGAGATTAATCCTGGGACTATAGAAAACATTCCCTTCCCACACTTTACACTGCATTACTAAATACCTGCTTATGCAGTTCCTTCTACTTAGTACCTGTCCACCTCTCTCTTTCTCTCTTTTTTTTTTAGTCTTTATTATTGGGAGGGAGGGGCAGAGACAGAGGTAGACACAGAATATGAAGCAGGCTCCAGGCTCTGAACTGTCAGCACAGAGCCTGACATGGGATTTGAACTCATGAACCATGAGATCATGACCTGAGCCAAAATCGGATTCCAGCCAGCTGAGCCACCCAGGCACCCCAGTGTCTACCTTTCAAAGGAAAATACAAGGCATACTCCAAGGCGTAATAAACACAGGACTTGAACAAGCATCTGAACCTGGCTTAATATGGCATGGATATTGGATTTATCAGAACAGGAATTTAAAAAATTGATTTAATAGGTTAAGAACTTTAGTGGAGAAAGTAGAAAATATGCAAGATTAGATGAATACTGTAAACGTGAAAATTCTAAAAACATCAGCAAGAAATGCTAGAGTGCAAACACATTGTGGCGGAAATGAAGACTATACTTTTAGTGGGATCATTAGTAGACTGGACATGGTTGAGGAAAGAATCTGAGTTTGAAGGTATGACGATAGAAACTTCCAAAACTGAAAAGCAAAGAGAAGAAAGACTGAAGAAAAACCAGTATCTAAGGGCAGTGGGGCAACTACAGAAGGTATAACATACACATAACGGGGATACTCACAGGAGAAGAAAGAAAAGAACAAAAGCAATATTTGAAGCAATAATGATGACATATTTCCCCAAATTAATGTCTAACACCAAACCAGATCAAGAAGCTCAGAATACCTAGTAGGATCGATGCCCTCAAAACCGCACCTGGGTGTATCATTTTCAAACCTCAGAAAATCAAAGATTAATCCTAAAGAAGCCAGAGGAGGGAAAACACCTTATAAAGGAGCAGAAATAAGACATACATCAGATTTCTTCTCAGAAGCCATGCAAGCAAGAGGAGAGTGGAGTAAGATATTTAAAGTGTTGAGGGGAACCTTCCCCTGCCCTCCCGGCCCCCCACCAAATTAGGATCGTATATCCTGCAAAACTGTCCTTCCAGAATTGAAGAAATACTTCTGAGACAAACATTGACAGAACTTGTTGCCAGTAGACCTGCCTTGGAAGAAATGTTAAATATAGTTCCTGAGAAGGAAAATGATACACATCAGAAACTCAGACATACATAAAAAAAGATCATTGGAAATTGAGTAAGGGTAAAACAAACTTTTCTTAATTGATCTCAAAGATTGTTCACAATAACAACAATGCACTCGCTTATGTGCTTGTGTGCACCTAGATACTTACGTCTGCTCATGCATAAGTGAAAGGAATGACAATGATAAAAGGTACAGAAAAGAGGTATTAGGAATATTTTGTTAATAGATACTTCTACCTGTAAACCTATGTAGCGTTATTTAAAAATAGACATGGGTTAGTTGTAAATGTATATTGCGATCTTTAGGGCAGCCACTAAAAAAAAGTAACAACAAAAAAAGTAAAACTAATACACTACTATAGAAAAACAGGTGCATATATTCAGTAAAAATATCAAAAGAGAATGTGGGTAGAAATCAAAAGCAGGCACAAGGAACAAAGGAATAGAAAACAGCAACAAATATGATAGACATTAATTCAACTGTCGCAAATAATCACCTTAGACAACATGGTTTAAATGCAACAATTAAAAGATGAGATTGTCAGAGTTAAAAAAAAAAAAAATAAGACCCAACTATATGTTTTCTACAAGAAACCCATTTTATTTTATTATTATTTTTTAATGTTTATTTTAGAGAGAGAGAGAGAGACAGTGTGAGCAGGGGAGGGTCATAGGGAGAGGGAGACACAGAATGTGAACCAGGCTTCGGGCTCTGAGCGGTCAACACAGAGCCTGATGCAGGACTCGAACCCACGAATCATGAGATCATGACCTGAGCCGAAATCAGGTGCTTTAACCGACTGAACCACCCAGGGACCCCAAGAAACCCACTTTAAATATACACAAACAGAATAAAATAAACGGGATAGAAAATATAATACCATGTTGACACCAGTCAAAACAAAGTTGGAGTAGCTATACTAATTTCAGATGGAGCAGACATCAAAGCAAGGAATATTAATAGGTATAAAGAGCATTATGTAAAGGGCTCCATACTCAAAGATGATATAACAGTTCTTAACTGTGTTTGTGCCTAACAACAGAGTGTCAAAGTATTTCAGGCAAAAACTACTAGAACTGCAAGAAGCGATGGATGAACGCACTAGTATATTGGAGATTTCAACACCTCTCAGAAATGGACTGTTAGGTGCATTAGGCCGAAGAGAAGCACACAGTTGAACCCAACAATATTAACCGGATATCATTAACCTCTATCGATTGTCTCATCCTACAACAACAGAATAAACAGTCTTCTTAAACTCACATGGAACATTCACATTCTCAGCCATAAAATGCAACTTAATAAATTATAAAAAGTTAGAAATCATATGGTATCTGTTGTTAGACCACAGTGGAATTAAAATAGAAATCAGTAAGAGGTGTGTCTAAGTAGCTCAGTTGGTTGAGCATCTGATTCTTGATTTTGGCTCAGGTCATGATCCCAGGGTAGTGGGATCAAGCTCCCATTGGGTTCAGGCTGAGTGTGGAGCCTGTCTGGAATTTTCTCTCTCGCTCTTCCTCTATCCCTCTCTCCTGCTTGTGTGCACACTCTCTTAAACAAACAAAAAATGGAAAGAAAAAAAAAAACACCCAGAAAGATAGCTTGAAATCTCAAAATACTTGGGACATTAAACAATATACAGACTGCAAAAGAAATCTTAGATTTGAATTAAATGTAAATGAAAATATATCATCAAAATTTGTAGAATACAACAAAAGCAGTGCTTACGGGGAAATGTATAGCACTGAATGTATATATTAGGAAAGAAGAAAGATCTAAAACCAGGATTCTAAGCTTCCACCTTAGGACACAAGAAAAAGAAAATTAAATCCAAAGTAAGCAGAAGAAAAGAAATAGCGCAGAAAAAGGAAATTGTAAGTAGGAAATCAGTGGAAAAATCAGTGAAGTCAAAAGCTAGTGGTTTGAAAAGATCAATAGAATCAGTAAGTCTATAGACAAGCTAACTTAGAACAAGGACTCAAATTAATGTAAGAAGTAAAAGAGGAGCCATCACTCCTGATCTACTGATCCTCTAGACCATAAACTATAATAAAGGAATACTGTGTACTGCCCACAAACTTGATGACTGAGATGAAATGGATCAATTTCTTGAAAGGCATGGTCTGGCAAGATCCCTGCAAGAAGAAATAGATAATCTGTTTAGGCCTTTATAAAAGAAATTGAATCAGTAGCTAATAACCTTCAAAAACAGAAAGCACCCGACCAAGATGGGTTCACTGGTGAATTCTAAACACTTGTAGAATTTTCTTCACAATCTCTTCAAGAAGGTAGAAGCAGAAGGAATACTTCCTAATACATTCTCTGAGGCTAGCATAACCCTAATTCCCAAACCAGACAAAGGCATTACAAGAAGAGACTACAGGCTTCTATCTCTCATGAACGTAAATGTAAAAGTCTTCAGCAGAATATTAGCAAATTGAATCCAACATTGTATAAAAAGTATTATGCACCATGACTAAATGAGATTTAACTCAGATATTCAAGGTTGCTTTGTATCTGAAAAACTGTTAATGTAATCCATCACATCAACAGGCTAAAGAAAAATCACATGATTATTTTAATAGATGCAGAAAAATCATTTGATAAAACCCAACACTCATTCATAATAAAAACTTCAAGCAAACTAGGAATAGAGAGAAGTTTCTTCTACTTACAAAAAGCCTACACTAACATCATGATACTTAATGATGAGAAACTCACAGGTTTCTTGCTGAAATTAGGAACAAAGCAAGAACGTTTCTTACCACGTCCTTTTCAACATGGTATTGGAAGTCTGAGCTAAAGCAATAAGACAAGAAAAGGAAATAGAAGTATAGAAATTTGGAAGAGAGAAAACTATTTTTATTTACAGATGACATGATTATCTAACAGGAAATCTGAATCGACAGGTTCCTGGAACTAATAATTATAGCAAAGTTAATGTATAACTAAATATGTAAAAGCCTATCACTTCCTCATACATCAGCAGTGAACAAGTTGAATGTGCCATTAAAAACATTACCATTTATATTATCACCCCAAAACTGGAATACTAGGTATAAATCTAACAAAATATGTATAAGATCTATATAAAACAAAATTCTGATGGAAAAAATAAATGGAGAGAGACCCCTTGTTTGTGGATAGGAAGACTTTAATATTGTCAATATGTCAGTTCTTCCCAGCTTGATCTATAGTATAGATTCAGTGCAGCCCCAATAAAAATCCCAGGATGTCCTATTTTGGATATCAACTTAGTGATTCTAAAATTCGTATGGAACAGCAAGAGATCCAGAATAGCCTACACAATTAAGACAGTGTGGTATTGGTAAAGCAACAGATATATCAGTGGGACAGAAGTAGACCTCCGTAAATACAGCCAGCTGATCTTTGATAAGGAACAAAGGTAGTATGATGGAGCAAATATAATCTCTTCATCAACGCTGGGACAACTGCAACCACATGCAAAAAAAAAAATAATTTAGATACAAACCTTGTACCCTTCATCAAAATTAACTCAAAATGAATGGATCCTAGACCTACAATGTAAAATTTCTAGGAGATAACATAGGAGACAATGTCAGTGTTCTGGAGTATGGCAGTGACATTTTAGATACAACACCAAGACATGACCCTTGAAAATAATAACTGATAAGTTGGACTTGATGAAAATTAAAACTTTCAAGAGAATGAGAGGACAAAAGCCACAGACTGGGGGAATATTGGTGAAAGACACCTGATAAAGGTCCACTACCATAATGTAAAAGAACTTTTTTTTTTTTTCGAATGTTTATTCTGAGAGAGCAAGCACGTGCACGGGTGTGGGGCAAAGAGAGAAGGAAAGAGAGAACCCCAAACAGGATCCATGCTGTCAGTGCAGAGCCTGACTGGGGCTGAACTCACAAACCACTAGATCATGACCTGAGCTGTAATCAAGAGTTGGACGCTCAACTGAACCATCTAGGTGGTGACAAAAAAACTCTTAAACAGTAGGAAATGGAGGTGATTAAAAAATGAACAAAAAATATGAACTTACACCTCACCAAAGACTAGATAGAGGTAAAAAGTAAGTGTATGAAAAGAGGTTCATCATCTTATGTCATTAGAGAATTGCACATTAAGACAACATTGATTTATCACTACACGTCTGTTAAAGTGGTTAAAATCCAAAAAACACTGATTGCTGATGAGGATGTGGAGTCATAGGAGTTCCATCATTGCTGGTGGGTATGCTAAATGGTGCAGCCACTTTGGAAGACCATTTCTTACAAAATTAAACATACTCTTACCATCCAGCAGTTGCACTCCTTGTTACTTATCAAAAGAGCTGAAAACTTACACATAGAAATCTTTACAGGGTGGTTTATAGCAGCTTTATTGGTAACTGCCAAAATTTGGAAGCAACCAAGATGTCCTCTAGTCAGTGAATGGATAAATAAACTGTTACGTCCATCCAATAGAACATTATTCAGCACTAAAAAGAAATGAACTGCCAAGCAATGAACAGATACGGAGGCATCTTAAATGCATGGTACCAGGTGAAAGAAGTCCACCCAAAAGGGCTGCATACTGTATGACTCCATTTATAGGACATTCTGGAAAAGGCCAAATGATGGAGACAGTTAAAAACAAAATCAGTGCATGCCATGAACTGGGGACATGGAAGGATGAGTAGGCGGCACAGAGGCTTCTTAGGCAGGGACACTATTCTGTGTGATACTTTGATGGTATATACTTGTCTTTATGTGTATGTGAAAACCCATAGGGTGTGTAGCATCAAGAGTGAACCAACTGCAAGCTAAATCGTGGGCTTTGGGGAAGATACTGGTGAGTCAGTGCAGGTTTGTTGATTGTAACAAATGTCATTTCTGGTTTGGGGTGTTGATAAATGGGCGAGGTGGCAGGTGTGTGGGGACATGGGACTCCTTGTATTTCCTGCTGAGTTTTGCTGTGAACCTAAAACTGATCTGCAAAACAATGTTTAAGTAACAATGTTACTACATTATAAAAAATTATTCTCAGATGGATTAAGAAGTCATTGTTAAAAAAAAATTAAAAAAACACCCAGGTGGCTCAGTCAGTTAAGGGTCCAACTGGATTTCAGCTTAGGTCATGGTCTGAGGGTTATGAGATTGCGCTCCATGGGCTCCATGCTGGGTGTGGAGCCTGCTGAAGATTCTCTTGCTCCTTCTACCACTCACTCTCTCTAAAAACAAAACAAAACAAAACAAAAAACCAGGTAAATACATTTGAATATTTTTTCTGAGTTGAATGTGGAAGGACTTCTAATCAGAAAAGTTAACATAATACATGGTTAGCTAGATTTCCATATAATTTCTTTTAAGAGACAAAAGTATTTTAGAAATAATCTTAATACATAAAGACATTAAGACCTAAATAGGAAAATGCTATGAATAGGCTATCAATGAAAAGTAACTTAAAATTACTAGTAGACTTTGGGAAAATTTCAGCCTACCCTAAGTAATCAATGCACATTATACGATTGGTTTGTTTTAAATTTCACGTAATGTTTGATGTAAATATTTCAAAATATTTACAAAACATACTTGTTAGACAACATAGTAAGAAAACATAGTAAGAAGACAAAAACTCGGGCCCACTTACCACCGGAAGCAAACCTCAGAACACGCCTGATGCTGTTGCTCCCCCAGTGTGGTCCTCATGGGTGCGCTGCCTTCGCAGCCTGCTCTTTCCGTCTCCTCCCTGCCATGCTTATCAGTTCTACAGTAAGAAGTTTTCCCATAGATGTATTTATCTCCAAGCATTGTGTTATTTAATTTTGCTTATTTTTAATTTCCTGACTGATTTCTCTTATTTTTTTTTTTCCTGTTTGTAGCATTTGCATGATGTTAAGGAAGATACAGGGGCAGTGGCTCAGTCGGTTAAGCATCTGACTCTTGGTTTTGGTGCAGGTCCTGATCTCACAGTTCACAAGAACGAGCTCTGTGTCAGGCTTTGTGCTGACAGCCTGTGAGCCTGCTTGAGACTCTCTCTCTCCCTCTTTTCTGTCCTTCCCTTGTTTGTGTTCTCTCTCATTCTCTTTCAGAAAAAAAAAAAAAAAGATGCACAGAGAGAAAGGATTGCATTAAATCTGAATTTTTAGGGATAGAGAATATCAGTATTACCTAGGG
Organism: Proteles cristata cristata; assembly: GCA_017311185.1. NCBI lineage: Eukaryota > Metazoa > Chordata > Mammalia > Carnivora > Hyaenidae > Proteles > Proteles cristata. The sequence goes on along the minus strand of JAESUZ010002938.1, from coordinate 126,227 downwards.
GCTTGCCAAAGTTACTTGGACCAACTCACACCCATTAGAATGGCTAGTATCAAAACCCAGAAAATTATAAGTGTTGATAAAAATGTGGAGATATAAGAACCTTGTGCACTACTGGCGGGAAAGTAAAATGGTGCACCTGCTGTGGAAAACAGTATGGTAGATCTTTAAAAAATTAAACACGTAATTGTCAGGTGACATGGCAGTTCTGCTTCTGGGTATATCAAAAGCAGGGTCTCAGAGGCATATTTGTATACACATACATATTCATAGCAACGTTATGTGCTCAACGTGGAAGTAATCCCAAGTGTTCATCCATGGATGAATGGATTAAAAAATGCATTGGAACGTGCAATGGAATAATACTCAGCCTTAAAAAGGAAGAAAATTCTGTAACCTGCTACAACGTGGGTGAATGTTGAGGACATTTTGTTAAGTGAAATATGTCAGATACAGAAGGACAGATACGGTATAATTCCACTTCTGTGAGGTACTTAGATTCGTCACAAAGTCAAAGGAGAACAGTGGGTGCCAGGGCACAAGGAGGAGGGGGGTACTTAGGGACTACCGGGCGCAGAGATTCAGTTTCACAAGATGAAGTGAGTTATGTGGATGAACAGTGATGACTACGTCAAGACATTGTGGGTGTGCTTAGTGCCAGTGAACTGTACATGTAAAAATAGTGACGCCAGTTTATGTTATGTGTATTTTATCACAGCAAGAGAAATTGGGAAAATTCGTGGGAAGTTTTTGGTTAATATTTTTATTTTTTAAACTATAAGCCTCTTGAGAGTCACTTTCTGAAGGAGGTTGTCTTCCTAAGGGTCGTCTGCATCTGTCATGTCACTGTGAGGCCACCTAGAAAGACAGATGAAAGATGAGGCCTGTCCCTTCTTAGTGCAACTGATCGATTCTTTTGAGAAATTTATAATTATTTGTACAAGGCAGTACATCTGTAAAAGACCTTTTAAAAAATTAGAACATGCAAGAGAGTGGAGTTTGCTTTACTTTGATCCTAGAGGAAAGGTCGGTCAGGGACAGTTACACGGACAGTTGCCGAAGACCCAGCAAGGAAAGGGCAGAGCACAAGCTTAAACGAGGGGCCTGAGGTCCAGTGTTTCAGGAAGACTTGGGAATTTTGAGTTGTTCAGTTTAATAGTAATATGCATTCAGAAGAGAGGGCTGCAGACTTGGATTTGGCCACTTCAGTGAAGACCTTAGATGAGAACCTGAGACCATCATTTCCTAAGACCATCATTTCCTAAGATTTTATTGATGAGCAAACAAATTGCTATCTGTTTTTGACATCTAGCCACATTATTAATCATATTTATTAGGCAACGTAAGGACTTTATCTCTCTTACTGCTCTACTGCCAGAGCACCAAAGAGTGGCCTATAAGAAGCATGTCTGAAGTATGTTACTGAATGAATGACTTTAGATTTCATAAGAAGGAAAATCTCAGTGGTTGTACTTTAAGGAGACTTTGTCCTATTAGGTCAGGTTGGCTTTGGTGCTTTTATGACATGTCTCACATTCCCTTGTGCTCTCCTTTCTTGGGTTTGTGTCCTTCTCAGGGCTCTCCTTGGGGTCCTGAGCATCTTCCTTGTGATGTGTGTACCTCTGTTGACCCTGTTCATGCAGATCTCAAGCTTCTTTGGTTTTAACCTTGCCTGCTTTCTGCGGTATGCGCTGCTTAATTCTTTAGTCTTGATTTTAATCGTTTCTAGCAATTAGGTGACATCGCTTCTAGAGTTTCTGCTATTGGTGTCCCCACTCTATTCACTTGGTTGTTATGCATATAAATAGTTACATGCGCTGTATGGTGTTATTTTAAAACTCTAGCTTTGGTGTTACATTTTTTCTGTAGTCCTGAATACGTCATTCTCAATTTTTCATATGTATACTTAGAAAAAGTGCAAGTTAAATCATGTTTACAATATCATTACTTAACTACCTTTAAACCCTTTGTTACATTGTCCTGTTTTACTTCTACATGTCATAAACCTACTAAGATCTAACAATTCTATCTTTGCTTTAAACAGTTATCTTTTAAAGAAACTAAGGAAGTTTCTCTGTGTCCCCCACGTACCTGCCGTCCTGTGGTGTCCCTTCTGCTAGATGTAGTGCCGCTGTGCACATTCTCCCCGCACGTATTTTGGCCCATGTTGGTCTTCTCTGGCCTTACAGGTAGTATTTCATGTATGTGTCAAACTTCCTCTGCCAGTTTTAGGCTGTTTCTGGCAAGGGCTACAGTTTTTGCATTTTTAGATACCTCTATGTATCTATCTAGCACACAAAATACTATTTTTAAGTATGTAAGTAGGGTTGAAATTGTGTTCTTTTGACGGAGCGTCTGTATAACCTGACAACGTGTAGTACCACAGTTCACCATTAGATGTCACTCTGTAACATGCATTACATTCTTGCCAGAAAATTTCTTACTCTAATGCTTGTCAGATTCAGAAAGTTGGCGTTTCCTAACAGTGCACTTACACTGTTACGTAGTGGTTTCTCTTTAAACACACATTTATAAATTGTAAGTGTTACTACCTTTTAGTTCTGTCTCTAAGTCTGTACTGAACCCTGCTGATTTTCCTTAGTTTTAAAATTTGAATGCTGGCTTTATTTTTTGGTTATTCTCCCTGTGGAGCGAAGTCTGCAAATATTAAAAGTAGTGGTGGGAAGAGGTAGGATATTCAGGAATACCCTCAAACGTGTTCAGAATTCTTCTGTTAGTAATGCAATTTTGAAAAATACCTTATTCCAGAAGGCTGACCCCATACTCATGGGCGACTGCTAGTTTTTTTTGGGTTTGTCACAGAAAGAGGGAGAATGGACTTGGCTCCAAAGAGAAATGTGGAGGCAGAGAACGCGGAGACATGTAGGTCTGCTGGCCAGTCCTGGAACACGGGAAAGTGCCAAGAATGAGATTCCTTCACTCATTCTCCACCCTTGTGAGATAGGAAAGGTCTGGTTGGGGCGGAGGCTGTTGGGGCTGATGTTCACTTTGTGCCTCAGGGCAGCCAAACACTGAGCCATATGCCGATGTAGGGATCAGTCGTCTCAGGGCCGAGGACGCTGCTGACAGTCCAGCCCCTCTGTGCCCAGCGGGGAGTCCGGCTGTGCAGTGAGCCTCTCCTGTAGCACTGTTGCTCACCTGTGTCCCCCGTCTACTTGGCAGGACGCAGACAGTGACCATTTTCCTCACGTCACTCAGAATGTTGAAATTTGAATGCAACAGTGATGTTGTTTCTGAGTGATACAATGAACAATGTCCCCCGCCCCTGCCAGCGCAAGTGTGTGAACGTTCATGAAAATGGGGATCCACCCATGTCCTCTGGGATACCAGCTCCCAGCCTTTAACACCTCGGCCAGAAATAACTATTTTACAGTTTCTGTTTATGGTTTCATTTGAAGAAAAAAAAAAGAATGTTTTCATTTGTCAATATGGCTTTATAAAATTCAAATTTTAAAAGCCTGAGTATAATAAAGTACGAAAGAATAAGGACATTTGAATTCCATTTATATTGATCTATCAAATTACATGCAATATAATATCAAAAAATGAAATTTTATGTTATACTTTTGCTTTAGAATAAAATACACATTTTTTGATGTCTTAGTATAGGATGATTACTTCCCCTTATTGGGAAGACTCTTGGTCTTGAAATAACATTGTGAATGAAATAATGAAGCGAATGACAATTTTTATGAAGTAATTGGTAATGTAGGTGTAGAAAATACAGTAGAAGGTTGTCATATTCCTTATACTACAGTAGTGTCCTCACCAGGAGCCAGGACATGCTGAGACTGTTACTCACTTATATCGATAGAGATGCATCTTGTAATCCATACCTTTTTCCCTTATGTTTTTGTGTATTCCTGCAGTTAAAGAAGTGAACAGGTCATGGCACGTTTAACAAAAAGACGACAGGCGGATACGAAAGCTATCCAGCATCTTTGGGCAGCCATTGAGATTATACGGAATCAGAAGCAAATTGCCAACATTGACCGTATCACAAAGTGAGTAAATTTAAGCAAAAATATCCTTGTAAAGTTTCCTATAAGATTTTGGGGGCAAAAGGTCCAAAAATAACCTATTTATTATGTTCATCAACATAGCAAAATAACAGTCACTTTTTGCCTCATATATAACTTGTTAGAAAGACAATACAGAAGCATAGATAACTTGAGTTTAGGTGTTTTGTAAGGAAATATTAGAGAGGTAAAATACCAGTGTGTTCTTTAGTTCTCAAAGATTTTTTTAAGTCTTGGGAACAGATCTTTAAAGCCTTTTTATCAAAAAGGCTTTGCTTTTACGCAGACTGTCTAAAAGCACTCACTCTTGAACATTCCCTGTCACACACGCTGGTCCCCAGCCCACTAACCAGGACTTCCTGACCATTTCATTCTGTATTTTGGAAATTACATTACTTTGGTACACCAAGATTCAGGACAGAAAATTATCAGACTACTTTATGAATTCTCTACTTACATGTTATATACTAATTATAAAAGAGTCTTCAAATGGAACTTGATTTTGTTCATTTGTTTCTCTGAGTAGTTTTAGGGGAATAAAGCTAAATTCATCTTTTTAAAAATGGTTGAATGATAACTTTTTGGTAATTTAGATAGAATTTATTTTCATACATTCCTTAGATGCTATGTGTAAAGATGGAAACAAGTGATTTACAAAAATTCGTTTAGTGAAGTCCTTGTTTTTGCCCTTATTAATAAGTAACAAAATTGAGTACCATATATTTTTGTCTCTTACCTACATTTTGTTAGAGATTATAAAGGTTGCTCGAGAGGGCGGGGCCGGAGAAGGAGAAAGAGCGATGCTGTCTGTTGCTCTGAGTCTGTATTTAAAGGTGCCACGTATACACATCCTAGCTCCTGGAGGCCACTAGAGAAAAAAATTCGGTAACATTTGTATGGAAAATAAGAATAAAATAAATTGCACATTATAATTAGATTCAAATGAGTATGTTTTTATAAAAAGTAAATAATTTGGGCTATGTTACAATGTATAAGTTACAGTGAGATGGTATTACCATAAAAACATGTTTTCAAAACCTCAAGAATAAGAGCCATATGTATTTTCATGTTGTTGGGTTTTTTTGAAAACATAGTTTATTTTAAAAAAATAAATAAAAACATAGTTTATGTATATCGAAATTACCTACAGAAGAATGTGGAGATAAGATACTATTCTTTGGGCTTAAATTTTAAACTTCAGGCCATCCAAGCTTGACAGAACTGTTCCGGTATCGGAGGCGCTTCCTCCGCCCTGACCTGGCACCTGCCCTGGGAGCCGTGGAGGCATCTCCTGGTGCCAGGCGTCCATAATTGGGTCACAAAGGTTGCCACTAGTTGGTGGCGGTGGGTGCAGGTGCCGCACAGGTGATGTAACATCTGTGTGCACTCGCGTGAGAGAGAAGAGGTTCGTCAGCAGGAGCGCAAACCTGTCCCATTCTCCATTAGGGGCTCTTGATAAACATTCTCTTCTCTCCCTTCTCCATCAGCAGCACAGCGTTCAGGCGGCCAAGGCTGACTTTTCTCCATGGCCTCAACGTCCATAGATCTTAAGATACATGTGAATAAATAAATTCACCTACCAAAAAGTATTGTTTTATCGGTGTCATCTAAAGATGAAAAAAAAAACAAAGAAAATCAGAGGGTAACTGTTGAAGAGTGGTGGCCGGTGTCTCTTCTGCCTTGTCTGAGAGGATCCTCTTCCTTTCTGTTATGGGCGTACTTGATGGTACAGTGAAGAACCAGGCAGTGCTGTTTCAGTCACAGCCTGGGTGTCATTAGTTTCCTACTAGGCCATCAGCCCCGAGGAGGAGCTGTCTGCGTGACTGCCTGGCCTGCTGCCTTAGCTCCTGGGTCGAGCTGGTGTCCTTGTCACCACCCTGGCCAAGGCAGGTTGGGAGAAGCATTGCCCGTGATAGGAAGGCAGGTGTCTGTTCTGTATTCTAAGTAGGAAAATACTTTTTAAGTCTTAGATTAACTTAAAATCAAGTTGCTCCACTTAGTTACAGCGGAGCCTGAACATAGACTTACCTTTAAATCTTTACACATATGGGGAATTACTGACGGCTGTAGCAGAGTTACTGTGACGAAGAGGGCGTATGTAGTCACCAAGGTCCTTCTGTGTTCTGTCTGGTGACGAACTCCATTCTAGGAATGGAATCTACATAGCTTCAGTCAACACTTTTGAACAGTTTTGGGCTTTGGGATCATGGCTTTTTATCATACATGGAAGCCTGGCAGACCCTAAACACTGTAGTTAACGTCTGTGTCGTGTTTCAGTTCTGCTTGTTTTTGTTTCTATTTAAAAATGTCATTAAGATTGCCTCCATCTAAAGGTTTTCATTCATCCTTGTTTTCCTTTGCCGTTTATTTATTGAAGAAACTGGTTCATTTGCTCTTAGGTTTCCCATAGTCTGGTTTTTGCCAGTCGCATCCTATGGTATCTTTGTTTCGCAGCATTTTGTGGGAATTGGCAGGTGTTCTGGACGCTTGGGTGGGGTAGGACTCCTTTGTGGTGGCGGGTGACCCTACCAGGAGGCCGTATGCCCGTTTCTCACGTGTGAGGTTGGTAGCCTTGATGTACAGCGAGTAGTGCCAATACCTCCTTAAGGATTACCAACGGGATTACTTCCGTAAGGATGTAAATGTGCCATTGCGTACTGTGTGGCAGCCCCGTGGCGTGTGTGTGACCAGAGGGAGAATAACTGACTCTTGGCCCTTGTTTGCCAGTTTTTAAGCCATTTGGAATTCATGCATTTAAATACTTTTGATACATTTCAGTCCATTTCTGATAAAATCCTTATTTATGCTCAAGTTTTTCCATCTTTCACCAGTTGGAGCCTCTCCCCATTGACTCCTGAAAGGGCTTTCTGCTTTTTGTGCAAAGGATTTTTCAGGCTCATTTTTTTTACACCCTTGGAACCATTGATTTCACCAGGAGGGCTCTGATTTCCTTCACTTAGAAATTGTATCTCAGAAGCATGTCTGGCCCTCATTGTGCTCACTGATGCTTGGCTGGTCTTTCCAGGCCTTTTAAGGGACAGAAGAAGTATATATAATTATAAGAGAAAAAAACACCTTATGAATGCATACTGATATTTTCCATTTGAATTTATGGCTATTAGTTTTTCCCAAACTTTTCTACCAAAAATCTTTCTTCTTACATAGCAAGGACATCATGAAGTGTAATTATTCAGTTATTTTATCCAACATTATATACCAAGCTATTGCAGAGTAACCACACCAACACTATAGCCAATAGTATGTTTCAAGGAAACCATTTAAGTTACTTTACCTGTTGTTCTTAAACAATCGTACTGAATCTAACCTGCCAGAGACGAGAGCAGTTACATGTTCTTTCTTCCTCACAACTGCCGTTTGCTCTTTCTCTGCAAACAACTATTTATTTCATGGTTACCACCAGCCCTTCTCTTGGTGCCACGGTTCATTCTCTGGTAGATATTCTTTACTCTTGTTCCCCAAGTTTTACTGAGATGTGATTGACATGTAATACCGTGTTAGTTTACAAGGTGCACAACATAATGATTTTGTGTTTGTGATCTATTGCAAAACGATCACCATGGTATATTCAGTTAACATCTGTCGCCTTGTTTTTCCTGTGATGAGAACTCAGATCTGCTCTGTTAGCACCTCTCAAATATATAGTGCAGTGTTATTAACTGTAGTCAGCATGCTGTCCATGACATGCCTGGGACTTCCATTTATCCTAAAACTGGAAGTTTACAGCATTGGCCTCCTTCACCCATTTCACCCGCCGCTTGCCACCACCAGTCTGTTCTGTTTCTGTGAGTTCAGTCTTTGTAGATCATACAGTGTTTGTTTTCTCTGTCTGACTTCCTTCACTTAGCATAATACCCACTGGTCCTTCCACATTGTCACAAAATGATAGGATTTCCTTTTTTATAGCAGAATAATAATTCCCTTGTATATACATTCATCTGTCGATGGGCACTTAGGGAGTTTCCATGCCTTGGCTACTGTGAGCAGTGCTGCAGTGAACATGAAGCACACGTATCTTTTTGAGAGACTGATTTCATTTCTTTTGGATAAATACCCAGAAGTGGGACTGGTGGATGGTATAGTAGTTGTGTTTTAATTTGTTGAGTAGCCTCCATGTTGTTTTTCAAAGTGGCGTAACCATCTAGGAGATTCTTAAGGCTTCGTGGGAACTGATTTTCAAGTTCTTGCTGGTTCTTATCAGTTGGTTGCAGCCTTTTTTACTGGAAAGTCAGTTTGGCTGGGTATAAAATCCTTAACTTCTGCTTTCTTTCTTTAGGGTTTTTATAAGTTATGTATGTTGGCTTAGAGAGCCTCTCATGGTTGCCATGCACCCTAGGATAGAATCCTGTGCTTCTTTACCAGTTTCTTTTAATTATCTCTCTCAGTTTTTAAACAGGTAGTGTTCTGCTCAAAAAAGTAGTAGAAAAGGAATTATAAATGAGAGAATCACTGTTGAGATTTATTGTATATTTCAAGTATTTAAAAAGTGTAACTCACAAACTTCTTTAACTATTATATGGAATGGAGAGTACTTTCACCAAAGGAGTCCTTCTGAAAGCAAAGTGGAATTAAGTTTGATTTTTAATTACTGGTGAAGCTGTCCCTCTGATTTTAAAGTGCAGGTTTATAGATTGGATTTCGTGATAATATAAAATTCCATAGTTCTCATTTGGAAGCTATATAAACACAGATAAATCTTGACCTCTCATTAAAAACATTTTACATTTTTATAAACCAAAGGATGTTTTCTAATGTTTAGTCATCATAAAATTGAAACAAACAAGTCACTTTATGATAAAAAATGAAGTGTCTCAAAGTGAAGTAGTCACTTGAGATGAAGATAAGCACAGACAAGGGTAGCTTCTCTTTTAGTTGAAAGGTCTGGAAAGGCTAACTTCTGAGTGGTACATATGGATTCATAAATTCTATGAAATTTGAATAGATGTCATGAAATTAAAGCTTTGAAATGTTTGATTACTAGTATTTATGTGAAACAAATATTTATAACATTTTTATGCTTAAGATCATAAAATAAGCTCTTTTATAGTTTTTAAGTTAAGGAACAGAGATTAAGAGTTGGCTAAGCGTTTGACTCTGGATTTTTCAGCTCAGGTCATGATCTCGCAGTTCGTGTGCGCATGCTCACTCTCTCTCTCTTTCTGTCTCTCTCTCTCTCTCTCTCATAAATAAAGAAATAACTTAAAAAAATTAAGACTCCTATGATAACAAAATCAGTAACCAGTGAAATTTAGACTTTTAATATCTGAGACTCCCAATATTATTCCTAATTCATTCTCATGTTATTTTTCTAAATGTCACCTATATTTTAATTGTCCATAAAAGTAAGTCACATGTATCACTTCTGTTTCCTCTTAAATCCAAACATACTATTCATATCTAACTTGGATAATTATAACGTAGCATTGGAATTTTCTAAGTATTCTAAGTAGTTGTAATCGAAAGACCTGCTGTTGAAACAAGCCTAACCTTTATGTTCACCTACATGTTCCAGCGTTATGGGCTGCTTAGTGCTGTTAGGAGAGGTCGGCTCACATTTGCTCCCTTCTGGGAAACGCAGGTGGTCTGTGCTGCCTTGAGCACTTGTGATTGCCTGTGTCCTGAGGTGACTGTGCTGTGGCTAATGGGACCAAACTGACCCTGGGCTGGTAGATTAGTCTCATTCAAGTTCATGTTTCAGGTTAGGGCATCACTTAATTACATATATTGCTTACTTTAGGGTCAAACCCCACTTATAAAATGTGACCTCTGGCCTCTTATGACATGTTTTGCATTGAAATGTGTGCGTTCTCCTGGAGTCCTTCCTGTTGATATAGACATAAGCCTGCACTGCAAGTCTGTGTGCAGGCTGCCTTTGAAGTCACGCTGGGTACACTCTCTACTCGCTTGTTTAAAATTAACTTATGAAACCTCTAGCAGCTATTATGTCATAATTTTGCTTTATTTCTATGTCAGTTACTTTTCTGTCTTCGTTTTTTTTTTTTTTTTTTTTTTGGTTTTCTGATTTTTTTTTGGAGGGGGTGGCGGGGGAAGCAGACAGCCCAAAAGTATGGAAAGTTTCACAGATTGGCATGTCATCCTTGCCTGGAGCCATGATAGTCTTCCATGTATAGTTCAGGTTTAGCACACATGCTGTGGAAACAAGCACTCTGTCCACTCTCTCATTGGATTTGCTCAAGAGGAAGGAGATGGCCCTTGCCTACTACCTCAGAAATTAGTTACTTTGAAAAACTGCCATTTAATATTTGGGTCTGGATATAATCCCAAGAATTCTTCCCGGAAATACTAACTGCATACCCATTTCAATCTACAGTGGTTTATTCTTTATTGCATTTCTTCTGTGATAGCAGATTGGCAGGTTAACTTTACTTCCATTACCATTATTATTTTATCTTGCATAATAACGGCCTTGCAGAAGAAGTAACTGATTCTGAACAACGGTAATCCACAATTCCACAGTGAACTTTCTCCTGTGTTAGAAATTCTTGGGGGTACCCCTCTTGGCCTGGATTATTGGCTAGCTGTTTTCATGGTTGACATTTCTCTGCCATTCTGTGAAGGAAATACACAGACAAGGCACAGAAAAGTATAAACAACCATTAAAGAGTAAATTAGTGCTACCAAGTAATAGGAGAGGCCTCCCACACAGAATAGGGCCCAGTCCCCACCTACTGGCTATACGGATTAACAGCACGCCAGGCCTTAATCAGGGGGGTGAGGGGGGGGGCTGGTGTCACTGAAAGTTAGGAATTTGTAGAAGGTGTGAGATTAGCTGTGCCTGGGACGTTGGGCAGGATTTAGGCAGAGTCAGAACTCATGGACTGGAAGGCTTTTAGAGAAAGGAGATGAGAAGGCAGAGGGCCAGACGGAGGGCTGCTAAGTCCAGCACTGAGGTTTTTATCCTATAGCTAGAGGGGAATAGTGAGTGTGTTGGGAATATGGAAACACAGCAAAATACACTCATTTTTCCCTCCCCAGATAGATCGAATATTCCTCTTCAATATTATGTGTGTACGGGCTCCTCCCAGCTCTGGCCTGGTCTGAGCCTTCCTCATACCTTGCCTGTGCAGTGGCAACAGGTTCCTAAGTGGGCTTCCAGCTTCCCACTCTTGCTGCTGTCTGCTTCCTCCCATCTTCGGAATCAGAGAGGTTTTTCCAGAACACTGTTTAACCACATGCTGCATGATTGAAAGCTTTTTTCTGGTGTCCATGAAGCCCAACCAAGTTGTTGGCCTGTGCCAAGTTGTCACTATTTGGGCCTTCCTCTTCCCGTTAATCTGCTGCCAGACCCTCGGATCTGCTGTGCTGCACACGGTGCCTGGATGCTGGGTCCTCTGTCAAGTCATGTTCCTGGGAGGCCGTTCCCAACCCCTTCAAGTGAATTCAAGCCTCATGTCTTATCAGAATTTTTCTATATTTTAGATCTGATTATATTCTTCTTAAGATCCTCTTTTTGAGGGGTGCCTGGGTGGCTCTTTTTTAGGGGTGCCTGGGTGCTAAAGTAAGTGTCCGACTTTAGCTCAGGTCATGATCTTGCTGCTTGTGAGTTCAAGCCTGCATCAGGCTCTGTGCTGACAGCACAGCCTAGAGCTTGCTTCATATTCTGTCTCCATTTGTCTCTGCCCCTCCTCTGGTCTCTCTCTCTCAAATATAAACATTAAAAAAATTACTCTGTTTTATTTCCCCATTCTGCACAAAGTGCAAATACCTGCAAAGGGCATTTGTGTGAGCCCTTCGCAGTTGACCCTAAATGCCCTCCTTTCCATGCCCTGCCTCTCGCCACTCAGGCTTCCATCTGATGAGACGGTTCTCCACTGTCTGAGCACTCTGTTATTTTGATACTTTATTTTGTATTTTTCCTTCTTAATAGACAAAACATACCCTTTTGAGATTCAACCAGATATCGTCTCATGTGAGGTGTTGATTCATTCTTCACTGTAACCAGCCCCATTACCCTTGTTCTTTTCTCACATAGTGATATGTGTGAAAATCAGTTTTATTATGTATTATAGTCTCTTATTATTTAAAGCATTTCTACTTCCTGTGCTGACCGTGAGCACCTTGTGAGGCTAGGGCACACCTCTTTCCTGCCTTTAGATCTTAGTGTGAAGCACAGTAGCTAGGAAAGGAACTGGGAAAGGTTTCTTAATAACTTCAGTTGCATGAGCTGAAGATGTAGTTTCAAGGAGGCTTAGAATTGAGAAGAGAGCAGAGCAGTTCTGTGCTACTTCATAGGATTTGTCTCTGTGAATTCTCCCCACTGGTCCAGGAGGTATGTTTTCTATCACCTTATTTTGCTGATGAAGATCTTGAGACCCAGGCCTAAGATCTGGCCTAAAGGCATGGGTTGTTGCTCGGAGAAGAGAAATATGAATATAGATCTATTTGATGTGGCAGTCCAAACTTTTAATCTTTCATTGCTTCCTTTTGGTATTTGGTGGATCTACATTTGTATCCTTGCGGGTGCTGAAGATGTTAATTCACTGTCAGGACCATGTGCTTCCCGTTATCATGTAACAGAAGCTCCGGATGTTCAAATTAGCCCTGCTTTATGGGTGAAGAACATGAGGCTGTACAAGCAAATTATTTGTCCAGTTTGAGTGTTAGGTATAATCTTTCTTCAGAGTGCATTCTAAATATTTAAGTTCATTGATGAAGAATCTAGAAGGGTGTTCTTTAGGTTTTATTTTTATCCAGTACAGTATTAAATCTATCTATATAATTTATGTATTATAATATTAAAAAGTGTTGTATGCCCATTTGTAAAGCACCTAGTGGCAGATCATTGTTATTATGTTTTATTTTTTATTGTGGTAAAGTACACATACATATATTTTACAGCCTTAAGCATTTTTAAGTCTACAATTGGGTGGCATTAACTACATCCAGACTGCTATGCTGCTGTCTCCACCGTCCATCCCTGTACTCACAGAATTTCTGCACCCTTTAGTCACTAAGTTCCCACCCCCCCTCCCCCAGCCCCTGGCACCCACTGTTCTGCTTCGACTTTGTGACAGTGACGACTCTACATAGACATAGAATCATACAGTATTTGTTTTTTTACAGCTGGTTTCCCACAGCATAATGTTCTCAATATCACTATCTTTTCTTTCCCTTTAAGGCTGAATAATAGTGGGTTGCCTAGAGTGTGCTGTGCACCACATTTGTATCCAGGAGTTGCTTCCATGTTTTTTTTTTTTTTAATTTTTTAATGTTTTATTTATTTCTGAGAGAGAGAGAGAGCAAGTGAGCGAGCAGGGGAGGGTCAGAGAGAGAGGGAGACACAGAATCTGAAGCAGACTCCAGGCTCTGAGCTGTCAGCACAGAGTCCGATACGGGGCTCGAACCCACAAACCGTGAAATCATGACCTGAGCTGAAGTCGGATGCTTAACCGACTGAGCCACCCAGGCGCCCTGCTTCCATGTTGTTGGTTTTCTTTTTTTTTAATTTTTAAGTGTTTTATTTATTTCTGAGAGAGCGAGCGAGTGAGAGAGAGGGAGAGCGAGCAAGCAGGGGAGGGTCAGAAAGAGAGGGAGACACAGAATCTGAAGCAGGCTCCAGGCTCTGAGCTGTCAGCACAGAGCCCAATGCGGGGCTCGAACCCACAAACTGTGAGATCATGACCTGAGCTGAAGTCGAACGCTTAACCAACTGAGCCACCCAGGTGCTACCCCCCCCCCCCCCCCCGCTTCCATGTTTTATATTCTTGTGAGTAATGCTGCTCTGGACATGGGTGGACAGATCTCTTTGAGACCCTGCTTTCAGTTTATTGGGGCATATTCCCAGAGGTGGAGTTGTAAGGCAATTCTTTTTTAATTTTTCTGAGGAACCTCCATACTATTCTCCACAGTGGCTGCACCAGTTTGCATTCCTGCCAACAGTGCACAAGGTTCTCTTTTTTAACATTCTCACCAACACTTGTTATTTCCTGACTTTTTTATTTTAGCCCTTCTGACAAGTGCGAGGCGGTATCTGATTGTGGCTTTGATTTACATTTCCCTGATGGTGACTGACATTCGATATCTTTTCATGCTTATTGGTCGTTGTTGTATTTTTGGAGACCTGTCTCTTCAACTTCCTTGCCCATTTGTGAATCAGGTTGTTAGTTTCAAAGTTTTGTATCTATTCTGGATAGTGATTGCTCACCAGGTCCACGATTGGCAAATGTTTTCTCTCAGTCTGGGAGTTGCCTTTCTGCTCTGTAGACCGTGTCTCCTATTGTACAAAACTTTAGGATTTTTATGAGGTCCACTCTCTCTTTTCTTTTGTTGCCTGTGCCTTTGGTCACATCCAAGAAATTGCCAAATCCAGTGTTGTGAAGCTTTGTGCTGTGTTTTCTTCCAAGAGTTTTGCTGTTTTGGGCCTTACCTTTAGGTCTTTGATCCATTTTGAGTTAATTTCTGTATATGCTGTTAGGGAGGTGTCCAGCCTCATCCTTTGTGTGTGGAGATGCAGTTTCCCCAGCTGTGTGGTTAAAGACTGTGGGTTCCCCCTTGAGAGGTCTTGGCCCCCTTGTCAGAAACCCTTTCACTATATATATGAGGGTCTCTGTCTGTATTCATTAGTCTGTATGTCTGGTTATGCCAACGCTACGTGGGTTGGTTTCTAGCTTTGTGTAGTAAGTTTGAAATGAGTAATTGTGAGTCCTTCGGTTTCTTCTTTGCTATTTGGGGTCCACTGAGATTGCATGTGTTATTTTAAGATGGGTTTTCTATATTAAAAAAAACTTTCATGGGGATTTTGATAGGAAATGCACTGAATCTGTAAATTGTTTTGGGTAATAGGACATTTTAATGATATATGAATTCTTCCAGTCCACAAACATGGGATGTGCTTCCATTTACGTCTTTAATGTCTTTCAGCAGTGTTTGGCAGTCTTCATAGTGCAAGCTTTTCCCCTCCTTGGTTAAGTTAATTCCTATGTAGTTTGTACTTTTTGATGCTATTTTAAATGGAATTATTGTCATAACTTTCTCTTCAGGTTGTTCACTTGTTGTGTATAGAAACACAGCTAAATTTTGTGTATCACCTTGTAACCTGCTACTTTCTGAAATCATTTGTTAGTTATAATAGCTTTTATATGGCATCTTTAGAATTTTCTGTGTGTAAGATGATAAAATCTACTGAGGTCATTTTACTTCTTATTTCCAATCTGGAGGCTTTTTATCCTTTTGTTATCTAAATGCTTAGGCTGGGATGTCTGGTGCTATGTTTACCGGCAGTGGTAGAAGTGGACATCCTAGTCTTGCTCGGGACCTTACAGGAAAAGCTCTCAGTTTTCACAGTTGAATATGATGTTTGCTCTGGGCACGTCATCTCTGGCCTTTGTTACGGTGAAGAGGTTTCTGTCTGTACTCGGTTGAGTGTTTTCATGATGAGAGGATGTTTAATTTTGTCAGACACAGGTACTAAGATGCCTCCTTTCATTCTGTTAACGTGGTGTCATTTATGGTTAAGTGCACGTGTTCCATCGTCCTGCATTGATAAAGCACCCAGTGGTAGAGCATGATTATTAAAAATTTTTAGTGTAAATAAACTAAATAACCATATTGCAGGACACTTGGAAAATAGGAAGCTGAACAGTCACCTATAATTTCTCTGTCCACATTCAAGTAAGAGACCCATTTTTATCTATTTCTTGTCATTTTTTCCTATGCTTGTGTTTTCCTGGACATTGATTAGCCTTGGACCATGGTGTTCCTTGGTCACCATAAATTACTATTGGTAGCAGGCGTGTGGTATTCCAGTGCAGGAAGTGGGGTGGTGGGACACTTCCGCGGCACACTGAGAGGGGGCGAGGGGCATGCAAGGTAAACATGCATTGTGACGTTGAGATGCTTTTAATGTATTTGCCTTCCAAACAACCACAAGGGGTTGACACTACTATGTTATTTTAGTGATAGGCACTGTGAGATGCAGAGAGGTTAAGTAACTAGTCCAGTGCCATGCAGCTAGTTGATGGTAAGAGCACCTGCTTGGGCCAGGGTCTGTGTGACTTTACAGGCCCGGCTTCTCCCACTGCATTTGCTCTCACCTGCACACTTCACTTTTCGAAGTCTTCCAGTTGTACAGATATGTAGTAATGCAAATATGGGGTGTAAGCATGGAGGGATAAATGGCAATTAGTGCAGGAATCATGGTTTAGAACATATTTGGTGCCAAGCCCTGGGGTGAGCAGGTCATTCCAGCCCTGTTGCTGTGTTTGATCCCCTGTGTGCTTTTGTCATCGTGCTGCTGTTTTTCTGTCTTCGGAGGACTTGGGTGTTTCCAGCATTTATACTGTGTTCAGCAGTCTCCTTAAATTGTCATCTTTCTGCCTGCTTTGAATGATTTCTTCACAGTGGTCACTCAGGTTGTCCCCAGCTTCCTTCTGCCACATACGGCCCTCAGCACTCCAGTCCTTCACCCGCATAAACATGACGAGTCCATTAGTGTGTCTGTCTAGCAGCAGAGTCCCTCCTGGATTACAGGATGCGTTTGTACCTGCTCGGCTACAAGTCTCGAGAGGACACCCCGGTCCGCAGGGTACAGGGTTCCATGCCCACGTTTCTACTGCTGCTTGCCACTGTCCACCTGCCCGTATGCTGTCGCTGAAAGATTTTAATTTCTTTTTTTTTTTAAATTTATTTATTTCTGAGAGAGAGGTAGCGTGAGCATGGGAGGGTCAGAGAGAGAGAGACACAGAATCTGAAGCAGCCCCAGGCTCTGAGCTGTCAGCACAGAGCCCGACGCGGGTCTCAAACCCACGAACTGTGAGATCATGACCTGAGCCAAAGTCGGACGCTTAACTGACTGAGCCACCCGGGTGCCCCGAAAGATTTTATTTTCTATTTCTGTATTCTTTCATGAAATTAGGCAGTGCTTGGTGTTCTTCAAGGTGTAGGCCTTTACTTGCTGTGGATGCCCCTGCTTATTTTCCCAGTGGGGTATTTGTCTTTTTCTGTTGATTGCAGAACCTCCTGTTCTTCTAGACATTAGTTCCTTTATACACATTATACTTCGTAAGTGTCTTTTCTTGTTCTGTTGTCTGTCTGTTAATTTTTCCTATACTGTTCTTTGTATAGTTCTCTTTGAACAGAGAATTTTGATTTTGAGGCTATCATATTCATTGTTTTCGGCCTAATGTTTTGTGCTTTTATAATTTTATTAAAGGAATCCTTCTTAATAAGGCTGCAAGAATATTCTGGTGTATTTTCCTTCATTAACTTTATAGTTTTACCTTTCAAAGTTCTTTAATCCATTCATTTTTTTTTTTTTCATGTGGTGATGGGAAAGGGTCCACTTTTGGTTTTTATATTTCTCTTAATGAGTCTGTATCCCCTTTTGAAATTTAAACTTTAGAATGAGAACTCTGGTACGTATTCAGGGCCTCGCGCTTTGTGTGTTAGCAGCGCTGTGGTTGGTTTGCCCTCTTCCTGCCACTTTGTGAGCATCGTAGTAGGTGAGGGTCTGTTTCTGTTTTGTGGATCGGCGAATGCCAAGAGCCAAAAAATAGGAAGTGGCACGTGGCATTGCCTCATTCACGTGGTTGCTGAATGTTGAGTGACTGTGGGCTCTTTGCCTGCAGCCTGTTTTCCTGTGCACAGAAAGCTTGAAGTCTTCAATGGACCTGTCCTGATTGCTGTATTAGCTCTCCTGTTAACTAGCGGTGTTTCTGCGAGGAAGTCCCTTTCCTTCCTTCCTCTGCAAACTAATGCTCCTCTGTAACCCCAGAAGGTCGTCACATCCCCTGAAGTTCCTTGCCTCCAGCCGCAAGCAGCCCCGATCTGCTTTTCACTGCAGTGATTAGCTTTGCTTGTTCTAGAGTTTTATAGAAGTAGAATCACACAAGACATTCTTTTCTGTGATTGACTTGATTTCTTGTTCATCATGTTTTGAGGTTCACTTGCTGTGTATATAGGGAATTCATTGCTTTTCATTGCTGGGCAGTGTTCCAGTATATGGATATACCACTGTTTCATAGTCTTCACCTGCCGAGGGACATTTAGGATGTTTCCCTTTGGGGGGTATTGTGATAAAAGATACAATGTGCTCTCACGTGCAGGTATAGATGTTGTATGTTGGGATAAATGCCTAGGAAGGGAGTACCGGTACTGGGGTAGGCGTGAAGAGTGCTGTTGTAGTTGTGCTGGTACGTGTGAAGCAGACCAGCCAGGAGAAGAGGGGGGAGGGGGACGGCTTTTAATTTGTGTGTGCACATTGTATTCATATGTGTGTATCAAGTGTACCCTGTGTACTTTATCAAGATGTCTCGTGTTCCACATTTATTTTGGGGACAGTTAGGAAAAGGCATAAGCACAGTAAATAATAGAGTAAGGTTGGCTGTTAGGTGGAGACAGGAGGAAAGGGGAAGGGAAGGTCAGGACGCAGTGTGGGGCCAGGAAGAAAGCTACTGCGGGAGAGTTGTCCACGACGCCCCACGGCTTGCGAACGGCATGTTACCGATCTAGCCGTCAGTTTTCTAGTCGCTAAAACAAGGGGAAGCCTCAGCTTTTAATGATGTCAGTGATGGAGCCAGTTGCTGAGGTGAACACAGCCATTTCTATCAGAACTAACACCAGAAAGAGATTATTCTTAACGTTTTCATAAAGGTAACCATTTTATGTCCATTGCAAAGCTCACGTCGGTTGGCAGAGGCTCCCTGTGTTGCGTAGTTACAGGCCGAGGCCTCAGGCGCGGTTCTACCGAAAAGGCCCTTGTTGCACACGCGGGCGAGCCAGGGGGCGCCCGCTGCCGCCCGTGCCGTTCCCAGCTGTGGAGGGACCGGCCCGGGGCTGGCAGCGCGCTGCGGGTGGCGCGTGGGTCCCGCGCTGCCCCGAGCTGGTCACGGACACCGTTACGCACTGCTGAGTGACGCTGTCAAAAGTCGGTCAATTTGGGGACCTGCTGATTTAATAATAGAAAAAGAAGGAGTATGCTGTAAGATGTATAATTCGTCATTATTGAAATTGAGACATTTGAATGTAAACTCTTTTTTCCTTTTTATATAATGGAACGTGTCAACAAGAAAGTAAGTAGTGTGTATGTCACAGGAAAAATGTGTTTTTTTCCTCCAAATCAAAACTTTGCCTCATATTTTTAAAGTTTCCGTCCAACTGTAAAACAACCACAGATTTTACTTTACTCATTTTAATTAGAGTCCTGGCATAAATAATGAAGTAATAATTTACAGTGTGCTATTTGGGGTAATTAAAATGGAGCAATTCTTTTTTTTTTTTTAATTTTTTTTTATTTTTAGTGTTTGTTTATTTTTGAGAGACCTAGCATGAGCGGGGGAGGGTCAGAGAGAGAGAGAGAGAGAGAGAGAGAGAGACAGAATCTGAAGCAGCTCCAGGCTCTGAGCTGTCAGCACAGAGCCCAGCACCAAGCTCGAACCCACAAACCACGAAATCATGACCTGAGTCAGAATCAGGAGTTGACACTTAACCAGCTGATCCACCCGGGCGCTCCTAAATTAGTTTTAACTAGTTCAGGAATGAAGGGAATTAAGATTCAGAGGTTTTGGTTAAACAGGAATTCTGAAAGGATGTAGAAAGTGTAGCACATTTCAGCTCTCCTCTGTTGGCTTCTCCCCAGAGTCACTCTGGAACTCCATGATGAGTAAACGGTTGTCTAGTATTGAGCAGGAGGGGCGGACGTGGGGAAGGACTTCCAGATTCTGGTCCTGGACCTGCAAAGCAACAGAGGCCCGCGTCCTGTGCGTTTGCCGGCTCCTGTGCGGCAGGGTGCGCGTGAAGCAGACACGCGGCTCAGGGTGACCCGCCTTCCTCTGGTTAGGTGCTGACCACTCTAGATGCTACACAGACATGGGTGTGTGGTGCTTGTGTTGTGTCCTGGAGCAGTCCCACACCTCTTGTGTCGTCAGATGTTTTGGCCCTTCTCTCTTGTTCCAGAGATCAGGAGATTAGACCAGTGTTCATTTAAACTTGTATTTTAAGATCCTGGTGTTCTTGGTGGAGTCTTTTCAGCCCCACTGAAAAGGCAAGAGCACATGCCTCAGGGCAGTTCTGGCAGGTGCTAGGTAGTAAAACTAGGGGCAGGACCATCTATGTCCAGATTTGTCCAGATTGCCCAAAACAGGTTTGTCATATTTTGAGCCAGATGAAGGATTCTAGACCCTGTGGTAGCTGTTTGTAAGGGACAGGATATGTGTTCATTATGTCTTTTCATTGATAGAAGACCTGTCATTTTGGGTCATTTTTATACTGCTTTTATCAATGTGCCATTTCCCATTATGTGCATTTCCAGCGACATGATACAAGTAGCTGATTGTTGAGATGATTATTAGAAAGATTAAAGGTAGATAATCACTTTTAGAAAATTATCACTTGTGAGATTTCTTTTGTAAAAATGTTCTATCAGCAGTGGCTCTTTACCACTAACTGTATATAAATATTTTTGTCTTGGAACTTGCAGAATTACCTTGGGGGAGATCACCCACCTTAGGGTTTTGAGCCTGTTCCTTGGATGCACTTGGGGGCTGAGCAGCATTTGAGAAGTAGTACCCTACCAGAGACTTTGGGGACAGACTGCAGGAAAGGGAATGGGTAAGACGGGGAGAATTAAAACTTACTGAGAAACTCCAGAGAAATAAAATATAACATTTAAGTATTAGGCATTTATGTACTATTTCATGATTTATGCTAAGTGAAGCCAAAATAGGAAACTAGTTGGCCACTGTCCGTGCATCTCAAACCCAGTTTGCTAGTTTTGCCTCTTTATTTGCTGCTGATAAGTCCCTGTGATGGGTCAGCAGCATGTAAGAAACTGAGAGGCCTGGCGGGACCTTAACCTGAATTATTAACACAAACATTTTCATGTGGAGCAAACCTGCCTGAAGACCTGAGAAAAAGAATGATGTACTGGAGCCCTTTGTTGTACTTAAGGTCCTGCATACAGCAGTCAGTTCTGGACTCTGCTCGTAACTAACACAGGCCAGTCTTAGGCTCATCCGTGTCCTTGCGATGGCTTATTACTTAATCAACGTCTGCAGCTCTCGGACTCCTTCCTCAGTGAGAATCACTGTTGTTTTAACAGAACAAAGTAAGGAGTTGTTCACGTCTAGGCCTTTATGAGCTGTGTTTATTGACTCTTGCCAACTCACTGGTGATTTCTGTCACAGTAAACACTAACTGAAGGTATTACATTGCTCGCTAAGCTTTGGACGTGCTGTGTAGACCGCACACACAAAAGGAGCCCTCCAGCGCAGTGTTGATAGGTACGTATTTAACCTTTGTTCTACTTGGTATGTCGTTTTGCTATTTCATTGTTTCCTGTTTTGAGTTTTCTTACTCATAGATTTTGCCGTCTTAATTTTATGTGTTTAAAGCTCTCTTTTCCTTTGTTTCTTCTATCATTTTAGTTTCATACTTGGCCCCCTGATAAAATATAAACACTTTATTCCAGTTCATTCTTATTTTTACATTATACTTAAATATTTGATTTATTCAGAATTTATGGTACAGATGTAGATTATTTTTATCCAGATTGCCATTTAGTTATTTTACTATCACTTGCTAAATATTGTTAAAATTTCCCTTCTTTTGTAATGCTTGCCTTTCATAATAAGATTTTTGTGTACTTGGACCTCTTTCTAGGTATTCTGATCTTTTGTTTGAATGTTTTTGTCCAGTTTTTGCTTTGTTTTTAAATGGTTGGTACTGTCAGCAGTAATAAAATCTAATGCCAACCTCATTATTGTCACTTTCTTAATAGGGTATTTGATAATAATTTCTGTGGGGCATAATGAGTCATTACTCATTTTTCCTCTTAATACATTTTGATGATATCCTTTCTTTCATGTGTGGATGGTTTTTAAGCTCATGAAGTCCTATATTAAGACATCCTGAATTTGGTCCCTCAGACAGAAAAAAAGGACTGCATAAAGTCTGTAGTTTAAAGTGTCAGTGTACTACGTTGTACATTGTTAATTATGACATTAAGAAATGTTTCCCTGTCGGGGCGCCTGGGGGGCTCAGTTGGTTAAGTGTCTGACTCTTGATTGCAGCTCAGGTCATGATCTTATGGTTCAGGAGTTTGAGCCCCGCGTCAGGCTCAGTGGTGATGGTGTGGAGCCTGCTTAGGGTTTTCTCTCTCTCTCTCTCTCTCTCTCAAGATAAATAAACTTACTTTAGTTTAGTTTTTCTTTAAAAAGTGTAATAAATTTAGTTTTTATTTTTTTAAATTAAAATTTTTTTAATGTTTATTTTGTTTCTGTGAGAGAGAGAGACAGAACATGAGTAGGGGAGGGACAGAGAGAGAGGGAGACACAGAGTCTGAAGCAGCTCCAGACTCTGAGCTGTCAGCACAGAGCCCGACGTGGGGCTCGAACCCACAACCTGTGAGATCATGACCTGAGCCAAAGTCGGATGCTCAACCGACTGAGCCATCCAGGCGCCCCAGTTTAGTTTTTCTTAAAAAAAAAAAAAGTTTACCTAACAGCTACACTTAGTTGTATATATTTGCAATATATGCAAATATTACATCGCTATTTTGTGTACCTGAAACTGTGTTAAATGTGAATATTATTTTAATTTAAAAAATTTTTAAAGGAAAAAGTAATAACTTTTGATAATTGTATTTTTTTACTTAAGATGTTAACGTTAGGTACATCTGGGTGAAGCATATGTGGAGACTGTACTATTTTTTGCAACTCTTCTGCGAATCTAAAATAAAAGATTTAAAAGGTGACATTGAAATTCTGTTACTCATTTTTATATCCAAGAAGCATTTATCAAGTGGCAATTTTATGCAAAGCAGTATCTAAAATAATTTTTCATCTCCTGACTTTCTGGCTGCATCTGCAGATAGTTCAGCAAATGGGTACTGTGATTCTAAGGCCTTCACAGGAAGTAAAAGTACCTATTTGAAAAAGATTCCAGTGCTAATGTAACAGCTTACTTGTCCTTAGCCTTTAGATGATGTTTTTAGATGCATGCTAATCACTTATTCTTTATTCTAAATTGCCTAAACCCAGACTTCCCGTTAAGAAAACAAAAGCCCTTCCCTCAGAGCTGTTCTGTTCCCAGGCCGTGCTGGGAGGAAGCACTCTCCTGCGTGGATGTGGTTCTTGTGTTCTTGGGGTTCTAGTGCTTCACCCCTGCCTTCCCCTGGTCATCTTGTCCCCGTGGAGGGGGCTTCCTGAGTCTACCCCATGTCCTTCCTCCTGTGCCCCGTGTGTACCCTGATTCCCCCTTGGACTGGAACAGGCGTCTTCAGCTGACCTGACATCTCTTTCAGCCCAACACGCTGTCGTCACTAAAGAGAAGAAAACCCTTCCTGTGTCTTACTGCATGTTTTATAGCTGGGTGCGTGCGAGTATGTGGTGACACTCAGTGGGTTAAAAACCATCAAGGAACTATAAGACGTGATGCCATTCTTGTTAAAACAAAACAGCAGACTGGGACTGGAAAAGAATTTTCTTAATAGGACATAGCTGCCAGTATCCTTAGCAAGCAATCATATTTGTATCAGTTACCCTCAGCAAGTGTCATGTTTAATGGTGAACGATTATAATCCTTGTAAACTCTAAGAGCAGAATACCCACTGTTACAGCCCAGTAGTGTGCTAGGAGTCCTGGTCAGCACAGTAAAAAAAAAAAAGGTCAAGTTTAAAAGACTTAAACAGAAATACTTTTATGAGAGTTTAGCAAGGTTTCTCAGTATATACTAGCAACCATCAGCCAGAAAATAGTATATAAAATAAAACCCCTTTTTCAAAAGAAACAAAAAAAAATGGCAATACCGAGGGGAAAAATCACAAAAAGCATGTAAGAATTTTAGGGAGAAAAAATAATAAAACTTTGTTAAAGACATAGAAGATACAAGTGAACAGATATACCAAGTCTGTCAGTTGAAAGACTTAGTATTGTATTTATTCTCAAATTAATGAAAATTTCAACATTTTTCATGGATCATGGCAAACTGACTTTAAAATCATTATGGATGAATAAATGTCCAAGAGGAGCCAAGATGAGTTTGAACAGAAAGGAGGGGACTGCCCAAGCTCAGCAAGCTTGTGTAGGAGGGGGGTTGGGGACTCTGAGGCAACGCTGGGGAGGTGGAAACTCTCAAAACCTGACTTTTAAAAGTAACAGCAGTCTTCAGCTAATAGGTGGACAAACAAATTCGGAAGAGGGGACTGTGGAAAAATGTCTTCATCCTACCTGTTTCTGAGCCACTTAGTTCTACTTGGAAGGACCCTTTCTCGACCACTCCTGGATCTACCTCGCGCTCTTATGCATGTACAGAGATGGTTATATAATTGTTTGAGAAACTGGACCATTTTATACCATGATTTTATCCACTAACTGCTTTTCTTTTTTTTATTTTTTTAAATTGAATTATAATTCACAAATAACATTACTTTCAGGTACTCACTATAATGATCCAGCATTTGTTGACCTGTGAGGGGTCTGCTTCTACACGAGTTTTGTGGGGTTTTTTCCCATATGGTATAGTACTGTAAATGTATTTTCTTTTTCTTCTGATTTTCTTAGAAACATTTTCCTTTTTATAGCTTATTTGATTATAAGAATGTAGTATGTAGTCTATGTAACATGTAGAATGTGTGTTAATTGACTGTTATTAGTTTTCTGGTCAGCAGTGAGCTGATTTAATTAGTAGTTAAATTTGGGGGAGCCACAAGTTCTATGTGGATTTTCAACGGTGCAGAGGTCGACGCCCTTAACCTTGGTGTTGTTCAAGGGCTGTATGTACTCTGAAATAATCGCCACATAGGTCTAGTTAACATTTATCACCTTGGATAATTAGAAAAAAATGTTTTTCTCGTGATGAGGATTTTTAAGATCTACTCTTTTAGTAACTTCTGGATATGCAGCACAGTGTTGTTAACTGCAGTCCCCATGCTGTGCCTGTTCTCCCCCATGACATTTATTTTGTGACTGAGAGTTTATACCTTTTGACTCATTTCACCCCCATCCCTATACCCCACCTCTGGCAACCACCTGTCTGTTCTCCGTATCTTTTAGCTTGGGGTGTGAGTGTGAGTGTGAGTGTGTGTGTGTGTGTGTGTGGTTTTGATTTGCATTCCCCTGATGATTAGTGGTATTCAGCATCTTTTGTGTACCTGTTGGCCATCTTTATATCTTCTTTGGAAAAGTTGTCTGTTCAGATTTTTGCCATTTTTTAATTGGATTGTTTCTTCGCTCTTGAGATGTATATTCTTTATAGATGTTGGAGATTAACCCCTTGCCCAGATTTTTAAAATATAATATATCTTAGAACTTACATTATCCTAATAATAATACCACTTCATTTTTTAAATGATTATGTAATAAATTTTGGTATAGCTGTAATACAATTTAGCCAGTCCCCTAAGAGTTTTTTTTACTTATTTTTTATTTTTATATTTAATTTTTATTTTTAATAGTTTATTGTCAAGTGGGTTTCCATATAACACCCAGTGCTCATCCCCACAAGTGCCCTCCTCCATGCCCATCACCCCCTTCCCCTCCCCCCACTGCCATCAGTCCTCAGTTTGTTCTCAGCATTCAAGAGTCTCTCATGGTTTGCCTCCCTCCCTCTCCCCCACTATTTTTCCCCTTCTCCTCCCCCACAGTCCTCCGTCAAGATCCTCCTAATCCTCCTATACGTGCAAACATATGATATTTGTCCTTCTCTGCCTGACTTATTTCGCTCAGCATAACACCCTCCAGGTCCATCCATGTTGCTACACATGGCCAGATTTCATTGTTTCTCATTGCCATGTAGTATTCCATGGTATAGATAAACCACATCTTCTTGATCCATTCGTCCGCTGATGGACACTTAGGCTCTTTCCATGTTTTGGCTACTGTTGAGAGTGCTGCTGTGAACACTGGGGTCCGTGTGCCCCTATGCATCAGCACTCCTGTATCCCTTGGGTAAATTCCTAGCAGTGCTATTGCTGGGTCCTAGGGGAGTTCTGTTGTTAGTTTCCTGAGGAACCTTCACACTGTTTTCCAGAGGGGCTGCACCAGTTTACATTCCCACCAACAGTGTAGGAGGGTGCCTGTTTCTCCACATCCTCGCCAGCATCTAGAGTTCTCTGATTTGCTCATTTTAGCCACTCTGTAGCTAGTCCCCTAAGATTTATGTTTAGATTCTTTCTAATCTTGTTGCCAACAGTGCTAACATGAATTTCCTGTCTTGTGTGTATATTATTTCCCACATGTCTAAGTGTATCTGTAGGAAGATTTCCAGAAGTGGAACTGCTGGCTCCGAGGTGTATACATTTCCACACTTGGTAGACATTTGCCCCAGAGTGTAGCACTCTTTTACATATCACCTGTGCCGTACTTCCATCGAGTCCTGTCTGTTCACACAGTGTGCCAGACTCGTAACAGTCACAAAATGTTGTTTTGTGGCCTTTCTTGTTAATTGGGATTTTTAAAAATATGTTAAGAATATATAGAATTTAAGCTGGGTCTTTCAGTCTACATGTTACAAATATATTTCCCAGGTTAGCATTTGTGATTTTGACTTTGGTTATCATGTTTTTTTGCTGTGTAGAAATTGTTGATTTTATGTAAATTTTTCAATCTTTTCTTAAATCACTCTGGTTTTTGTTTCAGATCAGGCAAGTTTTATTCACACCATGATTGCTCTCCCGTGGTTTTTTTTTTTTCTTCTAATAATTTTGTGGTTTTCTTTTCCGTATTTAAATCTGACCTATTCAGAATTTATGTGCACAGATTAAGGTAGGGCCCCATCTTTATTCTTTTTCAAGGTGGCAGAGCCCCTTGTCCCAGTGTCCGGTGTTCAGTGATCCGTGTTTCCCACAATAATTTGAAATGGCACTCTTATTATAATCAAAATGTGTATTTGGGTCTCTTTCTGGACTTTTTTATGCTTGTTCTGTTGGCCTGATGTTCTTGTAGAAGTTTAATTACTTTGGCTCTATAGTGTTTTAATATCTGATATTTACCTGAAAGAATTTTCCTGGGAAGTTCTTTTTTATCTCTACACAACTTTAGAATTAACTTGCCTACTTTGTGGTAGCATTTAATTAAATTATCTTAGAGGCAATTTGGATTTTGTTGTCTTCCATTCAGATATCAGGCATGTGTTCATCCACTCTTGTGTTTGTTGCATTTCAGCATTTTCTTCATACAGATCTTGTCATTTCTTCTGTTTATCACTCTGTATTATCTTTCTTATTGCTATTGTAAACCATTGGAGTCTTGTCTTCTTTTAAATTTCTTAACTGTTTTTTGGTTTTGACTTTAGTATATTAGCTTGTACCCAAATGAAAAATTGATTGCATTCTTTGGTTATTTAAAATTGTGTGTCAGCTGATTTCCTTGGGTTTTCTAGATATATAATTTGCAAATACTCGTTTTAAATATTTACCAGCTTTTACACTTTATTTCCTTATTTTAGCTGTGTTGGTTATTACCTTTGGCATAGGGTTAAAAACATCTTTGAATATTCCTGATCAGGTTAAGGAAGTGTTTACTCATTCTCTTTTGTTTGGTGCTGGATGTTGAATTTTACTAAATTCCCTTTTAACATATATAGATATCTTCATGATTTCTCACTTTTGATCTATTAATAGGATGAATCATATTTCTAAATTTCTTCAAAATAAATCTTTAGAAATCCTAAAATTAAACCCTTGGTTATAGTATATTCTTTCCATGTTTGGATATATTAATATGTTAATATTTATTTTATATTAATAATATTAGACTATACCCAAATAATTTAGGATTTAGGTGTTCCTGTGGGACACTAGTTTTATTTTTTTGTGGTATTTTTGGAGAGGTTTATTACTATTAGTTTGCTAGATTTCTTGATTTCCCTCTTTTTTTTTTTTTAAATGTTTTATTTATTTCTAGGAGAGAGAGAGAGAGACAGCATGAGCAGGGGAGGGTCAGAGAGAGAGGGAGTCACAGACTCTGAAACAGGCTCCAGGCTCCAACCTGGCAGTCAGCACAGGGCCCGACACGGGGCTCGAACCCACGAACCGCAAGATCATGACCTAAGCGAAAGTTGGACGCTTAACCGACTAAGTCACCAACGCGCCCCTTTGCTTTCCCTCTTTAAGTACTTTTTGAAAAGTTTAAATCATATTGGAGTTACCTGGCCATTAAAAGATTGATAGATTTCCTTGTGAATATGTCCCTACCTGGTGTTTTTCTGAGAAAGCTCTTTACCAACTTACTCCATTAATTTCTTTTGAAATTGCCCATTTCAAGTATTCTGTTTTTTTCTGTGGTCAAGTTTTGATCATTGATATTCTCCTAGAAAATTATAGTGTTTATCTTCTGTTTTGTCACAGAAATAAACAAAGTAGTTGCTTATAATTATTTTAATTTCTTTGTTACATATGATTATGGCTCTGTAGATATTTCTTACTATGTATGTTTTTGTGATTCGTGTCTTCACTGTTGATTAGATTAACTAATGATATCTCTGTTTTTCCCATAAGAAAGGACTCCTGGACAGTTAGTTTTCACTTTTTAGTTTTTAGCTGGCACTGCTTTAGCTTTTTAGTTATTGTGCTTAGATTTTTTTTTTTTTTGCAATTTTTGGATAACCTTTTTGATTAACTTGTTTATGAGAGTTTTCCAGTTCTGTTATTATTAATACCTGGTTTACTTTCACTGCAGCTAGCAAGTGCCTGCCATCACTTTTGGAATCTAAAGTAAGATGTTTTTTGTGTCCAATTTTACGCTCAACTGTAATGAATTTTCCTTAGACCTGTTGAAGCTATGTTTGGGTTTCAGAATAAATTTAACTAGTTCTGACTTCTGGCTTGTTAATTAGGTCTTTTGATGGGGCGCCTGGGTGGCTTAGTCAGTTAAGCGTCCGACTTTCGCTTAGGTCATGATCTCGCGGTTGGTGGGTTCGGGCCCCGCGTCGGGCTCTGTGCTGACTGCCAGCTCAGAGCCTGGAGCCTGTTTCAGTCTGTGACTCTCTCTCTCTCTGACCCTCCCCTGCTCACGCTGTCTCTCTCTCTCTATCCTAGAAATAAATAAAACATTAAAAAAAAATTAGGTCTTTTGAATGAATATATAGTTTTGTCCATTAGATGTTTTTGTGGACAGAGAAAAGTCACATTATTTGGTATTCTATTCAATATTTCCTGTATTTCTTTTTTTTTTTTTTAATTTTTAAAATGTTTTTATTTATTTCTGAGAGAGAGAGAGACAGCATGAGCAGGGAGGGTCACAGAGAGAGGGAGACACAGAATCTGAAGAAGGCTCCAGGCTCTGAGCTGTCAGCACAAAGCCTGATGTGGGGCTTGAACCCACGAACCGTGAGATCATGACCTGAGCCGAAGTTGGATGCTTAACCGACTGAGCCACCCAGGCGCCCCAATATTTCTTTATTTCTTATAGTCTTTGCTTTATAACAACCTATGTCCTGTTTGTCTTTTTTTTTTACAAATGATTTCACCCTTTTTAAAAAATGAATTTCTGTAATGGACAGAATTTCCACATTCTGTCCATTATAGTGTTGATCTCTTTCATTTGGGTTACATTTTTATGATGTGCCTGTCCAGTTGTCTGAATCACTTTAGAAGTGCGTCCTGTAGACCATGTGTTTTTGGTGTTGTGATTCAGTCTTTTTTGTACTGTGGGGTTTAGCCAAACTATTTATTAAACAGACAGACTTGGTTTTTGTCCTGTCGTCGTATGTAATGTAGGCTTCCTGTTTCCTTCTTTTGGTGTTTTTGTGCTTTCTCACATAATATGTTTTTTATGAGCTTCTTCCGATAATTTAGAAGGTTTGTGTTTTTGTTCTGAGTATACCTTTATAAATTGAGACAGTATATTTGAGCTTATTTCTGTTGGCTCCTTCCTGTGAACAATAAGGAAATTAAGGCACATTCAGCTGTGCTCATCCCTCTTCCCCCATCTCAGCCGGAGTTGACAGTTTCTGCACTGACTTTACACAAGGAAATAGGGCTGCATCTCTGGACACAAAGGCGACACCGAGGGCCTCCCAGGCCTCTCCTGCCTGGTGGGCTGTGCTGGTGTATCACTCTGTCGAGGCCAGTGCGCGTTCACAGCCATCCCCACCTCTCCTCCTTCCTAGGCTTGCAACTAACTGCACTGATAGAGCAGCACCTTGTAAGAGTTGGTGGTCTCGTGTGCAGAAAGCCGTGATCTTCTACAGGCTGCGCGCACATCAGTCCTTCTGCTGGGATACTTAAATGACAGATTAATTTGGTATAAAATTCTTGTGCGCTAGTAAATTCCCTTAAGGACTCCGGGGATTGCCCCCACATCTGCTCCTTACCAGGTTCTCTGGGGCATCTGCAGATGCCTGATGTGCCGGATTGTTTGTGTCTGGGTGTCCAGAGGATGCTCTTTGTCCTGTAGTTTACTGGTAGAGGCTGTTGGGGTTTGAATGGAGAGAAATGGAGAAGAGCTTAAATTCAGGCATATCTGTAACGTTTTATTTCCTTAGAAAATATAAGCGATGAGGCAAAGATGCCATTAACGTTAACATGAGTTCACTGTGGTTGGTGATTACATGGGAGCTGATGGTCCCAAGTACCTTTGAAATATTACGTTTTTAGAAATTAAATGAAATGCCATGTGACTGTAAACCAGGAAGTGTTTGTTGGCCTTAGTGATCGAATTCAAAGTCCGTTTCATTGAAAATCACACTTTTGCCTTATTGATACCAACATACATTCTTGTTTCTTTATATGTCAGCAACCATTCACGGAATTGTGATATGTTCTTTAGTGTCATTTCCCAAGTTTTGAGTCAAAGTATTCTTTTTATATTATGAAGTCCTGTGGCTAGAGATGATAAAATTCTAAATTTAGAATTTGCAGAATGGAAGTTAGCGGTAATTACTCCAGAAGCCAGCACTACACGAGATGTTTGCTAAAATCATTAAGGGGTTTATATTGTTGGCTAAGGACTATTTTTGAACAAATATTCCTCTAAATTTACAAAATATAATATACAAACAGAATTAAGGTTTAAAATACCATGGTGATTAAAAGACTTAAGTATCCAGGACTTTCTTCAGTAGGGCCCTTGTAAGTACAAGTTGTAACGAAAGAGAAGTCACCTCTGTTTTCTTATTTTTATTCATTTTTCTTATTTCTTTATTTATTTTTAGTACTAAGGGGCTTTTAAATTTGCTTTCCCTCTATGCTCAGGTATATGTCTCGAGTCCACGGTATGCATCCAAAAGAGACCACCCGTCAGCTGAGCCTGGCTGTGAAAGATGGTCTCATTGTGGAAACCCTAACAGTGGGCTGCAAAGGCTCAAAAGCTGGTATTGAGCAGGAAGGATACTGGTTGCCAGGAGATGAGATTGTAAGTATATTTTTATTTGATAAATTTGGAGATGCTGATTTTAAGCTTTTGAATATCATTTAAGTACAACCTGTAGAAATTTATTTTTAGAAGTTTAGTGATATTTCACTTCAGTGTTTTTTATTAACATTAAGGGCCTACTTGTGCTGGATAATTTCATTATTCTTTAGGAGAAAACTCAGTTCTACAAAGAGCCTGCTTTCTCTGTCTAGGTCACCTTGAATCTGAAAAAGAGAGTCCCTTCTAATGTACATGTAATTAATGGTATTCCTATTTTCTTCAGTAAATGTTAGTAAAGAATGTTCCAATGCAGAATAATGTCATTGCCATCTAGACAGAATGAAAAGGAAGATGGGCTTCCTAGGGAAACCGCTCACTTCAGGCTGGGTGATGTCCACGCCCAGAGCCACCTGTCCGTAGGGCTTCTGCAGCAACAACAGTGGCCATGTTAGGGTCCCCTGGCCGGTGTCCTCACTGACCATGACCATAAGCTGGTTTGGTGGCACTCCAATACAAATCAGGAAAGACAAAATTAATTTTCTTTATAGTTTTGCCTCGTTCTTTCTTTGACTCCTCTTAAAAGTGAGGACATTTTAATCTTCTTTCCTTTTACTTTATACTTGGATACTCTGGGGCCCATGGAGAAGTGCATTTTTTTTTCTTATGTAAAAATTGGCTTTATGTGTAATATTTTTATCTTCCTACTTTTATTTGCCTTTGATACTTTTAACACCTTGATTAGAAAAGTCTTAACTTTTGCTAAGGAACATCATTTAAAGATGATAGGCTTCAACTATAATAGATACTAATTTTTTTTAGTTTTTGAAAGGAATTGATTTAGTAAGTAGGTGTTTGAGAGTGTTTATCATGAACTCTCTCATCATGAAAATGACGTAAAATCTTATAATTGGTTCTCTATGGAAGCATTTCCCAAGAATTGTGAATTGTGTTTCCCTTCCTGGCTCTCGAGTGGATGTGTGGGCACACGCACACCTGCTCTCAGGTCCAAGGTGCGTGCTTCCCGGGGGCGGCAAGAAGTTTAAACATTAGGAAGTTGTTCAGTTTTAGCTCTGTGTTTGTCGGTTTAATCTGTGCCTTCAGAGTTTGAGGAAAGAACGTTCACATATTCCACAAACACAAAATGTGGAAGAAAAAATGTTTAACGTCACTGGTATCATCTGATGTGAGCACTAGAAGTGCCCTTGAAATCTTATGTGAGGATGTTTCCATCATGGTAATTTCTCTGTTCATTTCCTTTCAGAAAAGTAGAGCTTTGTTGCCAGTGAAGAAACTTTGGGGGCCAAGTCCTAATAATTATAACGTGAGGTGATCTAAATATCCATCAGACATTGATAATTGCTAGCTTTTTAAATATTGAAAATAATCCAGGTAATAGAAAATGTCTAATCCCAACAGACTGGGAAGTTTACAGTTTTAGTATTGATGGCTATACTTATAATTTCTGAGATTTATATATGATGAGCCGATAGTAAGTGCAGCTTAATCTAATCCAGAGGATTTTGGTTTGTGGACCATGTGTACATTTTGCATGCAAGTGATTTTACTTCTCCTTACTTCCTGTAAGCTTTCTTTCTCACCAAGTTAGAAGTTCTTTGTTCAGTTTACTTCAAGCAGCTAATGAGCTATTATTATATGTTCACCATTACATTGGACTCTGTGTTCTTTTTTTATTTTTTACATGTCCTTACTCTACATATTATAGCATCATCCTTTCTCTTTTTTCATTTTTCAAGATGAAATTTTATATGTAAATAAAACAATCTTTATACAGGTTTTATTAATTCTGGTTAGTTCTTACAAACATTGTTTACACTAAGTATGCATGTTATAGAAGTAAAACTGGGTGTATAAAAATTGTGCCTAGTTTATAAAATAAGCAAATAAAGTAAACAAAAATTCAGAGACAGTGTATTGTGGCAGAAAGAGGTCAGGTCTTACATGTTGATAGATGGGGTTTCTACCCCATTTCAAACATTTATTTTATTGTGTGACCTTGAGGAAATTTCTTAATCTCTGATCCTCATTTCTCACCTGTAATATGGGCACATTAGTATCTATTTCACTTGATTGTTTTAAGGATTCAGTGAGATTATATACAGCATGTAGCTGGGGGCACTTGGGAGGCTTAGTTGGCTAAGCATCCAACTTCAGCTCAGGTCATAGTCTCATGGTTCGTGAGTCTGAGCCCCACATCAGGCTCTGTGCTTACAGCTCTGAACCTGGAGCCTGCTTCGGATTCTATGATTCCCTCTCTCTCTACCCTTTACCCACTCATGCCCTGTCTCTCTCAAAAATAAACAAACAGTAAAAAAAAATTTTTTTAAATAAAATACAGGAGTGACTCCCTATAATTAAAAACATAAAGCATATAGATGTGTACTCAAAGCAATTTTTGGCCACTGAACAAATAGGCTTAAGAAACGTCTCTATACAGTATAGCAAAAGCACATACATTTGCTACTGACCATACAAGCAAACATTTTCATCAGGGTCTTTTTACTTTTTAACCTGTTATCTCCAAACAAGGAAATTTGTATAGAACTTTCCCCAATACCCTGGATTTGTTTGAGGTGGAACCAGAGAGTGATGAGATTATTTATCTTGGACCCGTGACTAGGTTAGCACATGTTTATTAAGGGCGGCCATGCTCCTGTTTTCATTCACTAGGGATACCCTAGAAGGACAATGGAGCTGACTTGTGTCACACAAGCATCTCAGACTGTGTGGCCCGTGCACGTGCGCCACTGTGCCCGGGCCCATTCCCAATCACAGAGCTTGGGAAGTGCACCCAGTCCACACCAGCAGCAGGGCCCTCCCATGTGGCACGTCTCTCCCCTAAAGGCCAGTCTTGGGGAAGGGCCTCCCGTTCTGACTTGCACAGAGGTGCTTTGTGGGCTGGTGGCCACCCTGCTAGTGCTGGCCTAGTGGAGTCTGGGGCCTCCTTCCTTCCTCTCCCCATTTACAAGGCAAGATCCTCTGAACACTGAGCTCTTAAATTGAAAGATGTAGGTTATTATTCAGCCTGTTGATTTTTTGACTCACTGCCAAGAGAAGAAAGTCAAATAGATCTACACGGCCTTGAAAAGGAAAAGCCTAAGATTTTTTTGTTACTCATTTTAAACCTTCAACTGGAAGTTAAAATACTCTTTACTCGGGAAGTCTGTCATTTGAAAATGAGTAATAAAGCTCTTCTTTTCCTTCTATAACCCTCTAAAAGTAGTAGCTGCAGCTCAGAGGTGGGGAAGAAGCGGATTTCCCTTAGTCAGTCCCCAAGGTATATTCCTGGTTAGCACAGAGCTTGGATGGTCTTGTCCTCAGTCCATTATGGTGGCAAAGGCCAGGTAGTTCTGATGCTTCTGCTCCGCATTTGAGCAGAGAGCTTGTGGGTATCACAGTTTTATTCCACCTTGGCTACCTTTTCTCTTGATGGCTATTTTTACAAACTAATACAATTGAAAGATATGGATATTTTAAACATTACTTTTATTAAATCCAGCAGTCATGTAATAAATGTCTAATGCTAATAATATGTCAGGATATAATTATATATTATCTGTTTAAAAAGAAGCCTGTATAAGTCAAGACAGTGGCCTCCATTGTACTGAGGCGCCTTCTGCTAGATGGGAGTGATTTGGGATCCAAATCAACACGATAGCCTTGTTGAAGTGGTGGGTGACTTATTTAGAGAAAGTGATAAAATTGGGCAGTAGATAAGCATCCTAATGGTGATATCTTAAGTATGTCCATTTGAGAAAGCAGAATAAAAAACACAATTACTAAAAATGAGGCCACTCTCAATTTAAATGGTTTGCTGAAATATTAGTCAGCAAACTCGCAAAAGTATCTGTAGCAACCAATTTTAAAAATGACAGTCCCGCAGAACCTGGGAGACATTCTTGTAAATTTTCTATGGTCCTCTTATAGTTCCAGATTTGTATGTCATTAATATTCATGAGATCCAATTAAGTCATTTAGAGATGGTTTTTAGAGCTTTCAAAATCATATTAATAAAGGCCAGTAGACCCAGGGCATAGAGTGAAACTTCTTGATGTCTGACCATTCAACATTTTGTTGTACCAAGGCTTTTTCTTTTGAGTTTTTAAAGAAATACTGCATGTTCTCATAGATTGCTTCATCATCTGCTTTCTCTAGAGAAGTATACATGAATGGTTACATTCCATTCATATTTGATCCCGATAGTTACGTCCTTTATTCTCACATCATTAGAACTGTATTTCTTGGGCAGAATTTCACCATTTGCTCAGTTAAGTTTGGTATTTGGTAGCTCTCTTTGTAATAAACACAAGTTAATTTCTTACAAGTTAAACTTTGAACTCAAAAGGTGCTCAGTAGAGATAGAAAAGTCTTATAAAAGTATTCAGTGTAGTACAGTAGGCAGATATCCCGAGTTATGGATCATTTGCAGATAAAATGTATCAAATATGTGTTTTGATACTGTGGCAGTTAATACTGTTTACTTCATGACTTCCTGATTTCTTCACCATTCCTGGCACAAAGTCGTGACTCTGCCCTATTATTTGACAGATACCTCTGATCTGACACTAAATAACTTGGTTACAGGTGTAGAGGCTGACTTAAAAGTGCATGGCAATGACATTCTCTATGAAACTACTCTTTATTCACCTCTCAGATCTCGATGAGGGTCTCCTCTCTTCTTTCTTGATTACTGCCATTTGAAAATCCATTTACTTGTAGGATACTGTCACTTGGAACCCTTCTGCCGTTCAGATGCACCTGCAGACAGGAACTCAGGTCTTGGTTGCTTCCTTCTCACAGAGTCCAGCTGTTCCTGCTGAAAAGCAGGACCTCATGCTGCTTTTAAAGTAGGCCTAGGTGAAAAGATAGAATTCTTTAGTTGTTTCTTTTTCTCATGTATTTAATGTTTTAACACTTTTAAAGGAGCATAATTAGGGGCTCCTGGGTGGCTCAGTTGGTTAAGTGCCCAACTCTTGATTTCGGCCCAGTTCATGATCTCATGGTTTATGGGATCGAGCCCTGCATTGGGTTCTGTGCTGACAGCATAGAGTCCGCTTGGGATTCTCTCTGTCTTCCTCTCTTCGTGTTTCTTTCTCTCTCTCTCTCTCTCTCTCTCTCTGCCTCTCCCCCCTCCTCAAAATAGTTAAATAAACTTTTGGAAAAAGAAGCATTATTAGTGGAAATACACATTTTGTGGTTTCTTGAAGAGATCACAAGTTATATTGGGGATACATGGATTTAGTGTTAA
The DNA here is from genome assembly GCA_017311185.1 of Proteles cristata cristata. Lineage (NCBI taxonomy): Eukaryota > Metazoa > Chordata > Mammalia > Carnivora > Hyaenidae > Proteles > Proteles cristata. The sequence continues at coordinate 89,598 of JAESUZ010002938.1, read as the reverse complement.
TTTACAGAGGGGCAACATAGACACATTTCCCCATCATCTTCTTCTCCAGATTCAAAATGGCTAGTCTAAAAGCAGCTGTGGGAAACATGGCTGAGCTCACGTCTTTTGGATAAGACACAGGATTTATGCACTTGCATTTATGTCTTCTCCTTCAGAAATCACACCATTATACAGACATGGCAAGAAGTGTTCTCTTGCTTTGTTCTTGAAAAAATATTAAGGGAGGTCTGCTGAATTCAACAGCTTGACCATCCCAGCCCACTTCATAAATACAAGTATTGAAGTAAGAATTTTTTTAAAGTTTAGATCTTTGCATTTTCGTTGTTACAGTTGTCATAAATCAATCAATCATATGTTTTAAGTTCCCTGAATGCAAAATTTCATGTCCCTTAGATACTGTTGATTTTTTTAAGTGAAATATACTTTATTATATTTATGCTAATTGTGTGCAGAACTACACATTAAATTCTTCCAGAGATCTGTTACTTGGCTCAGATATACAAATATACATAGTCACAGGGGCACCTGGGTGGCTCGGTCAGTTGAGCATCTGAATCTTGATTTTTGGCTCAGGTCATGATCCCAGGGTCATGGTATTGAGCCCCACGTCAGGCTCTGCAGTGAGCATGGAGCCTGCTTAAGATTCTCTCTCCTTCTATCTCTCTGCCCCACTTCCCTGCTTATAAGTGCCCTCTTTCTCTCAAATAAAAAAAAAATTAAAAGAATAAAATAAAAAATATATACATAGTCACTTATTTACTAAGTATCACGTATCTGTGATTATTAATTAGAAACCAATTATACTGTGGATCTATGTGTATTCAAAGTGTAATGTACCTAGAAAGTCTTGAATTGTTAAAGAATTTCCATATTCTGTGGAATATTTTGGGTCATGCTGTCCTATATTCCTTTCAGCTTTGATTGACTGGTTTTGTGTGTGTGTGATTCCTTTTTTCCCCTCCTAAATTCTATTTCACCAAGCAATGTACAACATTGTAATAGTTTTACTTTTGAAAAATAGTATTTAAAATACTGGAAATATTTAATCACTATATTCTTAGCTCTCAATGATATTTATTAACAATTTATTAACAGAATTTATTTATTAACAGAATTAAGCCTACAATTATAGAGAATTTAATTTTGCATTTATATATCTTAGAGTACCACAGACGGATATTTGATGGTAAAATAAGTTTTATCTGCTAACTATGTATAAAGAGGGAATTACTTTAAAAGTTGGAATCTCTTTTGAGTGTGGTGAGGGTGGATTACAGTGTGCGAGCCCTCCTTACAGACACGCTCCCCCACTGAGCCCTCTTGTTGCTGTGTTGCCACTAAATTAAGTTGGCAATATTTCTGGCTCCAGGTAGCTTACAGAAACATGTCCGCTGTCACAAGCAACTTGAAGTCCTGGAGGAAGCTCGCACATGTATCACTACAAACGTCACACCTTTTTGTGACATGTCCTCGAGTCCTGTGTGTGCACTATAGTAAACAGATCGTCTTAATAACCAGTTGGCGCTTCCTGATCAGAGTGACTCATTCGATCCTTACAAAAACCCCATAAAGTAGGCGGTGTTATTTTGTTCATTCCCAGGTAGAAAATGATACACAGAGAAGCTAGATATTCCGCCCCAGGTCACACAGCCCGTGAATGCCGGAGCTGGGATTTGAGCCAGTGTGGCCCCAGAGTCTTAACCAAATGCCATTAATGGTGACACACTGAGGTCAGCAGGGCTGCTTCTAGATGGCGGAGTGTTTCCTCCGGGTCAGGAGGGTAGCCCGTGTAACTCTCCGACTGTGGTCATGTGTTGAGTTTACTGTGTTTACATTCATCACCCCCGATGTATAAAACAACAACAACTTGAAGCAGTTTCAGATCAAAAAGACATACATTCATGGTCTTGTGCAAATTTGCAATGGCACCAAATTTGTTAGTAAAATGTTTTTCTAACATCACTGTAGGTTTCATGGTGCATGAATTCCCTTTGAATTTTCTCTTTGTTTGTAGCTTTCGTGTTTAGTGTCAAAGTTTCCTCTTAAACAAGTAATTACCCTTGAGTTTGCGTGCTGCTGTCTTTTCATTGATGATTAGCGCATTCATAGATTATCAGTTGATAACATTTACAAAATAATGTTAAGTTGTATAGCAAATAATAGTCTGTGTACAAAAGTCCCTTTAGCTCTGTTTATTGCCTGATATTGAGCAAAGTTATAGTAGAGAGACCAAGATTATTTTGTTTTTATTTTGAAAGGCCTACAGTATGCAGCCTTTCTCCAGGACAGCAACCCCAAACAAGGTGAACTGATTTTGCACTATGTTATTTTATTTTAATTCTACCTTTTTTTTTTTTTTTTTGGTATTACATTTCTATCTTTTTTTTTAAAGCTTAGTTTACTTGTTAGAATTATTCTTTAAAATCATACTGTCTTTACATTGCTTCTAGTTTTGAATTTTATGCTAGTAGGTTTGCATTTTTAAAACTTTCTTGAAGTACTGGAGTGTCATTTCACATATTACGCTGTTATTCAGGCTCTGTCTAGAGTAGTTGCTGACATCTGGTGAAATCCAGTGAAAATGCACGCTTAGCTTTTTGGCATACTTTGAGCATTGGTCACAAGTCCTATATTGATGGATTCTGTTTACTAAAAGACCAACTGTAGGCAGTTCTGCCTGTAACAAACACGCTTATATCATTTATACCCATAACAATGTTTCCTGGATTTAGAATCTAATAACTTTTAAACTTGACTTTTGCATGTTGTGTATGTTCTGAACAGCTATTGCTATCCTTAAAAGAATGAACAGTACATACATGCTGTTGTATAAATGGCTGTCCACATGTTTCCCCACTGCATTTGGGTTAGACTTTTGTTCCTATAACTGTTGTGAAAAACTAGGTCTAGTACAAACTCCATTGAAGAGAGGCACCTGCCGTGTTTGTGTCCTGGCTGGAGGGAAGAGACAGGCGAGGGGAGACTAGGAAGAGGCAGGAGGTACTAGAGAGACCTGAGCTGGGTACCAGCCGTACGCTGTCTTGTTCCCTTGTCTTGGGAATCTGAGTATCTCCCATTTTGAGAATTGCAGGAAGATTAATGTAAAAATAATTCAAGTGATGAGAGATGGTGGTTTTTTTTGTTTATGATAAGTCACATATAAGCCACCAAAATCCTTTAAGGTGTTTCTGAACAGCTGTGAAGAAAATATTCTGAAAGACTTTGTTTCAAACTGGAAAAGAGTTCTGTTAATTAAAAATAGAACAAAGTATGTTATCTCTACTGAAACCTAATTTGTCAACAATTTATGAGACAAAAATCACAATAGCTGAAGTGCAGCTTCCCACATGAGCCATGCAAGGTGGGTGCCCCAGTGACCACGGTAACAGCCAAGCACCACGCACGTGCTGTGTCCCACTTGGTGAGCTAGATTCCTTCTGCCATATTTTAGGTCAGATCAGTATCTTAAGAATTTTTTGGTAGTCTGACTGAAATTACTCCACCAAAGTAGTTTGCAGAGTGTGTATATCTGCAGCAAATCACCAAAAATGGTCATGCTTTTTTCTTTATTACTTTGGTCGATAAAGACCAATTTTTTAATAAAAAGCAAACCACACACCTACATTTTTTTCAGAATTTACTAATGTACTGTAGCCATGAGGATGGGTAGAAAGTGTAGAAAGATGGGAAGTTTAGAACATTAGTGACTCTCTCCCGCTTTGAAGGAGTGGGGTAGTAGGCCTCTCAGAAGGTCAGGAGGGAATACATTTGGACCTCAGGTGCCAGAGGAGCTAGTGCTTCCTAAACAGGTGTTTGGGGTTGTTAACGGACACAAGAGAAAACGAGAAAGCTGCGCAGCCTCAGAAGCAGACTGTAGACAGTGGTTTAGGACAGAAAATTGATGGCTGAGCTTAAGCCTGGAATTTCAGGATCCCCAGTGAAAGTGGCCTTGATTGAGCTAAGTGTAGGTTCGACCCTTGTCCATTTACTTACCACACCTACAAAAGCAGGTTGGGAGTTAATCCATCACTCCTAACACAGGTATTTTTTGATGAAAGCTAAGAGTAAGATTTGAAAAATAATTTAATGAATTCTAAACTAAGATAACTTGTACCATTTTCCTGTTTATATTTAAATGCCTTAATATAAATTAAATTGGCTGTACAGACACAGAGTTTAACAGAAAATGTTGAAGAACGCCTGTGCACCTGTAGTTATGTTCTTTTATTTCCAGGGATAGTCCCAATAAGAAAATAAACCTACTTCCTTTTTTTTAAAATTTATGGTAATGTCCTTTGGAGAATGTGATTAAACCTTTAGTTTCACATTTTCAATTTATTTTTCCAAATTCAACAGACCCTGAAAATTTGACAACTGTCAGAACATGGACATTCTGATTAATGTTATTTTCAATAAAGCATCCAATACCATGGATGAGAAGATAAGAATAGTGAGCATCACCATTTATTACTATTCTCTCTGTTCCCACAGTGTGCTAAGTACTTACTATATATTTTTTTTAAACACAGAACAAAACAGAGGTTTGTTTATTTGAAATATTGAGCTATAGCTGTTGGTTTGGGGTATTCAGTTTACTCTAGAAATCATTCCATAGATTATATTAAAAGATGAAAGATACTGTTAGAACGGGGATTGGCTTTGGACTTACTTCATTTCGGGCTGGTTTTACTATCAGATCACTTTAAGATATTCTGAATATTATTACTGTTTAGGAAAGACATTCAAAATTTAAAGAAGCAAATTTCTAGGTATTTTTCCCTCTTGTTTTAACACAGTAAATGTCTAAAATTGTTTTTAATGCCTAACTTGTGATGGACTTTAGTTTCAATTTTGTTCTTAGTCGTTGCAGATATTGACAAAATGTCATACGAAATTATTTTGTATTTTTTGTAGGACTGGGAAACAGAAAATCATGACTGGTATTGTTTTGAATGCCATTTGCCTGGAGAGGTGTTGATATGTGACCTGTGTTTTCGTGTGTATCATTCCAAGTGTTTGTCTGATGAGTACAGGCTTAGAGACAGCAGTAGTCACTGGCAGTGCCCAGTTTGCAGGGTGAGTACCAATGAGCTTTCATGTCCTGGTCAGAGGGTTGGAATTCATTATTGAGAGCTGCACAAAGATACCCCAGGTGGTGTGCCAGGTGAAGGGATCAAGTACTGGAGGGTGGGGGTTGTCTACTGGAATGACGGTAAATGAATACAGCACTCGATGCATATCACAGAACACCGACATATTCAGGGTATGGATTTTAGAAAGTTTTAATGACATAAAAATACACTTTCTTCTCGTGCGTTACGCTTGCCCCTGGATTGTGTGACTTCCTTTAATCTCCTTTCCTTTGGAAAGCGAGACCAGTCTCCCATACCAAGTTGTGTTCAGTCAGTCCTCTCTACTGCTCAGGAAACACAGCTAGCAAAAGGCACATTGTTGGAAACATGTTGTATCTACTTCCCATTTTATATCCATGTAACGTCGCCTTTATTTTTTGTCATATCATGGGTTAGTTTATTCCTTGCTTATATTTTATTTGGAGGGTGGAGGGATGGGATAGTTGTATATAAAGCATTCTAATTATTTAAAGCAAAATTAAATAGTCTGGTATGGTAGGTAAAATAGGTACTTTCCACAATTATTTTCATTCCTATTATTTCCCCAGTGAAAAGTATACCTGGCTGTGCTTGTTGGTTGTAGAGTGTGTGTGTGTGTGTGTGTGTGTGTGTGTGTGTGTGTGTGTGTACACGTGATGTGTACATTGCATATGGCATTGATGGTGATTAGTAAGAAATGATTTTATTGTAACTTCTACTGGTTTATATTTATAATTATTATGTATTTGGAACCATGCGGATTACCCAGATTATTCATGGGCTCAGTTTCTGAATATATTTTGTATTACTTGAGTAAGTTAAATATTTGTTTATATTTTTTAAAAAGTTGTGTTTTCCTAATTTTTCTCTTTTTTAATATTGACCCTAATTTTCTGCCAGCATGATGAGCTTCTAGTCTTCTTTAGTCACTTGGGCTTTGTATTATCTTAGGATATTTCATCTCACCAGCACTACTGTATGTACTCAGTGTTTTACCTCAGCATACTTTTTCTTCCACTACTGCTACACATCATCAGCGTATTACTCTTGTTTACTTTATCTCACTAGCACTACTCTGTTTACTCAGTGCATTACCTCAGTATAGTGTGTCTCAGCACTGCTTTACATACTCAGTGTATTACCTCGGTATGCTTCAGCTCATAGCATTACTGTACCTGCTCAGTGTATTATCTCAGTGTAGTATATTTCCTAGCAGTATTCTACATAGTCAGTGTATTACCTCAGTATACTTTATCTCACAGGACCACTGTATGTACTCCATATATTATAGCCTCAACAGAGTTCATCTCACCAGCACTGCTATATACACTCCGGGTATTACTTCAGTATACTTCATCCTGCAGCACTACTCAGTGTATTACCTCAGTATAGTTCATCTCATGGTACTACTGTACCTACTCAGTGTTACAGCTTCACCTCACAGTGCTCCCATACCTGCTCAGTGTATTACCTCAGTATACATCATCTTACTAGCAGTACTGTATGTACTCCTAATTTACCTTGTTATACTTCTTCTCACAGCACTACTGTACAAACTCAGTGTATTTCCCAGGCATACTTCATCTCACCAGCCCTACTCTACATATTCAGTGGATTACCTCAAGTATAGTTCATCACACAACACTACTGTACATACTTAATGTATTACCTGGGTATACTTCATCTCACAGTACTACTGTACATACTCAGTAGGTAGACAAGAGACCATTAGGGTAGCATTACAAATAAAGTGTGTAATAATGACTCATAATCAAATGCCTAAATGCTGTATCAGTGATAAATCCCTGAATCTGCATATATGAGTATCAAGTCTTAATTAAGCTGTAGGCTTCCTCTCAGATGTCTGCAAGAATTTGTGATGTCTCCATGAAATTAGTTTCAGTGGTGCTGTGGGAACTGTGTTAATATTCACATTTTATTTTTGTGGATTTGGATTGTGCATTTTAAAAGCAAATATGTCTTCTATTTTCTGATAATAATTGACATTTGAGGAGGTTAAGATACGAATGAGATCTTTGGAACAGAAGCATTAAGGTAGTAAAAATAGAAAAGGAGGGGTCCCTGGTCGGATAGGGAGTCGGAACCTAGGAAATGCAAATCTGGACACCACAGTGTCTTTACAGCCATAGCTTTTTAATATTTAGTTCTTGTCTTCATAGTAAAGACTTCAAAAACATTGGGATTTTTGATGATGGCTTTAACTTTATTGTGGATATTTTATATTCCTAAATGGAAATTCAGCAATTATGCCTTTGAAAAAAATGTCTGGTACTGCATTTGTAGGAATCCACTGTCAAGTTGTCAGATTCCATTTTCTACGTGTTTGCTCTATTTTTACGGATTAGATGATATTTTTGGTTAATTTCATGAGTTACTGGATGGCTAGAAATGTGATAGCCACAATGTACGCTATTCTGTTTTTCTTTTCTAGCCTTTACTTTTTCTTTTTGTCTTTGTTAGTCTGTACTTCCTCATGTTACGAGGTAGGGTAGTTACGCTTGCCGTGGTGATGCAGAGCCAGTAAACACTTAGGACTCACACACTGCTTTCTTAGACGGAGAGCCACTCTGGTGCGGCTCACATACTCAGTCAGAAAGCCTGTATCTGGGTTAGGGTGGTGAGTTTTATTTTGAGCTTGAAAATTTCTAAAGAAATAGTCACTAGTGTGTAGGGTCTGTTCTGTTCAGGTGTCAGTAATTACTGGGAGAAGGGGTAATAATTACCCTGAAGTTCTAATGGGATTTTAAGTATCTCTAAGGTAAAAGCTTCTGGTTGGCTTTTTTTTTTTAAGTGTCAAAACTTCAAGTAAAGCCATTTTTGTGATCAATATGAAAGTAACTGAGCAGATTTAAATATTCTTGCACTTAATGAACAGAGATTCTGTACACTGGTACCCAAGAACATAGTTCCAGATCAGAATTTTGATCTCCAGTCTCTTATTCAATTGATGTTTGGGAAGAATATAGATAACTAGATACACTAATGAGGAATTTTGAAGATCAGATGCCCAGAGCCAAATTTCATTGCAGGTGGAAATATTAAATGGAAGCTCCATTCACTACTGCCTAAAAGTGAATATTTCTAATATTTTATAGTGATCAGAAGACTTTTGTTTCTACGTAATCTCTATCACTGACAGCATTGAAAATGTCACTGAGAATTGGCTCTCTGTTGGCCAGTGGTTAGCTGTTGCCAGATTTGTTTCAGTTCAAACAGCTTTATCTCATGTAGCTATTTACAGATATTTTAAGAAGAAAGTGAAAAAAGTTTTCGTATTTAAAATAATTTTATTAACATTCATAATAAATCTCCAGAATCTCAAAGCGCTGAGGGTATTTCTTTGGAATGTCTGCATTTCTAAAAATAATTAAACCATACAGACACAAGTAGATTGTTCCTGAAAGCTAGCCTCTGAATGTCATGTTAACATTTTGATTTGGAAAAAATACTAGTAACATACTGTTTTACACTCTTAGAACTCTCATTAATTTTAAAAAGGAGGACTTTAAAATTATTTCTTTTATAGTTTGCTGTAAAAAATTCAAGTAATTTAGCAGAGGATAAAAAAATATCATTTCCAGAAAAATGCTGTCACATAGTAGGTGAATTCTCACAGATGTCTCCCGCATGCATGTGAGCACTTGTGTGTGTGTGTGTGTGTGTCCATTTGCGTCTGTGTCTGTGTCACTTCACGTGCATGCCTGAATGTAGCCAGATTGTGTCTGTTCGGCAGTGTCCCAGGCTGCGCGAGCAGGGTGCGCCGTGACGTCCGCACACGGCACCCCGATGGCCTTCGTCTGTGTCACCTGCGCTGGCCTGACTGGCAGTCTGCTCCTGCCACAGGACGCACACTGCCGCGTCCAGAGCTGGTCTGCACTCACGCTCTTGTTCTGTTCCGTGCATTTGAATTTTATAATCTTGAAATAGCCATGAATTTTTCAGGAAAAGAGGAGAAAACATAACTTTTAAGTGAAAGTAGCTTTTAAGATTTTATTTGCCTTAAACACAGTATGGTCCACTGTATTTTTTAAAAAGAGAGACACTTAACATATGTATGTAATTACATCTGGCCTCCTCCACAGGATAAATGTGTTGAAGTGGAATTCATAAATGTAAAGGATGAGCACATTTTGTGATAAAAATCACCAAATTGCCCTTCAGAAGATTATACCCATTTAGACCAACATGAAAGTATTTTCCAATGCATTTTGTTACCAATTTGATAGGATACAAATGGATGTCTCATTTTGAAGTTGCTTCATTTTTATATAGTGTACAAATTACAACTTCACTTCATGCTTTAATGCTTTGGTTTTGGAAGGCAGGGCTGTGCATGTGCACAGGCCTCTGCATGCATGTGTGTGTGAACACAAGTGTGTATGTATGCATGCATACCTGGTGTGTGTGTATGTGTGACCAGGGGCTTATGTGCACTTCTGTGTTGTATACTCATGTGTGTGCATGTGCATGTGTGTGTTGCAGGTGTGTGTACATGCATGTGAAGGTGTGTGCGTGTGTGTGTGTGTACACCGCAAGGTTTTTGGCCTCCACTCCTGCTGGTGAGCATCAAGATATGGTTTGAGTGAGGACTACTTGAACTTTTTTTAATATGTGGGTAAAGTATTGTGCTCTAGATCACTCCTGAGGTTGGAACATGCTGCCTGGTAGACCTTTCTGTGCGGGTGGAATGTTCTGTCTCTGCAGTTCTGTGGGAGTACTGGCCACATGTGCTAGTGTCTAGTGACCACTTGAGCCTGACCTGTGGGGCCCACGACCTAGATTTCAATTTGGCAGTGACTGAAAATGAAGGGTTTTCAACAGGCCTACTCAGACTGAACTAGGACTGAGTCGCCAGTAGGGGGCGGCCTGCAGTTCCATGAGTGGGCACTAGCTTATCCCTGACTGCTTGGCTGTGAGTGAGCTCTGCTGGGCACATTTGCACTGTGACTTCTGTTTGTCAAGGAAGCTAAAGAGAAAATCCTGATGGAAGCTGCTTCCTGAAACTAGAGACAGAGATTCATTTCCCTAATCCATGGGCAGGACAATTTTCTTAAATTCCCAAGATAGGGAGATGACTTCTGTAAGGTTCAGAGTGAATTAGAACAAAATACTGAAGGAAAATACTTTGAAAACATGCACTTTCTGGATGTCTCTGCCAAAAAACTATAACTATCCTTTCTTTCTGGTCAGTCTTCCTTAATGTGGGAAATTCAGTATTTTCACTCCGAACGAAGGTGAGTCAGGTTTTCAACCATATTAACAAATCTGGAATGGAGGTTTGAATTTTAAATAGAAGGAGAAGCTTTTTGTTTTTGCTTATTTGTCTTATGTTAGGCAAAAAGTATTATTAAAAATGCAAAATGAACATTAATCAGATATTTTGTGCCGTTTTTAAAGATGGATCATATTATTTTTATACTAACAAGAATAGGAAATTACTTTTAAAAAGATCTTTGTCTGAACCAAGTACTGTCTGAACTTCTTTTGCTATTCATTACAGGCCTGACTATAGGAAAGGGTGATGGGAAAGCCCAGGGATTTTTAAAATTGGATAGCATCTAAAACTGTAAAATCTCATGTATTGTTTATCGAATCTCTTTATAAAGCCACCTGAACCCAAACAATAAAAACCCCCAACACCCATGCTTTCTATACAGTCTTCCCATGGTGAATTTAACAACATTATGGTCAGAAAGGCTTGGATATGAGTGTGAAATGTCATGGTGGTGGTGTGTTTGTTCTTCCTGTGGTATTTTTTTAAATTCAATTTAATTAATTTATTTAGAGAAGCAGCACATGGGAGGGGGGGGGCAGAGCAGGGCTGGGGGGAGAGAATCCCACACAGGCTGCATGCTCTCAGTAGAGAGCCATTCATAGGGCTTGATCCCATGAACTGTGAGATCATGACCTAAGCTGAAGTCAAGAGTCAGATGCTCAACCGGCTGAATACTCACCCAGGAGCTCCCCGTAATCTTTTATTTTTAACTGTGAGAGATTAAGACTAGGTCCTACATCAGGATGGTTACAACTTAATCTAGACAGTGTTTCCAGTATTGATGGATTTAAGATAATTACAAAGTGTGCACAATTTCCTTTTGTTGTTAAATGCCTCAGGGAGCACAGGGAGTAGGAGGGCAGGTAGTATTCCTGACAGCCTCCTGAAGCAGAGAACAAAAAGCTACTCGTTTCCTGACCCGAAAACAGAGACACGTAACTTACTTGCAGAGAACAGAGAGGCACATCCCACTGAGGAATACACACTGCCTCTGTGTTTTGAATCTTGTTCTTCAGGGCTGCGTAGAAGGGGAAGGAACAGGTAGACGCAACACTATGTTCCATTCCACAAGATGTTCTTGAATGTTCCTTGTCTGTTCTCCAGTCTTGGTGACATGGAGCTCGGTTACCCCCATGAGCGCATGGACTATTGAACCATCAAATACCTGACATGCATGGCACCTTCCTCTCTGTGGCTAATATTGTAGCAATTTCTTTGTGAATATGTAGATGTCGTGGGTGTTTTTACTTTTTACCATAGTGTTCAGTTTTGTGGCTGGTAGGATTAATTTGAGGCTGTGCTATAGTTTTGGCGGCTACAAAATTGATTGTATCATCTGAACTTAAAGGCAAAACTCCTAGACCTCAATCAGACAGGAAGGAGTTGACTTTGTAAAAAAATAATACAGATGCAGCTGGAGTCGGGATGAGCAAGTCTGGAAACACTGTGCATTAGTGACTCTGGACCCACTTCCCAGCAAGGGAGAGGCCTGTGAGCAGAGTGGTATTTGCCTGTGTGCTCCAGGAATCCACCTCGACCTGTTCATAGTTGGAATTACTCTCCAAGTTCTGTGATCTGTGGGTGAGAAGGCATATTCGTGGCAGCTTAAGGAAGGTTTTTAAACCGAAATTCTTTTAACCTGAGTTAAAAAGTTCTTGCCAGGAGGGCCAGTGCACATGGCTGTGGAATGTAGGATGGAGTCTCGAGGACCCGTGCAGCTGAATGCAGGCACCCCATGTGCAGAAGTGGGTGAGCTACGCTCTCTGCTGTTGTCACTCATGACAGCTGTGGCGTTCTGCCCTCTGGTCTTGCAAAAGAGAGTTAATTTCAGTCTCTTCCTGCCAGCGGTGAAAAGGACTAAACACAGGTATATTTTTAGAAAGTCATCCTAGTCAGTGATTGTCTTTTAGGGGCTACTGGGGCCAGACTTTGAGCCACTTCCAAGGCTGGCGCTGCTGCTGTGAAAGTCTCAGATGCTGGGGTTTCTTGTAAATGATGATTCTTTTGTATTCCATCATTACAAATGGTTGTGGAGAATACTGTAGAGCCTCTGATTTCCGTAACACAATAGGGAGTTCATGTGCAGAGTAAGATTCCTCGTGCTTCTTTTCTGTTCTGTGATTACAGACAGTTATTGAGGAGGGCTTGGAGCTTCTTGATTCCTCAAATATTATAGGTAATTTATAGAAACATAGAGGCCACTTGCACCCAATTACCTGATACTTGTTTGGAACATAGCCTTGGGCTGAGGACTTTCCAGCACGTACCCTAGAAGTCTGTGAGCTCACTAATATTTAAGGGAGCCTTTGGCAGTTGGAGGCCAGTGGCGCTCTTGAGGTGACATCTGACAATAAGATGGTTTATCCACCAGAAGTAAACAAAATGGTGTATGGTGCCCAGACTATGCCAACACAGCTTGGTTGTGAATAACTGTTTCACATTTAGAAGTATTTTGTATGGTTGAATTCAACTACATAATATTTTTTGGTAGGCAGTGAAGCTACTAATGGCTACCAGAAGTTCAATCCCGCTCCCATTTATTGAGTACTTAGTGTGTGTGCCACATGCTGCACAAAGCCCTGGCCCAAGGCCAGGCTGAGCTGGAGCACTGCGGACCCTGCTTTCAAAGAACAGAGTCTACTCCAGGATTGGTAACCCTATAAGCCATGGGACAAACCAGGCCCACCAGTTCGTATATTGTTCATGAGTTTAGAGTGGGTTTTATATTTTTATATTTTTATTTTTTTAAATGTTTTTTTTATTTCCAGGAGAGAGAGAGAGACAGCGTGAGCAGGGGAGGGTCAGAGAGAGAGGGAGTCACAGACTGAAACAGGCTCCAGGCTCTGAGCTGGCAGTCAGCACAGAGCCCGACGTGGGGCTCGAACCCACGAACCGCGAGATCATGACCTAAGTGAAAGTAGGACGCTTAACCGACTAAGCCACCCAGGCGCCCCATGGGTTTTACATTTTTAAATGGTTGGAAGAAAACTTAGAAAGAGGAATAATATTTTGTGACTTGAAATCATAAGAAATTGAGGTTTTGGTATCCAGAAGTGTTACTAGAACACGCCACACTCGTGCAGTCGTGTGTGATAACCGCTTTCTCACTGCAGCGGCAAAGTTAACAGAGGCAGAAAACAACCCTATGTTCTCAGAGCCTAAAATAGTTACTCTCTGGCCGCTCACAGAGGAAGTTTGTTGACCACTAATCTAGCCTATGACAGGAAAAGTGTTCTGGATATTAGGACTCCCCAAGGAAGTGAGATACCCTTGCCCTGTTTAGTCAGACTGGGGGGCTTGGATTTGGTCCGCTCTAGCAGCACACGTACGTGATCTAAGGAACAGCCTCCTGGAACCCTGCACACTTTTTTCGTTTGGGTACTTGGTGGACTGGAGATGCTATTTCCACAAGTTCATTTTCTGCTGAAACATGTTTCTGCACCTGGAAAGCTGGGTCTCTAAGATTAGTCGTGAGTGCTCCTTCGTGTGATGGCGGCTTGGGCATCATTGTCTGTAATCAGCTGTGGACGAGCCTTGACCTGATCTAACGTTACTCATACCTTCTTCCAGCCAGAACCACCGTCAGGCCCAGAGTGTGGCCGAATTACTTAATTTCCTGTTTTCCCTGGGGCATCCACCTGGTCTTATCCAACCTGCTCTGACCCAGCAAGTGTTTGTGCTGGTGGTCAGAATCCCTTACTCAAGAAGACGTTTAAGATGTTCTTTTATTTTTCCCCCAGAAAGGAAGGCAGCGCCTTGTTAATCTGTCATGTGTTTAAGAGCATCTTTAGTGGGCATCTCACACATTTGTATCAGCTTCAGCTGTGTGATTATTCTTTTGAAAATGGTTGCAACAACTTTGGCCACCTAATGCAGAAGCTTTCCTGATTGTAGATACTGACAGACCCTGTATGCCGCCAGGTGATGTAAACAGTCACCAGAACTTGCTGGGCTGTTTCTGAGCTGCACACTGTTGCACAGAGGCCTTTTCCGAGGAGTCCTCAGGTCTGCAAGTAAACAGCATGTACAGTTCTTCATGCCTAAGAAAGAACTGGATCTGAAATAATCTGCAGATATTTAAAAGCAGATATGATTTTGGGGTGCTCGGGTGGCTCGGTTGGTTAAGCATCCGACTTTGACTCAGGTCATGATCACACAGTTCCTGGGTTCAAGCCCCACATCGGGCTCTGTGCAGACAGCTCAGAGCCTGGAGCTGCTTCAGATTCTCTGTCTCCCTCTCTCTGACCCTCCCCAGCTCACGCTGTCTTCTCTCTCTCTCAGAAATAAATAAAACAAAGGGGCGCCCGGGTGGCTTAGTCAGTTAAGCGTCTGACTTTCGCTCAGGTCATGATATCACGGTTCGTGGGTTCGAGCCCCGCATCGGGCTCTGTGCTGACTGCCAGCTCAGAGCCTGGAGCCTGTTTAAGAGTCTGTCACTCCCTCTCTTTCTGACCCTCCCCTGCTCACGCTGTCTCTCTCTCTCTATCCTATAAATAAAAAAAAAAAAAGAAAGAAATAAAACATTAAAGAAATAATAGAAATAAAAGCCTGATTTTTGTTTTCCTGACCTTGCTGTTACGAGCTACCTGCTTAGTTATGTTACAAACAGAATAGCATTTACCTTAGAAGCTCCACCTTTCATTTCTGTCAGTTAAAGCGGCTTTTTCTCAAGCCCCTCTGTCTTTGTTTGCTGAAAGGCTCCGATGAGGCGGCGCTGAGGGTGTCATGCGGGCAGCTCGCAGCGTGTTACTCACGAAATCCCCGCAGGCCCTACGGTGCCGCCCTCGAACAGAGGCTCCTACGCTCCATCCCTCTCTTTTGTGAAGTATTAAGAGAGAAGTGTCTGAAAGACCACAAGTTATCAAGTGTGGAAGTATCTTAGGACAAATGTTTTGTCTCAGGAATTGTGGGGAGAGGCCATGTCTGTTCGGGGCCCTCTCTCATTGGTATGAGCTCCCCCAGAGAGCCCACCCACAGACAGGCCTGCTGACCTGGGGAGCAGGTGCCTGCCGGCCCCTCCCGTGTCCCCCAGAGCACTCGTGTGTTACAGTCCTTGCCCTGCTTTCATCAGGAGAACCCTGTTTATCACCAGAAAAGATAACTTGAATCGATTTATTTTCTGAGGCTCTAAAAAAACCGAAAGGGCTTAGGTTGTGGCCAACAGTGAAGTACTTCATAGCTTGATGTTGAGATCACAGTCAGGAAAAACATGTTCCTACACAAAGGTGGGCTACTCAGGGGCCCTGGAGAGAGGGCGGCCATGCCGTGGTCACTGCAGTGACTGCTTCAGTGACAGACCTGTCCCTAGTCCCCTCTGCACAGCCTCCACAGGCTGAGCTGGTGGTGTTCTCGGGCCGACCTTGAGAGCAGAGTACCCCTAGCCCGCCTTCGCCTTCAGAGGGAAGGTCTGGAACAATACTTAGCATTGACATTATGTTTCCTTACATGAAGTGTTTGTTGTATATTTCCCCTTAATTACCTGTTATCTATTAAAAGAACCATAACCCCTCAGGTAGTATTACAAGACTTGTAGCCTGATGTAGGGTTGCTGTTTTATTAGAATTTATATAAATTTATGATTTCATGATCAGATTGATATTTGGGGTCAGCAATTTCAGTAGCAGATCAAAATATTATGGAGTTAACATGATCGAGTACATAGCTGGAAGCTTTCGTTTTTGTTCTCTCTTTTTAAGAGAATACAGGTTTCCATGAGAGGTGAGGAAAACAGCCTTCTTGGTCTTTTACCCTTTCTTTTCCCATATTTGGCAATCTGCCAGGCTGTTTAGTTAGTGCAGAAAGTAGTGCATGGAAGGGCAAGAACATGTGTCTAAAATCATGAAGAGCTGACCATACTTCCCGTTGGCTGAGAGCTCCTTGCACTCTTCTCCTGTGTGAGGTGCACATGCCGAGCTGCGCCCTCCTCGCTGGTGCCGGCTGACGCGAGGGTGGTTCTCACATGTTGGTGGAGGTCTTGCTTACAGTGAGGATCCATAGGCTCCTCCTCCACAAAGACGAGTCCAGAAAATGTCCACCCGTGGTCCCTGCCACACATCACAGCCGCCTGAGGAATTAGCCAGTGCATGAGCAAACAAACAGGTGTAGGGCCCAGGGACCTTCCCCCGGAAGTCTCCACTCCTGTGCTCTGCGGCGAAGCCCCACTCTGGGCATGGACAGGGTTGACGCTCTGTAACTGGCATAACGTAGAAGCTGTGTGCACAGGTCGTACCACAGCTGAGCACGAGGAAAGCAGTGACTGCCTGTGCCAGAGTCCAAGAGACCAGTGGAGAGAGGGGCCGCTTGAAATAGGTAGTGCATGAAACCACATCTCCAGGAAAGAGAAGGTCCATTTTCTGTTCAGATGGGTTAGGCTTGTGTGTGGGGATAACCAGTTCACTGAACCACAGTGAAGTGTTTGTGGTTTGTAGTTAGCGGAGAAGTGTTTGCTCCTTCCTCGTCTGTTAGCACACCAGGATGACCTCCTGCACACACAGTTCTCTGGGTGTGATGATGTCACTGGGCAGAGGACTGTCCCCTGTTGTCTGCAGGGGGCTGAACGGTTTTGAAACACTGGCCTGGACCTGGTCAGTCCTGTGTGGTCGCCTCCTGCGGCCGAGGGTCTGCCGTGAGGCCTCAGCCTCAACAGAGAAAGTGTTGCCTAGCTGACGTTTATTTTCTGAGACATAAATCGAAGAACCTAATTAGCTTTTCACGTCAGACTAATAGAAGTTGTAGTTACTACTTAACAGACCCTAACACGTTAAAAGATAAGTAGGTGTGCATACCTGCA
The DNA here is from genome assembly GCA_017311185.1 of Proteles cristata cristata. Classification (NCBI taxonomy): domain Eukaryota; kingdom Metazoa; phylum Chordata; class Mammalia; order Carnivora; family Hyaenidae; genus Proteles; species Proteles cristata. The sequence goes on along the minus strand of JAESUZ010002938.1, from coordinate 72,401 downwards.
CCCACTCACAGGGGATGCAGACTTTTAATAACCTTTCAGACGAAGAATAATGTTATGCTGAAATTCACTATTCAATGTTGCTAATTTAAAATGCTCCCTAAAGGGTTTCAGCCTTTTTTTTTTAAATAAGAGATTTTGCATTATGTCATGATCATTATTATGCCATTTAACTTATATGAAAATAGTGAAAATTTTAAAATACTGAGGAAAAATATATAATTGTCTAAGGTATTATGTCCAGTACAACATAATACTTGCCATTTCTTTCTCACATTAAGCGCTGTTTTTGCCATGCACATTTCAAAGATTTCTCTGTATCACATATATTGGAAATAGTGCATCTTTTATACAGCCTTTGCATACTATGAATAATCACGTTTTATATCTGGCCTTTTCTGTTGTTAACAGAGCATCAAGAAGAAACATACAAACAAACAGGAGATGAGCACATACTTGAGGTTCATCGTGTCCCGCATGAAGGAGAGGGTGAGTCCTGCACAGGGTCTCCTGGCCTCCCCGCCAGGCTGCCTCCTTCCATGCCCTGAAAGTTAGTGCGTGACAAGTGAATATTTACAGAGCAGGTTGAGGGTGGAGAACACTGCCGTCATACTGCTTCTGTGCACGATGGCTCCGTAGAGGCTTTTGTTTTTTTATCTTGTCTTTGTTTTGACAGGCATTTCTTTAGCTGCATTACATTAGGTACTTTTTCTCCCCTGCTGATACATTTCTTTTGTTTCATCTTTTATTTTTCAAACTCTTTACCTGAGGTACACTTGACCTACAACTGGGTGTACCACATAGAGTTGATAATTACACACGTAACTCAAAGTTCACCAAGAATTAGAGTCGCCACCCGTCACCATGCAAATAGCGATACTCCCCGCGCCGCACTTTTCGTATGTGACCGGCCGGCTTCGTAAGAGGAAATTTGTTCTTCTGCATCCCCTGCCACTGTTCTGCCCATCCTCCACCTCTTTCCCTCTCAGTCACCAGTTTGCTGGTTGTATTTGACTCTGTTTCTGTTTTTTGTTTGTTTTGCTCTTTAGATTCCACTTACAAGTGAAACTGTATGGTGTTTGTCTTTATCTGACTTACTTCGCTTTGCATAATACTTTGTAGCTCCATCTACATCTTGCAGTTATTGCCTGGCAATGTTGTGAAAATTAGTGTCTAAAATGAAGTGGAATTTTCCAAAATAATTTTCTATTAAAACCCAAAAATTGCCACATTGAACTGTATAGTGCACGTACGTTTTTCCAGTAAATTCTAAAGTACCTATTGTCTAGAAATTGCCTCACCTGTCTCTCAACGACCTTTCAGGCTATAGACCTTAATAAGAAGGGGAAGGACAGCAAACACCCAATGTACCGGCGGCTGGTGCACTCGGCGGTGGACGTCCCCACCATACAGGAGGTACAGCCGGGCCCTGTCCGCTTTCTGACACACCTGTAGCTCCCACGTGACTCCCGACTCCCAGCTGAGCGAGATTCTGTTGCCACACCCTCGGGTGCCCGCCTGCCCATCCTGCACTTAGAGCCTGAAAGGTGCAGCCCCTACGGGGGTTTTGCTGCTGCTGAACGGTGCCTACTGTGTGTGCAGGTCACGTGTCCTGTTTGAAAAGTCCTGGTGTTAAGCCAGCCATACGTTCTGGATACTTGCTGGTCACAGAAGAGGCGGGAAGAGCCTGGTCAACTTAATATTTTGGATTCGAGGACTCTTATCTGTACGTGGTTTCCTAGCGTTAGCAGGTGCTCAGGAGTTTTTCTCAAGGGAGCATCAGAGTCTAGGACTAGAGTCTTGGGAAACAGTGAAGTGAACTTGAACAACACAAAGATTATAATCAGAAAACTTAATTTTCTTAGACTTCTTAATTTTACCTTCTGTAGCTGAGTATTGTAATGGGTTTGTTAAGGTTTAATTACAATTGCAGTAAAATCCAGTAGAACATTTTAACACACTTTCCAGTTAGGGTTGCTGAATTACTAATTCTGTACGCATCCTTTTAATTTCAGATCTTGTCGTTGGCCATAGTAGTTTATAGGGAGACCATAGGAATAGTTTTAAGTTATTTTACCAGTACTTAGCCCTCTTGGCAGCTGGGAGAGACTGCAGGTGATTACTTCAGTAGAAAATGAGGGTAAATGAAGGTTGTTCCCCCTAAAGCGGCTGGCAGAGTCTGGAATAAAATCAAATAGTTTTCATTTCACCTCCTGCCCCCAGGTTCCTGTCCTCAAGCAAAGCCTCTTTTCCTAAACCCTAAGGTCTCTAAGGGACAGTCCTTCCTGCCCCTGCTCCTTCCGAGCTTCCCTTAGTCTGATCCTGGCGGATCCGTAGAGACCACCAGCTGGGCTGATGGGGTCTTGGGAGGGGCTGTTCACGAACAGAAAGCACTGTAAGGAAAATGAGAAAACATGATCTTTATCCCTTCAGGAGCTTACAGTCCAAACCAAAACATAGGCTATAATTGTGCAAACCTCAAAAATCACAAAGATGCCTTGGGAATGCTGGGTTCAGTTTCTCCACACTGGGTGTAGATCAGGTCACCAGGGAACTCTAGACAAAGCCAGTGCCTGGGTGGACTGAGCCCAGTATGGTCAGAAATTTGTAGTGGGGCTCAGTATCAGTACCCGTAACTAAGCCTGTGACCCTCAAGGCCAGATGGGAGGCAGGGGATGTCTTGCAAGCCTTTTGGAAGAAAGCACCACTGAAGTGGTGGGAGGATTTCAGCAGAAAGGCAGAATCTTAATCATTCTTAAGAGGCCTTAGTATTCTAAGTTATTTTCAAGCTGATTTCCTAAAGCACGACCAGGATAAGAAAATGCTTCCTTGCTACTTCTAAATAACTTCGTCATACCCTTCTTCCAAAAACTTTGCCTGCCCCAGAAAAAAAAAAGTCCTTAAATTCCCCCCATAATCCTTCGCATATATGTGTCTAGCATAGTGGAAACCCTCGCGTTGACCTGGTGCACAGAAGAACACCTCGTACTTTATGGGAAAGCATCACATAGGCCAACAGTTGTTGCTTTCAGTCTCTGTAAGACTTTGTGAGGAAAACGGTAGGTGTGTAGTTACAGCCTCAGTGGCCACACTGACCGAAGCCTGCATTCTCCACGCAGCTCAGCAGCAGTGAGAGGCTCCGGCTGCGGGTGGAGCGCAGCCACTGATTAGTGCGGAGGGGGGTGGGGGCTGCCAGGTCCAGTGGGCTGCACTCCACGCTTCTGGGATATTCTAGCCGCAGGCGGGCCGATCAGTGTCCTCATGCAAGTCCCATCCATGCCGTGGGGCACGGGAGTGGACATAGCGTCAGTCTGGAAAGTTCTGCCGTGCCCCTGGCACTAAAAACCCTGTTAGCATAATGCAGACCAACATTCTCAACTGTTAACGCTTTGCTGTTTTGTTTCCCGCCCTCTGCAGAAAGTGAATGAAGGGAAATACAGGAGTTACGAAGAGTTCAAAGCTGATGCTCAGCTGCTTCTCCACAACACAGTGATTTTCTATGGAGGTTGAAGGGTTTTTTCTTTTCTGTGCATGTTTCTCAATAGCATTTACCTTCCGTGTTGGGAAATATCTTTTATAAAACATTACATTCAAAAAGTTGATACTTTAATGATTTGTAAGTAAGTAATGTCAGTGTTTCAACTTTTAAAAATATTTGGTAATGTCATTAGAGTTTATAAAATTGGCTGGCCAAGAATTCTAGTACTAAATGCTGAAAATATTTTTTTTCTTAATAGTTTTATATGTAAGCATAGTTGAGAGGATTTTTAATAAGCACTTTGAATAATTCTGGTCCTTTCCCATTAATGTCCCATCATTTGATGGAAAAGAAAGAGGCCCCTCTCTATCTAGAGAATCAGTGGTGTTTTGAATATAACGTTACAGCTGCCTGTAGAAGGTTGTTTTGCTGCCTGAACTTTATGTTATTTTTAAAAAAATGTTTATTTATTTATTTTGAGAGAGAGGGAACAGGGGAGTTGCAGAGGGAGAGAGAGAATCCCAAACAGGCCCCATGCTGCCAGTGCAGAGCCCAGTGTGGGGCTTGATCTCATGAACCTGAGCAGCAATCAAGAGTTGGATGCTTAACCGACAGCCCCCAAGGTGCTCCTGAACTTGATTTAAAACAGACATTTTCATTTTAAATGGTATATGTCCACTTTTGTCACACTGAAAGAAAATGTAAATGATCGTAGTACTTTTGATAGTTTTGTGTTTCTGGACTTGTGGTAATAGATACTGTCTGCCTTTCATTACAGCAGACAGTGAGCAGGCCGACATAGCGCGGATGCTGTATAAGGACACCTGTCACGAGGTACTGCTCACTCCCAATAGTTAAACTCTTGCTGTTTTCCAGATTAACTTTGTTTAGAATTCTCCTCTTACATATGTTTCAATTTTACCATTTCCTTTAAATGCAATTTTTTTTGCTTGTTCTAAATACATAGGAAATAATGCAAATCAAGGGGGGAATTTTCTCAGAGAAATCCTAGGAGTTAGATTTAGTGGTTAAGTATCTTGTACAAAGAAAGTGTGTTTCGTCCTCTGTGACTGCTCTCAGGGATGTTGGTTAAATACTGCAGGCAAATGTGTTGCGCTGGGCAGATGCTTAATAAATATTACCCTCCTTTTCGTTGTAAAATTAAAGCATAATTAACGTACAGTGTAGTGTGATACTAGTTTCAAGTTGCACAGGGTAGTGATGAGACACTTCATACATCATTTACTGCTCCCCCAAGTGTGGTCCCATGTGTCACCTCATTGCAGTATTACATTGTGACCAAACTACACACGTGCACGCGCGCACGCGCACACACACACACACACACACACACACACACACACACACACACATGCTGTAGGTTTCATCTTTGTAACTTACTGACTTTGTAACTGGAAGTTTGTACCCGATAATCCCCTTCACTCATGGCCCCACGGCCCCTCCTTTCTGGCAACCACCAGTGTATTCTCTGTTTAGGAGTTGTTTTTATTTTCATTCTTGTTTGATTTTCTTTTAGATTCCATGTATGAGTGAGATAATTTGGTATTTGTTTTCCTCTGACTTATTTCATTTGGCATTATATTTGTATCTCCATCCATGTTGTTGAAAATGATAAGATTTCATTCTTTTTTTATGGCTGAGTAATATTCTAGTGTGTGTGTGTGTACCACTTCTTCCTTGTACATTCCTCTACCGATGGACATTTGGCCTCTCTTCATAGTTTGGCTGTTGTTGATAGTGTTGCCTGTAAACATCAGGGTGCATGTGCCCCTTCAAATCTATTTTTATGTCATTTGAGTAAATACTCAGTGTGTAGTTACTAGATCCAGGGTAGTTCTACTTTTAACGATTTGAGGAACCTCTATACTATTGTCCAGAGTAGCTGCAGCAGCTTGCATTCCCACTGACAGTGCATGAATATTCCTTTTTCTCCACATCCTCGCCTACACCTATTGTTTCTATGTTGTTATTTTTTTAATTTTTTTAATTTTTATTTATTTCTAGGAGAGAGAGAGACAGCGTGAGCAGGGAGGGTCAGAGAGAGAGGGAGTCACAGACTGAAACAGGCTCCAGGCTCTGAGCTGGCAGCCAGCACAGAGCCCGACGTGGGGCTTGAACCCACGAACCGCAAGATCATGACCTAAGCGAAAGTCGGACGCTTAACCGACTAAGCCACCCAGGCGCCCCATCTGTGTTGTTAGTTTTAACCATCCTGACAGGTGTGAGGTGGTATCTCCCTGTGGTTTTGATTTCTATTTCCCAGATGATGAGTGATGTTGAGCATCTTTTCCTGTGTCTATTGGCCATCTGGACGTCTTCTTTGGAAAAGTGTCTATTCATGTCTTCTGCCCATTTCTTAACTGGATTTTTTGTTTTCTGGGTGTGGAGTTTTATAAATTCTTTATAGATTTTGAATACTAACCCTTTATCTGACATGTCATTTGCAAATAATCTTTTATTCTGTAAGCTGTCTTTTAGTTCTATTGATTGTTTCCTTTGTTGTGCTTTTTATCTTGCTGGGGTCTCCGTAGTTCATGTTTGCTTTTGTTTCCCTTGCATCCAGAGACATGTCCCATAAGAAATTGCTCCCGCTGTTGTCAAAGAGATTGCTACCTGTGTCTTCCTTTAGGATTATCATGGTTTCCTGTCTCACATTTAAGTCCCTAATGCATTTTGAATTTATTTTTGTGTATGGTGTAAGAAAGTGGTCCCATTTCATTCTTCTGCATGTTGGTTTCTAGTTTTCCCAACACCATTTGTTGAAGAGACTGGGGTTTTTTTTGTTTGTTTGTTTGTTTGTTTTTCCCCATTAGAAAAATATTCTTTCCTGCTTTGTTGAAAATTAGTTGTCCATGTAGTTGTGGATTCATTTCTGGGCTTTCTATTCTGTTCCACTGATCTATGTGTCTGTTTTTGTGCCAGTACCATACTGTCTTGATGATGACAGCTCTGTAATACAGCTTGAAGGCTGGAATTGTGAGGCCTCCACAAGGTTTGTTTAGTTATTCAGGGTCTTTTGTGGTTCCGTACAAATTTTAGGATTGTTTATCCTAGCTCTGTCAAAATATTAAATGGTGTTTTGATAGGGACTGCATTAAATGTGTAGATTGCTTTGGGTAGTACCAACATTTTAACAGTATTTGTTCTAATCCACGAGCATGGAATGTCTTTCCAGTTTTGCTCTCTTCCATTTCTTTCATCAGTGTTTGATAGTTTTCAGATTATAGGTGTTTTTCAGCTGTTTGGTTGGCTTTATCTTCTTATTGGTGGAATTGTAAATGGAATCAGTTCCTTGATTGCTCTTCTGCTGCTTTCGTTATTGGTGTATAGAAACGCAACAGATTTCTATTTATTTTGTATCCTGAAGCTTTACTCAGTTTATCAGTTCTAGTAGTTTTTATTTTTTTTTATTTTTTTTTTATTTTTTATTTATTTCTAGGAGAGAGAGAGACAGCGTGAGCAGGGGAGGGTCAGAGAGAGAAGGAGTCACAGACTGAAACAGGCTCCAGGCTCTGAGCCGGTAGTCAACACAGAGCCCGACGCGGGGCTCGAACCCACAAACCGCGAGATCATGACCTAAGCGAAAGTCGGACGCTTAACCGACTAAGCCACCCAGGCGCCCCAGTAGTTTTTTGATGGAGTATTTGAGGTTTTCTATCTACATAGAGTGTCACGTCCTCTGCGAATAGTGAAAGTTTGACTTCTTCCTTGCCAGTTTGTATGCCTTTTATTTCTTTTTGTTGTCTGACTGCTGTGGCTGGGACTTCCAGTACTGTGTTGAATAAAAGTGTTGAGAGTGGAAATCTCTGTCTTGTTCCTGATCTCAGCAGAAAAACTCTGTTTTTCTATATTGAGGATGATGTTAGCTGTAGATTTTTCCTATATGGTATTGAGGTATGTTCCCATTACTCCTATTTGTTGAGGGTTTTTATAATGAATGGATGTTGTACTTTGTCACTTGCTTTTTTTTGCATCTGTCAAAATGATTATATGATTTTTATCATTTCTCTTATTAGCATGGTGTATCATGTTGATTAGTTTATGAATATGGAATCACCTTTGCATCCCCAGAATAAATAAATCCCACTGATTGCAGTGAATGGTTTTTTTTTTTTTTTCATGTATTGCTGTTTTTGGGTTGGTGGTGGTTTGTTGTTTTTGTATCTATGCTCACCAGGAATATTGGCCTCTGGTTCTCTGTTTTTATTGTCTTTATCTGGTTTTGAAACAATGCTGGCCTCGTAAAGAACAGTATAACCCATTCATATATTGATGTATACTTGGGCTGCTTCCATCTCAGTTATTGCAAATAATGCTGCTTTAAACATCCGGATGCACATATCCCTTTGTATTTGTGTTTTCATATTCTTTGGGTAAATACCCAGCAGTGCAATTGCCTAGAATTGTTGGCTCGTTCAATTTTTAATTTTTTGAGGAATCTCCACACTGTTTTCCAGAGTGGCTGCATGAGTTTGCATTCCCCCAACAGTGCAAGAGGGTTCCCCTTTTTCTGCATCCTCACCAACACCCTTTGTTTCTTGTATTAATTTTAGCCATTCTGACAGGTGTGATGTGGTATCTCATTGTCGTTTTGATTTGTATTTCCCTGAAGATGAGTGACGATGAGCATCTTTTCTTATGTCTGTTGGCCATCTAGGTGTCTTCTTTGGAAAAATGTTTATTCAGGTCCTTTGCACATATTTTAATTGGATTTTTTCTTTTTTGGTTTTAAGTTGTGAAACTTTTTTTATTTAACGGAGGACCATGGGGGAGAGGGAGGGAGGCAATCCACGAGAGACTCTTGAATGCCGAGAACAAACTGAGGGCTGATGGGGGTGGGGGAGAGGGGGAGGGGGGTGATGGGCATGGAGGAGGGCACTTGCGGGGATGAGCACTGGGTGTTACATGGAAACCAACTTGATATGAACTATTTAAAAAAATGAATAGATTTTGGATATTAATCCCTTATTGTATATGTCCTTTGCAAATATCTTCTCTTATTCAGTAGATTGCTCTTTTATTTTGTTGATCATTCCTTCGCTGTGCAGAAATGTCATTACCCTCTTTGTTAAAGTTGCTTTCTTTAAAAATTTTTAAAAAATGTTTATTTTTGGGAGAGAGAGCATGCAATTCAGGGAAGAACAAAGAGAGAGGGAGACATAAAATCCGAAGCAGACTCCAGGCTCCAGGCTGTCAGCACAGAGCCCAATGCAAGGCTCAAACCCACAAACTATGTGATCATGAGCCGAAGTCAGACGCTCAACCAACTGAGCCACCCAGGTGCCCCAGCAATGTTACCCTCTTTGGATGAAAGATCCTATGTAGACTTCACAGCAAAAAAACCACTTAGAAGCAAAAACAAACCTCCTATTTATACAATAAATAAAATACGTATTAGCATATTACAGGTTTTGTGTATAGTCTTTATTTGAAACACCTGAAGTCAAATTTATTTTGCAAAATTGTCTTAATTTATATAAAAAGTATCATTTCTTGATCAGATTTGACCTTTGTGTTTTCATTCATACCACAAATATTTATTTAGTGTCTACTACGTGCTCTGCAGGGTATTAGGAGGGATAAAGTGGTGATTGAGATCCTGCTTTCTGCTCATGGGGCTATATTCTTCAGAATATATATTCTGAAGAAAGAGGCTCAAAAAAGAAACGGACAAAATACGTGTCTTCACAAGTTGTGGAAGAATGGCATGAAAAAATACAATGATTAAAACAGAATGAGGGAAAGTAAGGACTGCCGTTATTGGTGATGGTCCATAAGATGGTATACCAGAAAGACCTGTCTGCTGAAATAGCATTTAATGTGTGTATGAACCACCAGAAAGGCAGGAGCCAGGCTGGGAGGAGAGGCCAGACCTCTTAAGGAACTGTGTTTTGCTCCAGGTTTGCCTGGGACTTTGGAGATGGTTTGAACAGGAACGTGGCAGGCTTTCCTAGTATTCATTGAAAAATGAAAAATTTAAGCTTAAGGAAGAAAATTCAGGACTATCTATGCACATAAAAGAATGCTAATTTACGTGGATCTGTGATGCTCAGGTTTTATGTACGCTAAAATAGTTGCTTTTCTTTTTTAGCTGGATGAACTACAGCTTTGCAAGAATTGCTTCTATTTGTCAAACGCTCGTCCTGACAATTGGTTCTGCTACCCCTGTGTATGTGAAATTTCATGATTTTCTGTTTTTTACCTCTTAAGTATGTGATGTACCATTCTAAAGAAGTTTATTTCCAATTTGCTAGATCTGTTTCCTTGTATCTTAGTATATACATGGGCGCAGTGAGCATGAAACCTGAAACACAGGGGAAATAACTTGGCATCATTACCCATTTCTGACTTTAAAATGAGGAACTTCAGAATAAACCCTTAATAGATAATAGAGTGAATTGCTACTCTTCCCCTTCTTCTTTCACAAGAAAAAGAAGGCTTCACGTATGCTTTTATAGCCGTGTGGGGTCCCCTGGAGTGACAGGAGTTCAGCAAGGTGCTGACTGGTCTGTGCCTGTGGTCAGGGCTGCACCCAGCCCTGGGCGTGCGGGGATGCCTGTGGAGGATGCCTCTGTGCTCCTCAGACACTCGGGGGTCTCTGTGACCCCCTAGGCCTGGAGCAGGGCCTCAGACTCTCGCATCTCTCGCAGGCCCCTGGGTGCTGGAGTGCACCCTATGAAGCAGTGAGGGTGTTGCGTTTGCCACTGTTACTCAGGGGCCTCGCCTTGGGCACTGCCTCGTCCCTAGGTGCTGTGGGCTGCGTCTTCTGAAAGACGATCCATACCGCTACTCTTATGCAGACTGTGAGTGTTTGATGCTTTACTTAAAGGTAGAATCAATCTGAGAAAAGAAAGTTCTGTGGGTTTAAAGGAGGTACAAAAAGAAGTATTTTCAAAATAATGTGCTATACTTCCTAAGTTCCGTATTAATGATGTTGTGCATTTAATACTTTAAAAGTAACATGATTACATAAAATATTTTATTTCCAGATACCTAATCACGAACTGGTTTGGGCCAAAATGAAAGGGTTTGGGTTCTGGCCGGCCAAAGTCCTGCAGAAGGAGGACAACCAGGTTGACGTCCGCTTCTTCGGGCACCACCACCAGAGGTAGGTGCGACCCTACACCTGCCGGGGCTGGCCTCCCGGTGCCCCTTGGGGTGTCCATCAGGTGGCCCTTGGGGTTGGGAGGGCACTTTCCTCAGGAACAGTCTGGAGTTTACTCTAGTTTGGAGAAACCAGGTGTCAGCTTCATGACATTTCTCTAGTTTGGAGAGATGTCAACTTGGTTTTTGTTCTTTTGTGGGTTGGTTTTTTTTTTTTTTTTGGCATTTATTATCCATTGATTTATTTTGGTTAGTTACTGTTTTTTTTCTTGAGAATTCAATAGAATAGATAAGTGCAGGGGAAAAAATTAATAAAAACCAGGAAACCTACTACCCAGAATAGGAAATTACTAATACTTTGTTATTTTTGCCTTATGTTTTGTTTTGGCTTTTAAAGTTTTTACTTAGTTCCAGTTAGTTAATATATAGCAGATCAGCACGGAGCCTGACCAGGCAGCTGATGACTGTTTCTGGAAACGGTACTTGTAGTTTGGGCTCCTGACACAGTGTAGTGCGGTGCACACTCGGACTGGGATTGCAGGGTGAGGCAGGCTTGGAAGGGCTCTCAGAATGTGGCCGCTTCATGGTTTGTGACAACAGGACGTACTTTCAGACACCCTCTCAGAGCTCTGTTAAGAGCCATAGACAAAACTAATCTAACAGTGTGCATAAGAATTACATGAATGGAACTGCCAGACATGGTTCCAACCTGTATTTTGAAGTTCCTGTTGCTAGGGAGATGTATAGAGCACACCTTAAGAAATTTACATTTCCGTGATATAAGAATACCTGTATCTCAACAGTAGAAATTTTCTATTGCTGTAAACTTATTTTTGTATAGTTACATATTTCATACAAAGAATGTGAACTATACTATGAAATTATAGCTGCCTCTTTCATTGTGATGTCAGAACCTTAAAGAATTATTCTGAGTAACCTCACTAATAGGCATGACTAGACACTGATGAGAGTTCACAGATACTAAAGTAAAGGGGAAATACCTAAAATTCCTTTATTATATAAAAGGGAAAGTCCACTATACGATCTAAAGGCCTTTCCAAGTATTTAAATGTCGTCTGTTGTGCCTGAAGTTGTTAAGAGTTTTGTGTGACTGTCAGTACTGTGAGAAACTACGGAACAAGGGATTTCATTCCTCTCCACAGTAAATGTTTAGTCTTCATTTAATTTAAATAGAAATTCAGTGGCAAGAAACCTGTGAATAGTATAAATTTCCAAAAACGTAGTTCTGTTCCTTCAGAGGTAGATGCACACCTAGCTGATGATGTCAAGGCAGGAAACGTGGGTAATACCACTGTTCACTACAAAATGAGTGCTTGAACTGTATGGCTTATGAAGTAGTAGCTCTGAATGTTCTATTCTCAGCACACTGTATTGGGTTTGTTTCTGTTTCCCATCAGAACGTGGGTGGGGGGTTGGGGAGGCCGTGTACACTGGACAAGGGGGCAGAGGGAGGCCTCCATAGCAGCGGAGAGGGCCAGTGGGCTCCGCTAGTGTTCTGGCATCTTCTTGTCCTACTCTGGTCTCGGATATGGTGTTTAGTCACTCTCAGCCTTGTTGCCTTGCTCGCAAAATGAGGGCTTCAGTAGCATATCTCAGAAGAGTTTCTGTAAGGGTCAAAGAAATGTTTGTATGTTCTGATCTAATCATAGTGCCTGGTATGCAGCAAATACTTAAAGTCACCTTTTAATATAGATATCCAAACAACAGGGCAAATATTTCATTAGTTAACCTAGAGAAACCAAAAATTAAGTTACTTTAAAAAAAAAAAAAAACTCGGGGCGCCTGGGTGGCTTAGTCGGTTAAGCGTCCGACTTTCGCTTAGGTCATGATCTCGCGGCTCGTGGGTTCAAGCCCCGTCGGGCTCTGTGCTGACTGCCAGCTCAGAGCCTGGAGTCTGTTTCAGTCTGTGACTCCCTCTCTCTCTGACCCTCCCCTGCTCATGCTGTCTCTCCCTCTCTCTCCTAGAAATAAATAAAAAAAAAAAAAAAAAAAAACAACAAAAAACAAAAAAAAAAACCAACCATACTGGTATGTTAGAACTGATAATTGGCACTTTTTATCAGTACTTAAAATATTTTTCATCCATTTTCCAACAGCTTTATAGTATCTACAACCATGAGTGGTATTTTGATAATGTGAGTTATCACATTATCTTATGCATTCATTATACGATGCAGGTAATATTTTAAAAGAACATTTGAGCTAATCTGCTTGGGTCCTTTAGCACAAGTTTGTGATATGAAGAGAAGATTACAACATAAAATTCCATTTCCAGAGATTTTATTTTCTCCCAAATGTATTTCCTGGAAGATTTCATCTAAAGAATTCTGGACAGATGGCTCTCCAAGGACTTGACTTTAGAAAATACTGTTGACCCTTGAACAACAAGAGGGTGAGACGCCAGCCCCCCCCCACCCCAAGTCATAACTCACATGTGACTTTCCCCCAAGTGCTTAACTAATAGCCTTTCTGATAGTGTAAACTCCTACTTTGTCTGTTATGTGTATTATATGCTGTATTTTAACAGTAAAGTAAGGAGGAGAAAATACATTTACGGCCCTGTCCTGTGTCAAAACAGTCTGTGAGTGGACCCACACGGTTCAAGCCAGTGTTGTTCAAGAGTCAACTCTAGCAGATCTACAGTTTTACTATAAATTCAGAATCTTTTCGTTTTCTTCCTGTGGTTACAATGTGCCCACCCAATAAAATACTTGAACTAAATGAGTGATGAGGACATACCTTCCTGTAACCAAGAAGAAAGGGGACTGAGACCCCACTCACTGGAAGTGGGGTTTTTCTAGAATTTGTCCTGCCAGAGGAAAAAGTAGCAGGGATGATCTGTGTCAGTAAGGCTGACTCTCTCCCGCCGGGAGCTATAGGCAGGAAGGAAGCACACCATTCTGAGCTCATTTGCCATCAGGTCACTGAGCCATTTGATTCTGCGTATATTCAGAGCCTTCAGGATTGACAAATGAGCAGGTAGAGCCACGTTAGATTCTGCCTCTTTTTATTGGACTTACCCTGAATGGTAGAGTGTTTTTTGTGGATCAGATTGCATAACCAGTGAACCTCTTTAAAAGTGGAATCTGATCAGGGTGCCTGGGTGGCTCAGTCCGTTGGGCATCCGGCTTCGGCTCAGGTCATGATCTCAACGGTTCATGGGTTCGAGCCCCGCATCGGGCTCTGTGCTGAAAGCTAGCTTGGAGCCTGGGGGACCTGTTTCAGATTCTGTATCTCCCTCTCTCTCTGACCCTCCCCTGCTCACACTGTCTTTGTATCTCAGAAATAAAAAACATTAAAAGATTAAAAAAATAATAAAAATAAAAGTGAAATCTGATCTGCAGTCATGGAGGGGATTATAAGAGAATAAGAATGTGTGTATGAACCACACTCACACTTAATTATGTCTGATGTTAAGAGCAGCTCTGAATCTGTTTTCTTGTATCCAAGGGATAAGTAGATTATTTAAGGAGAAAAACACCTCCCAGTAGGTCAGATTCGTTCCAGGTAGTCAGCACTATCGGTGACAAAGGTGTCTCAAAAACACAGTTTTTCGAAAGTGAAACATGTTTAATGATTGCCTGGTACATAATAGGTGCTCATAAATGTTGGCTTAAGAGCAAATTTAATATGAACTTGAGATCAAGCAGCAAGGAGCTCTCCAACAGCAACCCTTCGTCTCTGTGCTTTGCTCAGACTGTGCTCTGAGTTCAGACCTGTGAAAGTGTTTATTTTGGTACGGTGTCTAATGAAGTACTGATGTCAAACAAGACACCATGGACGCAGTATTTACCAATCCTTACATGGCAAGTCACAGCTCCAGCTGTCAGCGTATTTAATCTGGAAAGCCCATGGCCTCACGTGCACAAGAGAGGTCCAAGTCTGCGTTTGTGGCTCGTGTGTGTGCATGGTGCTTCCCTACAACCCGTTCGAACAGTTGTGAGGCCAGTGTTTGGGACACTCCAGCCCTGCCGGCCAGGGCAGGAGCTGACACCGCGCACATTTACACAGGAGACGGAAGAGAATCAATCTCTGGGTGTTTGCGTGCTGTTCATGGCCGCCCTAGAGAACGTCTCCCTAACTGTGGCTCGTGCACCTTGTGGTTTTTAGTCTTATTTGTGACATCCCCTCTGCCAGGAAGGGCCAGTCCTTGTCCTTCAGGCCCAACCACAACTGTCTTTCTCCCCAGGGCACCCTGTCCCTTCCGAGCTGTGACAAACTCAAAGAACCTTCAGGGAGAGGCTGCATGTGTGGGAGTGCCATCATAGCTCTTACCCCAGCGCATCTGGGCAGTGTCCCCTCCAGCGGTCAGTGAGGCCAGAACAAGCCACTGGGCCCCGTGAGTTGTTGGGGGAGCTGCGGTGCCTTCCGCTGGCACATGATGGTGTCCAGTCGGGTGACTGGTGCCCAGGGAAACTTCCTCCAGAATTAAATTGAGTTTTATATCCAGTACTTTTGGGTCAGCATTGCACACCACACAGAGACCCCTACGCTCCTACCTGAGCACCTGGCTGCTGAGCGGTAGATGGTGTGAGCGTGGATGTGATGAAGTGTAACGTGAGGAGGCATTGTTTGCCCTCATCTTGTGTGTGTGTATCTGCGGGCACACACCTCGGCAGTTGTGATCCACACACACAGCTAGGCTTGAGTAACAGAGTAGCAATGGGAAGGGACGCTGAAAAAAGTACTTAGGAACAGCTAACCAGGCTGAAGAAGGCTGTGACAGCTCAGGGACTTTGAGGTATTTGTGAGTCAGCCTCATTCCGAGAACCTGTCTCCTCCTTCCTGCTCCCTGCAGATCTGCCCCCTGGCCATCGCGGAATCACCCTAGTCCTACTTTGCAGTGGGGAGACTCTGCTGCCGTTTTGGGATTTCTAACTGTACCTCTGCTGTTACTTGAAGGGCCTGGATTCCCTCTGAGAACATCCAGGACATCACGGTCAACGTCCACCGTCTGCATGTGAAGCGCAGCATGGGCTGGAAGAAGGCCTGTGACGAGCTGGAGCTGCACCAGCGCTTCCTTCGTGAAGGAAGGTTCTGGAAGTCTAAGAACGAGGACCGAGGAGAGGAGGAGGCAGAGTCCAGCATCTCCTCCACCAGTAACGAGCAGGTAGGTGTCCCTGTTGGTCACGGTGAGTGTGAGCGCCGTCAGCGTGCTCCTCACCGGGATGAGCACCTTCCGACAGTTCTCCTTCCTTTCGTACAAATGGGCAACGGGCTCTTCCACAGAAATCGAAACCAGTTCAGGCAGATAAGCCCCCAGCAACCCTGATCCTGCTCCTCTGCCGTAGGCACGTTGGCGCCCGCCACTGCACCTGTGCGGGAGTTCCGAGGGTGGTGACCACGCGGCCGTGGGTGTGCTAAGCGCACAAGGGAGCAGGTTCCTTGCTGCTTCCGTGTGGGCCGTGGCCAGTGTTGTCACAGCACAGATGTGTTTCACAGCTTCTGGAGTAATGTGCTGTTACTTTTATGATGCCCACAGCTAAAAGTCACTCAAGAACCAAGAGCAAAGAAAGGACGACGTAATCAGAGTGTGGAACCCAAAAAGGAAGTAAGTGGCCCGCCTTGCAGTGTCCAGGTGGCATTGCAACAGGAAATATCTCCCAAGTTACGGTCAAGACAGTTTCCTCCAATGTACGGCACTTGTGAAAACGCACTGCCATCAAATAACAGCAACCAGGTTGGAACCCGTCTACTATCCATAGAATAAGCCGCACACAAACTGGAGGTCTCCATTTTCAGATCGAGGCTGCCTAAGTGGGAGGGCACTTGGCTGCATTTCCTGCAACTCTGCTGGTTCCTCGTAGCATAATTAAAAACAAAGCATTTATCCACTGTGTCAATTAGGTCAGCATTTAAAAACTGGAGGAAAATATGGTTAAACTCAACCTTTTAAAATTATATAATCTGTTAATGCTCTAAAACCAGGTATTAGGGAAAAGTGGTTTAGAATTTTAGGGTATCTGTTACCTAGTTCAAAGTTATCTAGTTCAAAGAAGTGAGTCTAACCTGGTAGTGGTTTAAGTTTTAAATGCTATCTTTACTTAGGCTATCTGACAAGCAAAGACCATAGTATTATATGCAATGAAATTATAAACAAAGATCCTATTTAGAATTACTGTCGCTATTAATTGATTGAAGTTTGGGGGGTTTGTTTAATTGTGGTAAAATCTACATAACAGAATTTCCCATCTTAATTACAGTTTTCTTAAGAGTAGTTTATTAGGTGGCTTTTTATGCGTATCCCTATATTTTTATCCTAAAAGAGCTTGTTCATTAACTGGTGGACTGTCTGGCGGCTTTGTTTCACATCTGAGCACTGTCCTTACCCTTTAGGAACCAGAGCCTGAAACTGAAGCAGTGAGTTCCAGCCAGGAAATCCCCACGATGCCTCAGCCAATCGAAAAGGTTTCTGTGTCCACTCAGACCAAGAAGTTAAGTGCCTCTTCACCACGAATGCTGCACCGAAGCACACAGACCACCGGTGATGGAGTGTGTCAAAGCATGTGCCATGACAAATACACTAAGATCTTCAATGACTTTAAAGACCGAATGAAGTCTGACCACAAGCGAGAAACAGAAAGAGTTGTACGAGAAGCTCTGGAAAAGGTAAAGCTGGCCCTGTGAGGACCCCGAGAGTTTTCCAGTGGTGGGTTAGCACTTTTCAGCTGGGCATCTGCCAGGCAGCTCCTTTGTAAAACAAGGAACATAATAAGATACCTTTGATAACATTTCAGTTAACAGCAACACTTGTGTTTGTGTTGGAGGCACTGGCAGTTCTTGATGGCACGGAGGGAGGAGGGGTATCCTCTAAGTAGATGCTGTGCATTAGGGTTCTCTTCAGGGTGATGGTCTGTGTGAGCTGAGGGCTGTTAGGGGCTACCCTTGTCATTTCAGCTGCGTTCCGAAATGGAAGAGGAGAAACGACAAGCTGTAAATAAAGCTGTAGCCAATATGCAGGGTGAGATGGACAGAAAATGTAAGCAAGTAAAGGAAAAGTGTAAAGAAGAATTTGTAGAAGAAATCAAGAAGCTAGCAACACAGCACAAACAACTGATTTCTCAGACCAAGAAGAAGCAGTGGGTAAGTATTAGTGTTCTTCTGAAAATGTACCACCCAGTATACAAGTGATGAAAATTAATTCAGGAAGACGTATGTGGAATGTGCTAAGTTTACACCTGAAATAAGATCAAATGTGAAATTGCCAGCTTTAAGTAGTTTAACATTTTTATTGAAATGTTCTCTCCTCTGTGAATCCACATGACTGAGGATCGCTCAGGATTATTATGTTAAATTGAGACTGTGAAACATCAGTAGAGATTCAGTGCATCTAATTTACGTGACGCGTCTGCTGTGCTGGGGTGTATGTGGATGAGCTGGCCAGCTCTGCCGTCTGCCTGTAACGCCTGGTTGCTGGCCTCTCAGTCATCAGACTGTAAATGTCAGCATCCCAGGGGCAAGTTAAAGATTTTCAGATTTCGCTGTCCAGCATTTATACATTAGACTCTTTTCAACTGATTGCCTTTTTGATAGTAACAGCTCACTGGCCTGTAACTCTACCTAGAATCTGACAGACTGTCCCCTATTCAGTGTCTTGTTTGTCATTGTCATCTTCCCCTAGATCAGGAGTTCTGGGTGGATGTGTTCACCCATCTCAGCTAACTGGTGGTGAAAACGGTTTACTGCCAAAACCTCGTAACTTGTTTTTATTATATCTGAGAGACAAGAGATCAAGCACAGTCGGGGGGAGGGGCAGAGAGAGATGGAGACCCAGAATCTGAAGCAGGCTCCACGCTCTGAGCTGTCAGTAGAGAGCCCAGTGCTGGGCTTGAACCCACATTGAGATCATGACCTGAGCTGAAGTCGGACACTCATCTGACTGAGCCACCCAGATGCCCCTAACTTGTTCTTTTTAATGAGCAACTGTAAGAAGTTTTATGATTCTTCATTTGATCCAGACCACATTTTTAAAAAATATTATTCTCAAGTTGGCTGACATATAAGGTATACAGCGTGCTCTTGGTTTGGGGGGTAGATTCCTGTGATTCATCGCTTCCATACAATATCCAGTGCTCATCCCTACGTTTTTTTTTTTAATGTTTTACTTATTTTTAGGAGAGAGAGAGAGACAGCGTGAGCAGGGGAGGGTCAGAGACAGAGGGAGTCACAGACTGAAACAGGCTCCAGGCTCTGAACTGGCAGTCGGCTCGAACTCACGATCCGTGAGATCATGACCCAAGCGAAAGTCGGACGCCCAACCGACTAAGCCACCTAGGCGCCCCCATCCCTACATTTTCTGAAGAGAGTCTTTAGATTAAAGTAAATATTTCCTCAGGAAAGTAAACATTATAAATACTGTGATAAATAAAGCAAAAGGGAAACTTTGCATACAATTCAGGAGAACCAATGAAGATGACTTGGTAGGAAATGCAGATGAATGAGATAAATAGCACTAGATGGGAATGAAGGTGTGCTCAAAATAATAACTACCACAAAGCCCCAGCACTACGTCTGTGATTCTATCTTCACGCAAAGACAAGAGAAAGGTTAGAAAGTGGGCAGTAGATCTATGGGGAGAACCCCCGTAAGTTTACTTAAAGGATCAAAATGGGAAGAGGCGGCTGTAGTAGGGAATGAGGACACTGCTTTTTCTAGTGTTTTCCAGCTGTGAATGAGCAGAAGCTGCGCCGTTAGACCTGCTGTTTATCTCAGTCCACACAGAAGTGACGCTGGGCAGCATCTTCTTTCTCGGGGATGATTGTATTCCGCTGTGTGTACATACATACAATGTCTTCTCTGTTCATCCACCCACGTGTGGACACTTAGGTCGTGTGCTTTGGTGAATGTGCTGCAGTGAACGTGGAGCCACAGTTATCTTTTCAGTATCCGGATTTTATTTCCTTTGGACACATACCTAGAAATGGGATTTGCTGGATCAAAGGGTAGTTTTGTTGTTTATTGGTTGAGGAGCCTCCATACTGTTCTCCAGAGCAGCTGCACCACTTTCCATTCCCACCAGCAGTGCAGGAATCTCCCCTTTCTCCACATCCTCGCCCCTGAGTTGTTAATTTTAGCCACTCTGACAGGTGTGAGGTGGTATCTCATCATGGTTTTGATTTGCATTTCCCTGATGATGAGTGGCAAGGACCTGCATAGATCTTTAGAATTTTTTAAAATTAGGTGATTTTTTTTTTTCCTGTTGAGTTATATAGTTTATTTGAGGCCTGAAACACAAATGTCAAGATACAGGATTTGCAGAATATTTTCTCCCATTCCATAGGCTGCCATTTCATTTCCTGTGCTGCACAGCAGCTCTTTAGTTTGACTTGACCCACTTGTTTAATTTTACTTCTTTTATTGCCTGTGCTTTTGGTGTGAGATCCAAAAAATCCTCGCCAAGACCGATGTCAAGGAGTTTTACTGCCTATTTTCTTCTAGTATTTTATGGTTTCAGGTCTTACATTCAAATCTTTAATCCATTTTGAGTTAACATTAGTGTTTGGACAACAAAAGTAAATCTCGTTTCATTCTGTTGCACGTGGCTGTCCAGTTTTTTGCCTTTTACTGAAGAGACTGCCTTCTTCCCATTGTTCTTTCCCTCTCCTTTGTTGGAAAACTAATCGAGCGGATAGTGCAGGTTCATTTCTGGGCTCTGCTCTGCTCCACTGAGCTGTGCATCTGTTTTCATATCAACGCCAGACTGCTTTCATTTATACCTATTTAAAAAAAAATTTTTTTTAATTTATTTTTGACAGAGACTGAGCACAAGTGGGGGAGGGGGGGGAGAGAGAATGAGACAGAATCCAAAGCAGGCTCCAGGCTCTGAGCTGTCAGCACAGAGCCCGACACCAGGCTGGAACTCACAAACTGTGAGATCATGGCCTGAGCCGAAGTCAGATGCTTAACTGACTGAGCCACCCAGGCTCCCCCATTTATATTCATTTTTTAGACGAGGAATTTTATGAGCTTATGAGATTATAAACAGAGTAACTAAAGAAACACTCTTCTCCTCATGTTCTTTCTAGTAGATGAGTAAATATAATTAGCTCTCACATTATGAAAAAATACAACATTGTCGGACAGAAAGCAAGCAGGTATGCCAGATGCCAGAAAATGGATGTTAAGATGAGATACAAATAGGGGCGCCTAGGTGGCTTAGTCGGTTAAGCGTCCGACTTTCGCTTAGGTCATGATCTCGCGGTTCGTGGGTTTCGAGCCCCGCGTCGGGCTCTGTGCTGACTGCCAGCTCAGAGCCTGGAGCCTGTTTCAGTCTGTGACTCCCTCTCTCTCTGACCCTCCCCTGCTCACGCTGTCTCTCTCTCCTAGAAATAAAAATATTAAAAAAAAAAAAAAAAAAAAAAAAAAGATGAGATACAAATAGGAGAATGTAGTACAGACGGCACGCCTCTGTAATACATCCACGGTGAAAGGGGGAATCAAGAATGAAGGAGTGCACACATGAGTAAATGTTAGGGTACTTGAAAGAAAGGATGGTGATTTAAAGATGGGGAAATGAAGACAGAAGTTAAAAAACCTGGTCAAGAATCACGTGAGTAATTAGTACATGTCCAGGATTTAAACTCAAATGGGACTCATTCAGCTATTTCCAAAATTAAAACATGCTGTCCATGCTTTTCTTAGTAACTTTTTACTGAAGTTGCAGTAAGATCGTAATACCACATGTAGGCTGCGTCCCCAGGTCGCATCCCCGGGACTCCTCTACCTCTGCAGGTCAGTCTGTCTGTATGGAGCACATACAGGTGCCGAAACCAAGTACATCCTTTTCTTCCTTGTCAGGACCAGTTCGTCCTCAGCTGCGTGTCCAGGGTCTCACCTTTCTGTTGCCAGCTCAGCTTGAAAGTGTAGTGTTTATGTTCCCCAAGTCGAAACAGTCCACACTTAGATGGATTCTTCACCTCCGTGTAGACCAGTTTTTCACTCTCAGTTCTGTTCACATTTGAACCAAGAACTTCTTGTACACAGGCTGCTCTGTGTACCAGAGACGCTCAGCAGTAGCCCCGGTGTCCATCCCTGGGCACCAGAGTACCGCTTCTCCCCTCCCAGGCTGTGACCGTCAAAATGGCTTCAGATGTTGCCCAACAAGATGAAGGCTTAGAACTGAGCACTAGTTTTGGATCATAAGTGACCTCGATAATAGCATATCCAGTGGGGAGAGACGGGTGAAAGAGTGCCTTAGGATTAAGAAAGAAAGGGAAGAGAATAATTGGAAGTAAGAAGTTTGGCAATTCTTTGAAGTAGTTTGTGAAGGGGAGCAGAAAAACGGGGGTGGTTGAAAGAGATGTGAGGTGGAGTTTTTTAAAATTGTGCATAAATACACATAATAATGGTGAAGATGGTAAATTTTAAGTGTACACTTCAGTGGTACTAAATATACTCCTGTTGTACAACTATTACCACCACTTTTTCACCCTGTAAAACGGAAACATTTTACCTGCTAACCACTCACGCCTTCCTCCTGGTGGCCACTGTTCTGCTTTCTCCTCATAACTGTGACCGTCCAAGTATCTCTTGTAAGTGTGAGCAAACATTTGTTTACAGCAGGCTGTTTCACTTAGCATTATGCCCTTAAGATTTATCCGTATTGTGGCACAAGGAAGTTATTCCCTTTTCTTTTTCAGGGTGAATAACATTCTGCTGCGTGTATGCACCGCACTCGGCTGTGCAGCACAGCACTTGTCAGGGAACACACGGGGATTTTTTCCTGGTTTTTGCTATTGTGAATAATGCTGCTGTGGACATGGGTGGGCACAAGGCTTTGAGACCCTGCTTTCAGTTGTTTTGGGTGTATAGCCAAAGGGGAGCTGTGGGGTCATGGGGTAATTCTATTTTAGGCTTTTGAGGAAATACTGTACTGCTTTCCACAGCAGCCATGCCATCTTACACTCTTACCAACAGTGCATGGGGTTCCAAATTCTCTCCAAGATAGTAGCCCTTCTGACAGGTGCGAGGTGGTATCTGATTGTGGCTTTGATTTACATTTCCCTGATGGTCAGTGACTGACATTCGATATCTTTTCACACTTATTGGTCATTGTATCTTTGGAGACCTGTCTCTTCAACTTCCTTGCCCATTTGTGAATCAGGTTGTTAGTTTCAAAGTTTTGTATCTATTCTGGATAGTGATTGCTCACCAGGTCCACGATTGGCAAATGTTTTCTCTCAGTCTGGGAGTTGCCTTTCTGCTCTGTAGACCGTGTCTCCTATTGTACAAAACTTTAGGATTTTTATGAGGTCCACTCTCTCTTTTCTTTTGTTGCCTGTGCCTTTGGTCACATCCAAGAAATTGCCAAATCCAGTGTTGTGAAGCTTTGTGCTGTGTTTTCTTCCAAGAGTTTTGCTGTTTTGGGCCTTACCTTTAGGTCTTTGATCCATTTTGAGTTAATTTCTGTATATGCTGTTAGGGAGGTGTCCAGCCTCATCCTTTGTGTGTGGAGATGCAGTTTCCCCAGCTGTGTGGTTAAAGACTGTGGGTTCCCCCTTGAGAGGTCTTGGCCCCCTTGTCAGAAACTCTTTCACTATATATGTGAGGGTCTCTTTCTGTATTCATTAGTCTGTATGTCTGGTTATGCCAACGCTACGTGGGTTGGTTACTGTAGTAGGTTTGAAATGAAGTATGAGTCCTCCAGTTTCTTCTTATTTTCAAGATTATTTTGGTTATGTGGGGTCCGTTGAGATTGCATGTGAATTTTAGGATGGGTTTTCTAGATCAAAAAAACTTTCACGGGGATTTTGATAGGAATTGCACTGAATCTGTAGACTGCTTTGTGTAACAGGGGCATTTTAATGATATATGAATTCTTCCAGTCCACAAACATGGGATGTGTTTCCATTTATGTCTTTTTAAAAATATTTTTTAAATGTTTTTTGTTTGAGAGAGAGAAAGACAGCATGAGCAGGGGAGGGTCAGAGAGAGGGAGACACAGAAATCTGAAACAGGCTCCAGGCTCTGAGCTAACAGCTGTCAGCACAGAGCCCGACGTGGGGCCGTAACCCGCGGACCATGCGATCATGACCTGAGCCAAAATCAGAAGCTCAGCGGGCTGAGCCATCCAGGTACCCCACCCATTTACGTCTTTAATGTCTTTCAGCAGTGTTTGGCAGTCTTCATTGTGCAAGCTTTCTCCCTCCTTAGTTAAGCCTGTTCCTGAGTATTTTAGTGGTCTTTGATCTGAAACAATTTTTTTCATGGTTTCCTTTTGAGATTGCTCATTGTTCCTGCTAGAAATGCAGCTGATTTTAGGACCTTCCATCCTGCTCCTTTGCGGAATTCATTTTTTCTCGTAGCTTTGTTGTTGACTCTTGTGTATGGATAACTCTGAAGTAATCGAGTCATATGCAAACCAGATAAAGTTTATTTCTTCCTGTCAAGTATGGATGTCTTTCTTGTTTGCCTGATCCTGTGCCAAAACTTCCTGTAGTTGAATACAAGTGTTTAAAAGCGGGTGCCTTCTTGCCTTACTCCTGACTTTGCAGGAAAACTTTGTCTGACACTGTGATGTTTGCTGTGGGATTTTCATATTGCGGCAGTTTTCTTCTCCTTCTCTTCTGTTGTCATGTTATTTATCATGAAACCGTGTTGCGTTTTTGTCTGATGCTTTTTCTACATCAGTTGAGATGATGTGTCTTTTTTTCCTCATTATATTGATGCAGCATATTACGCTGATCAACTTGGTGGTATATAATCCTTCTATTCTACTGAATTCCATTTGCTAATACTTTGTTGAGGATTCTATCCAAATGTCCGTAAGTCATGTCGATCTATAGTTTTTGTTTCTTGTAGTGTGCCTGTCTGCCTTTGATATCTGAGTTATGCTGGGTGCACAGCATAAATTTAGGAAGTGTTTCTGCCTCTTTACAGTTTTTTGGAAAAGTCTGGAAAGGATTGCTATTAATTCCTGTTAAACTACATGCTAGAATTTACTAGTATCACCAGCAAAACCAGGGTTCTTTTTTTTTGAGAGATATTTTTTTATTAAATATAATTCAGTCAGCTTAAATTTCTTTGAGTTAGTCTTGGTAGGTTTTGTGCTTCTGGGAGTTTGTCCATTTTGTCTAGGTTATTCAGTTTTCTGATGTGGAATAGTTAATGGTACTCTTAAAATCCTCCATATTCCTGTAGAATCAGTAGTAAGTTTCCCACTTTCTTTTCTGATCTTAGGAATTTGGGTTTTCTTAGTTCATCTAGCAAAAAGACTGTCAATTTTGTTGATCTTTTCAAAGAACCAACTTTCGATTTCATTGATTTCTGTCTCTTTTTCTACTCCATTTTATTTATCTCTGCTATGCTCTTTATGGTCACTTCACACTGCAGGACCCCCCTGAGCATTCCTTGCAGGGCAGGTCACAAGTCCCTCAGTTTCTGTGTATCTGGGAATGTTAAAATTTGTCCTTCACGTTTACAAGAACAGTTTTGCTGAATATAGGATTCTGCATTGACAGTATTCCCTTTTAGCAGTTGGAATGGATCATTAGGCCATGGTCTTCTGGTCTGGTGAGAAACCTGGTAATACACTGTCACATGTCAAAAGGATCATCAGTATGGTATTTTTGTACTGCTTTCATGGTTCTCTGTTAACTTGGGCTTTTGAAAGTTTGGAGATACTGTGTCTTGATGTGTGTCTTATTTAGGTCACATGACTTGGAATTCATTGAGCTGCTTGGATATTCACATTCATATCTTTTATTGGACTGGGAAGTTTTTAGCCAGTATTTCTTCACCTGCTCTCTGTACTTTTCTCCCTCCTCCCTCTGGGACTCCCAGAAGGAGTATCTTGGTACCTTAGATGGTGTTCCTCAAGGTCTTTCAGGTTCTGCTCATTTTTCTTCTGTTTTGTTAATTTCTGTTGGCCTGGCTTCAGCTCAGGTCTGTCTTTGAATTCCTGTAGAGAATAAGCGTTTCACTTCAGTTAACGGACTTTTCTGCTCCAGATTTTCTTTCTGGTTTTTCTTTTTTTCTTAATTTTAAGAGCATAGCAGGGGAGTCAGGCAAAGGGATGCAGGGAATCTTAAGCAGGCTCCATGC
The DNA here is from genome assembly GCA_017311185.1 of Proteles cristata cristata. Taxonomy (NCBI): domain Eukaryota; kingdom Metazoa; phylum Chordata; class Mammalia; order Carnivora; family Hyaenidae; genus Proteles; species Proteles cristata. The sequence goes on along the minus strand of JAESUZ010002938.1, from coordinate 46,738 downwards.
TCAGCACGGAGCCTGACATAGGGTACAGTCCCATGGGATCCCAGGGGTAAACCCTGTTAACTTTCTCCACATCTCTCCTAAAGATGCTCAAACTAAAAGAACTAGATTGTATCTCTGCCATTAGGGCCTTTTCAGGTCAGCCTTTTTCTCAGTATGCCTTATTTTTGTGGTTACGGCTGAACGCTGAAGACTGGAAGCTAATAACACGGTAACTCTAGAACTCCTTTCTCTCCCTCTTCAGGGTTGCTGAAGTTTGTTGTAGGCTTTGTGCTGGGGATCAGTGTGAGGCATAAACTGAAGGACTTTTTGGGTCTTTTCTGAGCGTTTCCTTGGGCACGCACTCATGCGGTTAGTTTTGCGTACACAGCTGCCCCCATGCAGCTGGAAGTGGGGGGCAGTGGCTGAAGTGCTACAAGCTGAAAGTGACTAAAATTAACCAGCATTTACTGTCCACCACTTACCTGGGAACTGCCAGTCTTCAGTAGACTCCAGAGTTGCAAAACAGTTCCTGAAGACTGATCCTGCCCATGAAGTTGTTGTCCACACGGGGAGAGATTCCTGGTGCTTCCTTCCCGCTCATCTGTACAGGATCCTATTTAGGTTTGGGTGCTGGTGGGAAATGGGCAGGAGAGGGGAGTCAGTGTGCCACGTAAGCTCACATTTGCTGGCCACGGGCCGCAGCGTCCGTTCCCTGCCGTTCAGTGTGGGGCACAGAGCACACCTGATGTTCTGGATGATCCCGCTGACGGCCGAGCCACTAAAGTCTCGAAGGACAGAGCCCCGTGCCCGCTGCTAACCCGGCCCCGCTCTCTCGCCTGCAGTGCTACAACTGCGAGGAGGAGGCCATGTACCACTGCTGCTGGAACACGTCCTACTGCTCCATCAAGTGCCAGCAGGAGCACTGGCACGCCGAGCACAAGCGCACCTGTCGCCGGAAAAGATGAAGGCGGGTCCCGCGGGCGCCGGCGACGAGCACTCTTCTCAGACAAAGCGGTTTTTGTTTCCAAGAAGCCAAAATTGTTTAGAATTTGCTTCCCATTTTGCACCAGCCTTTAAACACTTTTCGTGAAGAAATTTTGCACAGTAGTTTAAATCTTTTGTTAATGCTCCTCCGGAGTTTTTCAGGGGGTAAAAGTAACATCAGTGGAGGGTATTATTTTAAATAAATTTTAATTGAGAATTTGTTGCATTTTCAGCAAATTTTAAAACATTTTTAGGTTTTACAGAGATTTTAACCTTTAAACAACAGATCTTTAAAAAACAACAGGTGAATACAAGTGAGTTTAACAAAGAAGCATTTAAAATAGATCTGAATGTAAGAACTACAGAACTGTTTCAGAAATAAAACATACTACCTTGATGTGAAATTTATTTCTTAACCTTGTTGAGCTGGTTTTGTTCAGCTTAATTTATGGTTTCAAGGCATCGTCTGTCTACTGGTTATGCCAGTGGGTACGTGGCTGAATTTAGGGAACAGGGTTGACACAGCAGGTGCTAGTCCTGCATATTTTTCCTTAAATATTTCCCAATTGTGTTTTTCATTGTTTCTTTTCAATATATAACTTTTATAACAAATTATTAGCTTTGATCTTGTAGTTTAAAATTGCAGGGAACCGGGGTAATCTTTTACTGAGCTGGATCTTAGAGAAAATGAATATTTAAAATTTAAAGTTTGCACATTTCATCTTTGTCCTAACATGAGTGCTTGTAACAAGATAAAAAACAAATAAAAAGCCAAAAACTACCTTTCTCCATCCATGAAATTATAGATGAGGCATACAAATTTCTTTAATGCTTCCCTTCCCTCCCCAAATATCATCTGATTGCCTATTATCTGGTGTCACCTCGTATACTGTAAATTAATACTGAAAGGAAAGAAAGCACTTAAGTTTCACAGAGGCCGTTATGTTTGTAGTAATGGGTCATTGCCTACTAATGAACTCCATCACTGTACACAGAATGAAGAATAATGCATGTTAATTTTCTTGTATTAAAGATGCCGTGATTTGTAAAAAGTCTGTATTTTGCGGAATGTCTGGATTAAGAAGCATTACCAATAGGAATGGATCGATAGTTGAATAATGATTTTTTTATACATAGATATATAAAATACAGCCAGGAAATCTTAAATTACTTTTTTTTTTTTTTAAATCTCACCACTTATGTTGTTTCAAAGACTGATCTTAGACCAACTCAAATTCGCATCTATCATTTAGTTATTTTTTAAGGTTAGAGAAATAATTTGTAAATATTTATTTAGACCTTTGATATTTATTAAAGCAATTACACACCATGGAAGTGAAAGAATCAGGAGGAAAACCTTTTAAAAAGTTTTCTCCAGGTTTGTCAGGGTCACTCTAAAGTTGAAAATGTAACTAAGTCTTCTGTGAAAGGACCTGCATCTGGTCCTGATGCTGTTGAGGTGGTGACACAGGCTGATGCAGGCTGCTGCCCCCGAGCTGGGCAGTGACTGGGTGTCTTGTTCCCTCCCTGTCGCTCCGATGTGTGCGCGGCACCACGGTGCCGGTGCCTGGTCTTGAGAGAGACCGTAACTGAGAACACTTACCTTCTCTGATTGTTTTTCAAGTTTTAAGACTTCGATCCACCCCTATGAGAGCAAGTATTGTGGAAATATTTTTGGTGTAAAATCATTCCAGAGTATGTACTATTTACCTGATAGCTGCATGAAAGTAAGATTCGTGTTACTTTGGCTTTTTTGTCTCCGTTGACACGGTTGCAACATTTCCAAGTTACTACAGCGTGAAAACTGTGTGTTTAAAAAAAAAAAACAAAATTAAAAAAAAGAGATCGTGGCCTGGTTTTGTAAAAGTTTTAGGTAAAATTACAACTGATTGTTTTAGGAATCACTATTAAAATTTTTCTGCAAATCATAAAGCTATATCAAGGTGTTGAGCTTGGCCACTATGCACATTGTAATTACTCATTGTGGCTGTCCAGTTCTATGATGCATTCTGGCATTTTGTAAGCTGCTCTGACTAGCAATATATAGATTCATTTAATGTGTTAACATTGGTTAATAAATGTATTTAAAAAAACTGGCTTTAATACATTGTTGGTCTCGTCCTTTCCCCTATCCAAAAGCAGACATGGTCACCTGCATGGTGACCCTATACTATGGGTTTATCCACTGGTGACTTCAGCTTCCTGTGGAGCCAGTGACTTAAACATCATTCACTTAAACATTTGAGTTGACTTTACCTTTATCGGTCCACAAAAAGACTGAAAATACTCGGACCAATTCTTGAAAATTTTAGGTCTGACTATAAATTTTCTTTTTATGCTGTAGGCTGCATGTTCACCACATCTTGCTTCGAATCCACCTGTGATGCCTGTATCTACACAGGTCTGCATCACCCTCTCGACCAGACGGAGGGGGTGTGGCTCAGCCCTATCTGTGCCTTCGGTACCTCGTTCAGTGGTTCTCAGACTTCAGACAGGAGGACCGCAAGGGTGCTCATCAGGACACTGCTGGGCCCTAGCACCTGCACTGCTCACAGCTTCCCAGGTGTTGGTGACGGGGTCATCCTTTCATGAAAATACACCTGCGTTCACAAAAGAGACCGCATAAATTTTAGTATATTAGATTCCTGGGGCCCATCTATAGGCTCCCCCCGCCCGGAGCGCTCCAAGTCCCTTGGGTTAAGAATCTCTGATGCATGGAATTGGAGAGACAGAAGTCTGATGGGCAGGGAGGCAACGGCGGTCCTGTGACTGTGACCTAAATCAGACCATCTCAGACTCCACATGCACTCAGGTTACCTGGGGCTCTCAGCTGCAGAGTCTGACCTGGTGGGTCGGTGGAGCAGGAGTTGTGCCATTTTTCGTCACCTTCCAAGTGATGTGGATTCTGCTGGCCAGGGATCACAGCTCAGAGGCAGGACGTTGAAGGGCACGTAAATTAACCACTATTGCGCTAAGTAAAAAACCAGAAAACAATGCTGTCAGATGAAAGCCTAGAATGTGGGGCACATAGGTAACTTAAAATTTTCTTTTTTAAAAAATTTTTATTTCTGAGAGAAAGAGAGACAGCGTGAGCAGGAGAGGGTCAGGGAGAGAGGAAGACACAGAATCTAAAACGGGCTCCAGGCTCTGATCTGTCAGCACAGAGCCCGATACAGGGCTCGAACCCACAAACTGTGAGATCACGACCTGAGCCGAAAGTCAGATGCTTAACAGATTGAGCCACCCAGGCACCCCAGTAATTTAAAATCTTCTAATAACCATGTTTAAAAAGGAGGTGACAATTTTAACACAACTTAATCTAACATGTCCAAAATATTTAACATGCTTGTTTTCCACTAAGTCTTCAAAACCCCATTGTGGGTTTTAGGTTTTTAGCCATCCCCTTTTGGACTAGCCACATTTCATTCACATGGGGCTGGTGACTACCCGTAGTAGACGGAGCAGTCTGAAAGAAGGCCTCAGTCTTACCCTGAAGGGGGGGGTGGGGGGGGCATCACTGCCTTACCTGTGGGCAATCATCACGCACATGAAGCCCTACTTGATACCTAGGAGCTGACAAGAAAATCTGGTTTTGCCAGAATTTGAGCTGAGGGTAGGTTCTTGGTGTGTTTCAGAGTCTGAGATTTTAGAGCTCAGAATTCAGTCATTCAGTCAACACATTCTAAATAGACATTTCACTTAGGCAGCTCTGGGAAGGGATCTTAGAGATCACTGTGGGTCTCAAAGGGTGGTTTGAAAACTCTTATCCAATCCAACTTCTGAATCTCGCATTGGAGAGAGCTGAGGCCCAGAGTTGCTCAAAGTCGAGAGCCATGTTCCTAACACCACCCCCTTGAAGACTGTATGTAGGTGGCTTAATAAAGTCGTGCAATGAGAACAACCCTGCCTTCCAGGAACAGAGCAGAATATAACCGAAGGTGGAGAATGCTAAGGGGATTCAGAAGACACAGTGCAAACACCATTAATTTGCTTATTTAACAAATATTTGATCTACAGCACCAGTGTTAGATGCTGAGTATATAATAATGAGGACATTCCCTGTTCCCATATAGTTTCTGATCTAGTGAGGGTATCAAATACATACAACGTTCTACTTATAAACCAGACTTGGGTGCAATGAAGAAAAAAATACAAGAGTATAGGATAAAGAGAAAGCACAAAATTTAGAAAGGAAGAGTTAGGGAAGGCTTAGGAACGGCGTACGGAAGGTGAGCAGGAGCTCGCTGGAGCAGCAGCAGTGCAGACGGGCCAGTATCCATGGCGATGGCTCGTTTCTCTCCTTCGTATGTTTACTATGCACATTGCTTTTAAGATCAGGAAGAGTTGTAAAAGAAAAAGTCTTGCTAAGGGGGTCTACAGGGCTTTAAAAAAAAAAAGTTGGTTTTTTTTTTTTCCTTCCGAGTGATGAAAGAGATTTGATGTGGTTGCTGACACCAAAGGACAGGCAGAGGGGTGACTGTCACCACCAGAGGGTAACCAAGGTTAAGTGCACAGGACCCACAGGAGGCAGGAGACGGTGCAGGGAGTGAAGATCAGAGAACATGACCCGAGAAGTTTGTTAATGGAGGAGAAAAGAAAGAGAGACCAGGGAAATTAGGTTTAGGACAAGAAAAAGAACACTAGACTGACGTCAGCATCATGGTAAGACGTTGGACAAAGAATCAGACCTCTAGCCACCAACCAGAGGGCCTTTATGGCTGCTGTGGGATCCAGCACCGTGTGCCCGGGACCCAGGAGAGTCCCCTCCCCTGTGCACCCAGTAACAGGCGGCAGACCTCTCTCTGGGCTCTCGAACCAGTGGAGCGAGGCACGTGCCCCAGCCCTTCCTGCCCTAGTCAGAAAACTCCCTGGAGACTGTTGGCCTGGGCAGACACCCACAGAAGACAGAGCAACTGCAGACATCCAGGAACCCTTCACGCACTTTGGTTCCCAGCTTTGCACACCTCCCCCCACCCAAGGGTAGACAGCATGGAACTGACTGGAGGCAGCAGAGACCTCTGCGCAGGAGAGGAGGAGCGACGCAGGTAAGCCGGGCCCCCCTGGTGTCGCAGGGCCCAGCTGCAGGACCCACAGGCCTCTGTAACTGGCAGACGGGGGGAGGGGACACAGGCAGAGACTGTCAAAGGGCAGTGAGTAGATGCAGCTTCTGATGACGGCACTGAGCAAGAAGTCCACCAGCAGCGTCTGGGAGCACCGCACGCGGGGACTTCTGGCCGGATCCCGGGTGCGCCCAGGGCCCCCGAGGGGAAACCACATGACTCCCTGCTCTGCAGCCGCTCCTTGTGTTCCCGGGTTCAACAGCCAGAGCAAGCTCTGAGGTCAGAACACAGCCAGGTCCTGCAGCAGGGAAGAAGCCACAAACACGCCACCTTCTGGAAAGTAGGAGAGGTTTCCTTCCAGTAGTCAGTAAACTGAATTGTAAGATCCAAAGATGACCTAAAGCTTAAGAATTCTGCCACAAGAGGGAACAGAGGAGTGGAACAGGTGTGCCATCCTGTCAGAGATCCCCACATAATACCCCAGGACCTACTGAAGGCAACTAACAAAGCTTTAAAGAGAAGTCTGCTACTTCTTTTTAATTTTTTATATGGTTTATTTTTTATTTTTGAGACAGAGAGCACGAATGGAGGAAGAGCAGAGAGAGAGGGAGACACAGAATCTGAAGAAGGCTCCAGGCTCTGAGCTGTTAGCACAGAGCCTGATGTGGGGCTTGAACCCATGAACCGTGAGATCATGACCTGAGCCAAAGTCAGACGCTTAACCGACTGAGCCACCCAGGCTCCCCAAGAAGTCTACTACTTCAAATGCAAGAGCAGCAATGCAAAAATACAAGGAACATGAAAAGAATCCAGAATATGCCACTATCAAAAGATAATTCTCCAATAATCAAGGTTAAAACATGGAATTTTATGATCTTGTTAATAAAGAAGTAAAAAAATGACAGTTTTGAGGAAACTCTAAGAGCTACAAGAAAACTCGGACAATTCAGTGAAATGGGGGAAAAACACAGGTTTAAAACAAGATACTTCCCAAGGAGAGAAATCTCTCTCTCTCTCTCTTTCTCACACATACACACACGCGCGCGCGCACACACACACAGAATGAAGTAGAAATTGTGGCATGGAAGAACTCTACAAATGAAATGAAAAATGCAAAACAGCACATCTTCAGTATAGCAAATGGAAAACAGAATAACTGAGTTACAGGATAGGAATTTTGAAATAACCCAATTAGTAGAGAACACAGAAACAATGAAAAAAACTGAAGAAAGCCACGTGAACTGTGGAATTCAATCAGAAGAACAAATACTAGGGGCAGTTGGGTGGCTCAGCTGGTTGAGTGTCCAACATCTACTCAGGTCATGATCTCCTGATTTGTGAGTTTAGCCCCGTGTTGGACTCTGTGCTGAGAGTTCAGAGTCTGAAACCTGTTTCAGATTCTATCTCCCTCTCTCTACCCCTCCCCTACTCATGCTCTTTCTCTAAAAATAAACATTTTTAAAATAAAGAACAAACATTAGGATAATGAGGTAATAACAGAAAAAGAAATCAAGAAACTGATACCTTTCACAATTGCACAAAAAAACCATAAAATACCTAGGAATAAACCTAACCAAAGATGTAAAAGATCTGTCTGATGAAAACTATAGAAAACTTATAAAGGAAATGAAGAAGACACAAAGAAATGGAGAAACATTCCATGCTGATGAATTGGAAGAATACTGTTAAAATGTCAATACTACCCAAGGCAGTCTACACATTCAATGCCATCCCAATCAAAATCACATCAGCATTCTCAAAGTTAGAGCAAACAATCCTAAAATTTGTATGGAACCACAAAAGACCCTGAGTAGCCAAAGTAATATTGAAGAAGAAAACCAAAATGGTTTTCTCTCATTACCCTCTACTACAAAGCTGTCATCATCAAGACAGTATGGTATTGGCACAAAAACAGACACATAGACCAATGGAATAGAATAGAGAACTCAGGGGGCACCTGGGTGGCATAGTCGGTTAAGCGTCTGACTTTCACTTAGGTCATGATCTCGCGGTTCACGGGTTCAAGCCCCGCGTCGGGCTCTGTGCTGACTGCCAGCTCAGAGCCTGGAGCCTGTTTCAGTCTGTGACTCCCTCTCTCTCTGACCCTCCCCTGCTCACGCTGTCTCTCTCTCTCTCCTAGAAATAAATAAAACATTTAAAAAAAAATTAAAAAAAAAAAAAAGGATAGAGAACTCAGAATTGGACCCACAAATGTATGGCCAGTGAATCTTTGACAAAGCAGGAAAGAGTATCCAATGGAAAAAAGCCAGCCTCTTTAACAGATGGTGCTGGGAGAACTGGACAGCAACGTGCAGAAGAATAAAACTAGATTATTTTTCTCACACCATACACCAAAATAAACTCCAAATGGATGAAGGACCTGAATGTGAGACAGGAAACCTTCAAAACCCTAGAGGAGAAAGCAGGAAACAACCTCCTGGACCTCAACCTCAAAAAAAAAAGCAAATTTTTACTTGACACATCCCCAAAGGCAAGGGAATCCAGAGCAAAAATGAACTATTGGGACCTCATCGAGATAAAAAGCTTCTGAACAGCAAAGGAAACAATCCATAAAACTAATAGGCAACTGACAGAATAAGAAAAGATAGTTGCAAATGACATATCAGATAAAGGGCTAGTATCCAATATCTATAAGGAACTCATCAAACTCCACACCCGAAAAACAAACAATCCAGTGAAGAAATGGGCAGAAGATATGAACAGACACTTCTCCAAAGAGGACATCCAGATGGCCAACAGACACATGAAACGATGCTCAGCATCGCTCCTCATCAGGGAAATACAAATCAAAACCACACTGAGATACCACCTCACGCCAGTCAGAGTGGCTAAAATGAACAAATCAGGAGCCTCTAGATGCTGGCGAGGTTGTGGAGACACGGGCACCCTCCTACACTGTTGGGAATGTAAACGGGTGCAGTCCCTCTGGAAAACAGTGTGGAGGTTCCTCAAAAAAGTAACAATAGAACTCCCCTAGGACCCAGCAATAGCACTGCTAGGAATTTACCCAAGGGATACAGGAGTGCTGATGCATAGGGCACATGGACCCCAATGTTCACAGCAGCACTCTCCACAATAGCCAAAACATGGAAAGAGCCTAAATGTCTATCAACTGACGAATGGATCAAGAAGAAGTGGTTTATCTACATGATGGAATACTACATGGCAATGAGAAAGAATGAAATCTGGCCATTTGTAACAACGTGGATGGAACTCGAGAGTGTTATGCTAAATGAAAAAAATCAGGCAGAGAAGAACAGATACCATATGTTTTCACTCATATGTGGAATAGGAGAAACTTAACAGCTGACCATGGGGAAGGGGAGGGGGAAAAATAGTTAAGGAGGGGGAGGGAGGCAACCCACGAGAGACTCTTGAATGCTGAGAACAAACTGAGGCTTGAAGAAGTGGGGGAGAGGGGAAGGGGGGTGATGGGCATGGAGGAGGGCACTTGTTGGGATGAGCACTGGGTGTTATATGGAAACCAACTTGACAATAAACTATGAAAGAAAAAAAAAACACCAAAAAACCTCACCAAATATTAGAATAATTGAAGTTCCAGAAGAAGAAACAAGGGAGGAAGAGGCAGGAAATTTATCTGAAGAAACGACAGCTGAGAACTTCCCAAACCCAGGAAGAAAACTGGACATCCAAGTTCATAAGGCTAATAGATCACCTTAATAACTCAATGCAAAAAGAACATTTTTAAGGCACATTAAAATGAAACAATAAAAAATATAACCTAGAGAAAGAACTGTGAAAACAGCCAGGAGAAAAAAGTATGAAGGAATCCTCATCAGGCTATCCGTGGATATCTCAGCAGAAACCCTGTGGGCAGGAAGGAGACTCTGTAATAACATATACAAAGTATTGAAAGAAAATAATGCCAGCCAAGAATGCTTTCGCTGGCTAAGTTATCCCTCACGTATGAAGGAGGAATAAAGATCTTCCCAGACAAACAGAAGCAGAGGGAGTTCATCACTAGACCTCCCTTATAGGAAATGATGAAAAGCTGAGGAGCCTGGGGTGGGCTTCTGACTCTTGATTTCAGCTCAGGTCATGATCCCAGGGTCGTGAGACCGAGCCCTGTATCAGGCTCCTCGCTGGGTGTGGAGCCTATAAGAGTCTCTGTCTGTCCCTACCACATTTGTGTGCATGCTTTCTCTCAATAAAAAAGAAATAAATGCTGAAAGGACTTCTCCAAGCTGAAGTGAAAAAATAGTACTTATGACATAGATTACACTCAGACTTAGAAAACTCTAATTCTGTTTGTTACTGAATATATAATATAAAATGAGGTCACGACCAAAAAAAAAATTTTAAGTGGAGAGTAAAAAATGAAGCTTTTTATCTGATCAAAGCAGCATCTGCTTAAATGTTTTACCTATGAGACGTCCTATGTGAGGCTCCTGGTAACACAAAGCAGGAACCTACAGTAGCCCCACAAAAGCAAAGACAAGGAAACAAGGGAGACCGCCACAGAAAATCACAAGTTTACAAAGGTCAGCAAAAACACAGTGAAAAATAAACTATGGAAGAACAAAAGAACCAGAGGACAGCAAGACGACACTGGTAAATTCTTAACACGTCAATAGCAGCTCTAAATGTAAACGGATTGAACTGACCAATCAAAATGTAGCTGGTTGGGTTTTAAAAAACCAGACCTTGGGGCACCTGGGTGGCTTAGTCGGTTAAGCGTCCGACTTTCGCTTAGGTCATGATCTCGCGGTTCGTGGGTTCGAGCCCCGCGTCGGGCTCTGTGCTGACTGCCAGCTCAGAGCCTGGAGCCTGTTTCAGTCTGTGACTCCCTCTCTCTCTGACCCTCCCCTGCTCACGTTGTCTCTCTCTCCTAGAAATAAATAAAAACATTAAAAAAAAAAAAAAAAACCAGACCGAACCCCATGCTTCCTACAAAAGACACACTTCAGGTCTGAAGACACACAGAGGCTCACAGCGCAGGGACAAAAAAAGATACTCCGTACAAGTTCAAACCGAAAGCAAGCGGGGATGCGTATACTTAGATCACACAAAAGAGACTCTAAGCAAAGAATGGTAAGAGACAATGAAGCTCAATATGTAAAGGGGTAAAGTCATCAGGAAGGTAAAACAACTGTCGTTATGTAAGCACTTACGTTCTGCTGTCACTGCAGCACCTACAAATATGAAAGCAAACAGTAACAGGTCTAAGGAAAACCGACAAGACAGTCACACTCGCGGGATTTAATACCTCACTTTCGGCAACTGATAAACTACCCAGGAAGGGTTACACTAGAACCATGCACTGGGCCAAACAGACCTGGAGACATTTACAGACAGTCTATGCAACAGAAGCAAAATATACATTCTTCTCCAGTATACATGGAGCATTCTCCAGGACAGAACACAGTAACAAGTATTAGCAAATTTAAGAAGACTGAAATCATAACAAATATCTTTTTCAACCACGATGGTATGAAACTAAAAATCAACAAGAAGCAAGCTGGAAAATCTAGAAATACCTGGAAATTAAATAACACATTCTGAAACAACAAAGAAGAAATCAAGAGAAAATTACAGAATATCTGGAAACTAATTAAAATGCAAACAACATTGGGGCGCCTGGGTGGCTTAGTCGGTTAAGCGTCCGACTTTCGCTTAGGTCATGATCTCACGGTTTGTGGGTTCGAGCCCCGCGTCGGGCCCTGTGCTGACTGCCAGCTCAGAGCCTGGAGCCTGTTTCAGAGTCTGTTACTCCCTCTCTCTCTGACCCTCCCCTGCTCACGCTGTCTCTCTGTCTCTCCTAGAAATAAATAAAAAATAAAAAATAAAAAAATAAAATAAAATGCAAACAACACTAACCAAAACTGATGGGGGGAGGAGAAGGTGGAGGAGTACTCCCTCCCCCCATTTTAGGAGGCCAGCATCACCCTCAGACCAAAGCCAGGTATAGACACGGCAGACAAGTAAACTATACACCAACACTGCTACTGAATTTACAGGCAACAGATTTTTTTAAAACTACAAATATTTAATTTAAAAAATCATAAACAAAATCAGTTACAATAATTTTAAGGGTTATAGATCTTTCTGAAAGTCTAAATAATATTTAATCAATTTTTTTCCCCTCACCAGGTACTGCAATTTGAACATGCCACAGCTTTGTTTCATATTGAGATGTTTTCTTTTTGGCAAAAGTTCTTTTTATAATGGTTCGCTCTTTTTCAACTGTCAAAAGGTATCAAGAAAAAAAATTTAACATTTTGAGACAACACCTTCTAGGGTGATGTTTGTTGAATTCTCATGGAAAAATGTCAAGACCAGAGGATGCATTTGGATTCAGGTAATAAGACATCTTGAATATATACTCAGTAGTGCCGCATAATTAAAAATTTTATGGAGACTATTTTTGTGACTTGATTTCCACAAGAATTCAGGTGAAGCAAACAAAAAGTAGATGGTTTGATTATAAAGGTTTTAACATATTTCCTAGTCAAGGCCTACAAAAATGTTAGTTACATTTTGACTTTCCCTAAAAAGTGACATATTGCTGAGACAGACTATACCATGTTGAACACCACAGTATTAAATAAATTAATGGGTAGAATTGTTAGATTAGCTGCACAAGAAACACCTCATGGGTGTTTTATATTCAACTTCCCTAACAATTCCAAGGGCAGGTCCTCTGATATGGTACATCCATGAAAAGGTAGCTTGAATATTGGTAAGTCCAAATATAATCTGCAGAAACCATGCATGGGAATATTTTCTTGTGGGTATAGTAAGAACTCGTTATTAAGTGAAATATCTTATTTCTTTCCTATTTGCATTTTGCCAAACTCTGCCTACCTGACAATGCTTTTCAAAACATGATGTGTTTATTTTAAAACATATTGATTTTAAAAACCACAATGTCATATTAAAAGCTTTAGATAATTATTATTATTATTTTTAATGTTTTTATTTATTTCTAGGAGAGAGAGAGACAGCGTGAGCAGGGGAGGGTCAGAGAGAGAGGGAGTCACAGACTGAAACAGGCTCCAGGCTCCGAGCTGACAGTCAGCACAGAGCCCGACGCGGGGCTCGAACCCACGAACCGCGAGATCATGACCCAAGCGAAAGTCGGACGCTTAACCGACTAAGCCACCCAGGCGCCCCAAAAGCTTTAGATAATTATTGGCTCTGGATTTTATTACATGTCTCTTTGCATACTCACGTATTTTCTGATTGAATTTGGCTGTTATATTAGGTGTATTTTCCTATAGCTAAGTAAAAGTTTAATAAATTCTCTTCCATAGGTGGTTCCTATACTGTGTTGATACAAAATCAGCTGGCCTTAATGAAGCTGATATTCAGTCATATATCCTTTTAAAAAACCTATTGAGAATAGAGTTCTTTTATCTTTTTTATGTCCATAAGTCAATTATTTTTGAAGGATTTTATCTAATCTCATTTTATTCTTTTTAAAAAAATTTTCTTAAAAATCCAAGTTAGTTAACATATAGTGTAATAATGATTTTAGGAACAGAATTAAGTGATTTATCACTTACATATAACACCCAGTGCTCATCCCAACAAGTGCCCTTCGTAATGCCCATCACCCATTTAGCCCATTTCCCCCCGACCCAATTCCCCTCCAGCAACTCTCTCAGTTTGTTCTCTGTATTTAAGTCTCTCGTGGTTTGCCTCTCTTTCTGTTTTTATCTTATTTTTCCTTCCCTTCTCCTATGTTCATCTGCTCTGTTTCTTAAATTCCCTGTATGAGTAAAATCATGGTATTTATCTTCCGCTGACTTATTTCACTTAGCATAATATATTCTAAGAATATATATATACACACACATATATACATATACATAATCATCATATATTTTAGTTGCATTTGTGTTGTTGCAAATGGCAAGACTTCCTTTTTGATTGCTGAGTATTATTCCGGTGTGTGTGTGCGTGTGCGTGTGTGTGTGTGTGTGTGTGTGTACACACACACATCTTATTTGTCAGCTGATGGACATTTGGACTCTTTCCATACTTCGGCTATTGTCAATAGTGCTACTACAAACACTGTACGTGTGCCCCTTTGAATCAGCACTTTTGTATCCTTTGGATAAATACCTAGTAGTGCAATTGCTGGATTGGTAACAATTATTTTTAATAAAGAATCATTCACATAAAATATGATATGATATTAGTTTCAGATTATTCAGTATTTATGCACAGTATGAAATGGTCATCATACAATAGATCTAGTTAACATCTGTTGCCCTACAAAGTTGTTACCATATTACTGACGATATTCCCTATGGTGTGTTATCTGCCTATATGCATTCATTTCATAACTGGAGGACTGGGTCTCTGGGGATTCTTCTCCCCTGTTCCTATGTATCTCCCCTTCTCTCTCTCCCTCCCCTCCGACAATCACCAGTTTAATTCTCTGTATTTATAAGTCTGTTTCAGTTTTATTTTCTTTGTTTTATTGTTTTTAGATACAACATATAAGTGAAGTCCTAGGGGATCTGCCTCTATTTCACTTAACCTGATACCCTTTAGGTTCATCCATGTTGTCACAGATGGTGATATTCCATTATACACATAAACCACTTCCTTATCCATTCACCTATCAATAAGCATTTAGATTGTTGCTTCCATATTCTGGCTGTTGTAAATAATGCTGCAGTGAACACAGGGGTGCATAGTTCTTTTCAAATTAGCATTTTCATTTTCTTCAGATAAATATCTAAAAGTAGAATATGGATTCAGATGATATTTCTACTTTTAGCTTTTTGAGGAACACACATACTGTTCTCCACAGTGACTGCACTAATTTACCATTCCCACCAACAGTGCACAAAGTTGCCTTTCTCCACATCCTTGCCAACACTTGTTATTTCTTGTTTTGTTTTGTTTATAGCCATTCAGACAGGTGTGAGGTGATATCTTATCGTGGTTTTGGTTTGTATTTCCTTGCTGATAAGTGATATCGAGCATCTTTTTATGTGTCTGCTGCCATTAGTATATTCTTTGAAAAACTGTCTATTCAGCTGCAGCACCCACTTGTTAATCACATTGTTTCTTATATTCAGTTGGAGATCTGTGTGTATTGGGATGTTAAACCTTTACCGGATGTTAGCCCTTTATTGTATCATTTGAGAATATCTTCTCCCATTCAGTAGGTTGTCTTTTTTGTTTTGTTGATGGTTTCCTTAGATGTGCAAAAGCTCTTTAGTTTGATGTAGTCCCATTTTTTTTTTTTTTTTTTTTGCTTTTGTTCTACTTGCCTGAGGAGACAAAAAATATCACTTAAGACCAATGTAAATACTGCCTATGTTTCTATGGGAATTTTATGATTTCGGGTCTTACACCTAAGTCTTCATTCCATTTTTATTTTAGTTTTGTATATGGTGTAAGAAAGTGGTCCAATTTCATTCTTTTGCGTGGAGCTATCCAATTTTCTATACATCATCTATTGAAGAGACTGACTTTTCTCCATTGCATATTCTTGTCTCTTTTATTATTAACTGACTGTGTAAGCATAGATTCATTTATGGGCCTCCTATTCTGTTCACTGATCTATGTGTCTGTTTTTTCGTTTTCGTTTTTTTTTTTTTTTTTTGCCAATGCCATACTGTTTTGACTACAACAGCTTTGTAGTTTACTTTAAAATCTGGTATGATGCCTCCAGCTTTGTTCTTTTTTCTCTGGGTTATTCTAGTGGTTCAGGGTCTTTTGTAGTTCCAAACAAATTTTAGGACTCTCTGTTCCAGTTCTGTGAAAAATTCCATTTGTATTTTGATACAGATTGCACTGAACCTGTAAGATTGTTTTGGGTAGTATGGGCATTTTAACAATATTAATTCCTCCGGTTCATGAGTATGATGTATTTTTCTATTTATTTGTGTCATCTTCAATTTCTTTCATCAATATCTTACATTTTTTTATTTTAGCATGCAGATCTTTAACCTCCCTTGTTAAATTTATCCCTAGGTATTCTTTTTGATGCAACAATGGGATAGTTTTCTTTCTGCTACTTTGTTATCAGTGTATAGAAATGCAACAGACTGCTGCTATATATTGTTTTGTATCATGCAGCTTTATTGAATTCATTTATAAGTTCTAATAGTTTTTGGTGGAGGCTTTAGGGGTTTCAATATACGGTATCATGTTATCTGAGAATAGTGACAGTTTTACTTGTTCCTTTCCAATGTGGATGTCTTTTATTTCTTTTCTCCCCTAATTGCTGTGGCTAAGACTTCCAATAATGTTGAATTAAAGTGGCAAGAGTGGGCATCCTTGTTTGTTCCTGTTCCTAGAGGAAGAGCTTTCAACTTTTCACTGCTGAATATGATGTTATCTGTGGGTCTTCTTATATGGCCTTTGTTATTTCGAAGTTCATTCCCTTGACACCTACTTTGTTGAGAGTTTTTCACATAAATGGATGTTGACTTCTGTCAAATGCTTTTTCTGCATCTACTGAAATAATCATATGATTTTTATCCTTTGTGTTTTTCACATGGTGTATCATGTTGATTGATCTGCGGATACTAAATCCTCCTTGCCTCCCTGAAAGACCTCCCACTTGATCAGGGTGTGTGATCCTATAAATGTATTGTTGAGGTTGGTTTGCTAATACTGTGCTGTAAGCATGGAGCCTGCTTGGGATTCTCTCTCTCCCTCTCTCTGGCCTTCCCCTGTGCTCCCTCTTTCTCTCAAAAATTAATAAACATATAAAGTAAATAGTGATAGGTATGTATTTGTTACATTCTGTTAATAATTTTCTGGTTGTTTTTATAGTTCTTCTGTTCTTTTCTTCCTCTCTTGTTCCCTTCCTCAGGGACTTGACAACTTTTTTAGTTACTGTTATATTTGGATCCAATGCTCTTATTTTTTGTGTATCTATTATAGATTTTTGATCTGTGGTTACCATGAAGCTCACAGATAGTAACTTATATAACAGATAGTAACAGCAGTCTATTTTAAGCAGGCAGTCATTTAAGTTTGAATTCATTCTAAAAGCACTACATTTTTATCCAGAACCCATGTTTATGTTTTTGACATATTTTACATATTTTTATTTATTGTGTGCCTTAACCATTGTAGACTTAGTTGACCTTGCTACCTTTGTCTTGTAACTGTCATACTAGCTTTATAAGTTGTCTATACACTATGTTTTCTATATGAATTAATTTTTGTGATGGGCATTAAGGTCTGTGTCTAGATTCTTATTTTTATTTGCATATGGAAATCCAGATGTTTGAGGGCCATTTGTTGAAGAGACTATATTTCCTTCATTTTTTGCTTTTGTTCCTTTGTCAAACATTAGTTAACTATATTTATGGACATCTATTTCCTGCCTCCCTATTCTGTTTCAGCGATCTATTTGTCAACTCTTTTGCCAATACCATTGGGCTCTTTTGCTTCTCCATAAAACCTCAGAATCAGTTTGTTGATGGCTACAAAATAATGATGGGGATTTTTATTAGAATTTCATTGAATCTTTAGATCAAATGGGAAGAAATGACATCTTGACAATATTAAGTCTTCCTACCAAGAAAATGGAATGTCTCTCCATTCTTTAGTTCTCTGATTTTGTTTGTCAGGGTTTTGTAGTTTTCCTCATACAGATCTTATACACAGTTTAGACTTCCACATAAGTATTCATTGTGGGGGTGCCAAAGTGAATGGCATTGTATTTTTTTCTTTTTTTAAAGTTTACTTACTTTTGAGAGAGACAGCAAGCACAAGAGAGTTGGGGAGGGGGCAGAGAGAGAGAATCCCAAACAGGTTTCTCACTGTCAGTGCAGAGCCTGACGTGGGGCTCAAACTAATAAACCATGAAATCTTGACCTGTGCCAAAATCAAGAGTCGGATGCTTAACTAACTGAGCCACCCAGGTGACCCTGGCATTGTGTTTTTTAGTTTCAAATTATATAGTAAAAACTATAAAACACTAAAGTAAAGGAGACATAAACAAATGGAAATGCAGCCCATGTTCATGGATTGGAAAACAATATTATTCAGATATCAATATTACCCACAGTGATCAACAGATCTAGTATAATCCCTATCCAAATTTCAAAGATAATTATTTTGCATTAAAAATATCCATCCTAAAATTCATATGGAATTTCAAGGGACCCAAATAACCAAAACAATCTTGAAGAAGGTAAAAGCTAAAGAACTCCTACTTCCAAATTTTAAAACTTACTACAAAGCTATGGTGATCAATACAGTGTGGTACTGACATAAAGACCAAAGGAATAGGAAAGCCCAGTAATAAACTCAAGCATATATTTTCAATGATTTTTTGTAAGAATGCAAAGACTTCACTGGGGAAATGACAGGTTTTTTAACAAAGAAAACTAATACCCACATGTTGAAAGAATGAAGTTGGAGCTTACCCAACATCATATACAAAAATTATCTCAAATTCGATCAAAGACCTAAATGTCAGCCCTAACTTTATAAAAGTCTTAGGAGAAAGCATAGGGCAAAAGCTTCATGACACTAGGTTGTGCAATAATTTCTTGGATGTGACACCAAAGAGAGACAACAACAATAAAAAAGAGAAATTGGACTTCATAAAAATTAAAATATTTTGATCATTGAAAGACACTATCTATGCAGTAAAAAGGTAACCCACAGAATGAAAGAAAATATTTTAAGCATATATCTGAAAACGGATTAATACCCAGAAATGTATAGAGAACTCCTAAAATTCAACAACAAAAAATCAAACAAACCAATTCAAAATGGGCAAATGTTGGGGCACCTGGGTGGCTCTGTTGGCTAAGAATCTGACTTCGGCTCAGGTCATGATCTCATGACTCGTGGGTTCGAGCCCCGCATCGGGCTCTGTGCTGACAGCTAACTCAGAGCCTGGAGCCTGCTTCTGATTCTGTGTCTCCTTCTCTCTCTCTCACCCTCCCCTGCTCACGCTGTCCCTCTCTGTCTCTCTCAGAAATAAATAAAACATTAAAAAATTTTTTTAAAGATGGGCATATGTCTTGAATACACGTATCTCCAATGGAGACACAGAAACTGCCAATAATCACATGAAAAAATGCTTGAAAATAAAAACAAATATTGTTAAAATGTCAATACTACTCAAACCAATCTACATATTCAAGCAATCCCTATCAAAATAACACCAGCATTTTTCACAGAGCTAGAACAAACAATCCTAAAATTTGTATGGAACCAGAAAAGACCCAAAATAGCCAAAGCAATCTTGAAAAAGAAAACTAAAGTTGGAGGCATCACAGTCCCAGACTTCAAGCTGTACTACAAAGCTGTGATCATCAAGACGGTATGGTATTGGCACAAAAACAGACACATAGACCAATGGAATAGAGAACCCAAAAATGGACCCAAAAATGTAATGGCCAACGAAATCTTTGACAAAGCTGGAAAGAATACCCAATGGAATAAAGACAGTCTCTTCAGCAAATGGTGCTGGGAAAAGTGGACAGCGACATGCAGAAGAATGAACCTGGACCACTTTCTTACATCATACACAAAGATAAACTCAAAATGGATGAAAGACCTAAATGGAAGGCAGGAAACCATCAAAACCCTTGAGGAGAAAGCAGGCAAAAACCTCTTTGACTTCGGCCACAGCAACTTCTTACTCAACAAGTCTCTGGAGGGAAGGGAAACAAAAGCAAAAACGAACTATTAGGACTCGTCAAAATAAAACGCTTCTGTGCAATGAAGGAAACAATCAGCAAAACTAAAAGGCAACCAATGGAATGAGAGAAGATTTGAAAATGACATATCAGATAAAGGGTTGGTATCCAAAAATCGATCAAACTCACACCTAAAAAACAAATAATGGACAAAAGACATGAATAGACACTTCTCCAAAGAAGACATCCAAATGGCCAACTGACACATGAAAAAATGCTCAACATCACTCATCATCAGGGAAATACAATTCAAAACCACAGTGAGATACCACCTCACATCTGTCAGAATGGCCGACATTAACAACTCAGGCAACAGATGTTGGCAAGGATGCAGAGAAAGAGGATCTGTAAACTGGTGCGGCCACTCTAGAAAACGGTATGGAGGTTCCTCAAAAAATTAAAAATAGAACTATCCTACCACCCAGCAATTGCACTACTAGGTATCTATCCAAGAGATAAAGCTGTGCTGTTTCGAAGGGGCACGTGCACCCCAATGTTTAGCAGTGCTACTGATAACAGCCAAAGTATGGAAAGAGCCCAAATGTCCATCGATGGATGAATGGATAAAGAAGATGCATACATATACAATGGAGTATTACTTGGCAATGAGAAAGAATGAAATCTTGCCATCTGTATGCACCTGCATGGATGGAACTGGAGGGTATTATGCCAAGCAAAATTAGTCAGAGAAAGACAAATATCATAGGACTTCATTCATATAAGGAATTTAAGATACAAAACGGATGAACATAAGGAGAGAGAAGCAAAAAGAATATAAAGAGAAGGGGATAAAACATAAGAGACTCTTGAATATGGAGAAAAAACAGAGGGTTGCTGGAGAAGGAATGGGCTAAATGGGTAAGGGGCATTAAGGAATCTATTCCTGAAATCATTCTTGCACTATATGCTAACTTCGATGTAAATTAAAAAATAAATTAGAGCAATTAAAAAAAGATGGCTAAATAAAGAAAAGATGCTCAACATCACTAATCATTAGGGAAATACAAATCAAAACTCAGAGATAATACCTCACACCCATTAGAATGGTAACTATTAAAAAAAAAACCAGAAAACAACAAATGTTGCTAAGGATACGGAGAAGCTGGAACTTGGGTACACTAATAGTGGGAATGTAAAAGGGTACCACTGGAGTGGAAAACACTAACAGTTCCTCAAAAAATTAAAAATAAAAATTTCAGGGGCACCTGGGTGACTCAGTCAATTAAACATCCAACTCTTGATTTCAGCTCAGGTCACGATCTCCTGGTTTGGGAGATCAAGCCCCGCAAGTATGCTTGGGATTCTCTCCTCCCCTCTTTCTCTTCCCCCTCCCCCCTCAAAATAAACAAACACTAAAAAACAGAATTACTCACAAGAGCTAAAATGTGTAAACAACTCAAGTGTCCATCCACAGATGAACGGATAAGAATATGCAGCGTATACTCACAATGGAATACTACTCAGTGTAAAAGGAAATAAACTCTGTTTACATCTCTGCTACAACAGAGATGAATTTTGAGGACATTATGCTGAGCAAAATAAGTCACGAAAAGACAAATATTGTGATTCCACTTATCTGAGGTACTCAGAGTGGTCACAATCATAGTGATAGAAATAGAATCAGGGGTGCTGGAGGGATGGGAGGTTAGTGTTTCGTGCGTGTAGAGCTTCAGTGTTGTAAGGAAAAAAGAGCTATGAAGATGGATGGTGATGGTTGCACAATATTATGAATGTTTTTAGTATCAATGAATTCTCTACTAAAAATGGTTAAGATTTTACCACAATAAAAAAATTAGAAAACAAGACAAAAAATCATTTAACCTGGAGATTTAAGTTTAGATGGAGAAAGAATATATAAACTTGAACATATGAAGTTTGGGTGGAGAGAGGTCTGACTTCTCCGGTGGAATATGGGGGAAGAGGGATGAAAAGGAGAAAACTAGCAGGTATGTGTCCATACTTCTGGAGAAGTCCAGACTTTGCCCCAGAGAGTCACAAGTATGGCAGATAAATGAAACTAACACCAAGGTCTATTCTCCTTCCTCTGGGCCTTAGAAAGATGCTGCCCTTAAAGACCACCCCATACCAACTGTTGTCATCTGAGTGACTGTGTCCCCTGAAATCTCCTGTTGACATCCTATTCCCAAGGTGATGGTGTTAGGAAGCAGGCCTTTGGGAGGTGATTGGGTCATGGGAGCAGGGCCCCCATGAAGGATTAGTGTTCTTACAAAAGAGGTAGATCCATGGGGTGCCTGGGTGGCTTAGTCGGTTAAGCGTCTGACTTTCACTTGGGTCATGATCTCGCGGTTCGTGGGTTTGAGCCCCGCGTCGGGCTCTGTGCTGACTGCCAGCTCAGAGCCTGGAGCCTGTTTCAGTCTGTGACTCCCTCTCTCTCTGACCCTCCCCTGCTCACGCTGTCTCTCTCTCTCTCCTAGAAATAAATAAAACATTAAAAAAAAAAAAAAAAAAAGAGGTAGATCCTCTTTTAGAAGGTGAGAGCCCCTCACCCCTTCTATCATATGGACACAGCGAGATGTCACTTATGAACCAGCCAAAGGGCCCTCAACAAAATGCAGTCATGCTGGTGCCTTTATCTCGGACTTTCAGCCTCTGGAACTGTGAGAAATAAATGTTTGTTGTTTATAAGCAACCTAGTCTGTGGCATTTTGTTCTCTCAAACCTAACAGACCAAGACACCAACCTGGGGAATACACTATGCTGTCAGTCAGCACGGGAGTCGGTATGGGAGGCCCAGAGGTTTATCTATCTCAAGCCAGGCCTGGAAGCTTGAGATGGGGGTGGATGGTGCGCAGCAGGCAGCACTGAGGTGAGGGCTACAGGGAAGGCTGTCATCACGGCCAGCTATCCAGGACATCTCCCAAAGCATCGGTCTCGTTGGACTGAAGACATTGCCTAAAGAACACACCCTGAGCTCTAGTAGCTCCAAACTTCAAATAGAGAACTCAGAATTGGACCCACAAATGTATGGCCAACTAATCTCTGACAAAGCAAGAAAGAGTATCCAATAGAAAAAAGCCAGCCTCTTTAACAGATGGTGCTGGGAGAACTGGACAGCAACGTGCAGAAGAATAAAACTAGATCATTTTCTCATACCATACACAAAAATAAACTCAAAATGGATAAAGGACCTGAATATGAGACAGGAAACCATCAAAACCCTAGAGGAGAAAGCGGGAAACAACCTCCTTGACCCCAACCGCAGCAATTTTTTACTTGACACATCCCCAAATGCAAGGGAATCCAGAGCAAAAATGAACTATTGGGACCTCATCAAGATTAAAAGCTTCTGCACGGCAAAGGAAACAGTCCATAAAACTAACAGGCAACCGATGGAATGGGAAAAGATAGTTGCAAATGACCTATCAGATAAAGGGCTAGTATATAAAATCTATAAGGAACTCACCAAACTCCACATCCGAAAAACAAACTACCCAGTGAAGAAATGGGCAGAAGATATGAACAGACACTTCTCCAAAGAGGACATCCAGATGGCCAACAGACACATGAAACGATGCTCAGCATCCCTCCTCATCAGGGAAATACAAATCAAAACCACACGGAGATACCACCTCACGCCAGTCACAGTGGCTACAATGAACAAATTAGGAGACTCTAGATGCTGGCAAGGATGTGGAGAACCGGGCACCTTCCTACACTGTTGGTGGGAATGTAAATGGGTGCAGCCCCTCTGGAAAACAGTGTGGAGGTTCCTCAAAAAATTAACACAATTAAATTGTTGTGTTACATTATGTTATTGCTATGACCCAGCAATAGCACTGCCAGGAATTTATCCAAGGGATACAGGAGTGCTGATGCATAGGGGCACATGTACCCCAATGGTCATAGCAGCACTCTCAACAATAGCCAAAGTGTCCATCAACTGATGAATGGGTCAAGAAGATGTGGTTTATCTACACAATGGAATACTACATGGCAATGAGAAAGAATGAATCTGGCCATGTGTAGCAACATGAATGGAACTTGAGGGTGTTATGCTGAGTGAAGTAAGTCAGGCAGAGAAGGACAGATACCATATGTGTGCACATACAGGTGGATTAGGAGGAAGTTAACGGAGGACTGTGTGGGAGAAGAAAGGGAAAAATAGTTGGGGAGAGGGAGGGAGGCAAACCATGAGAGACTCTTGAATGCTGAGAACAAACTGAGGGTTGAAGAAGTGGGGGAGAGGGGGAGGGGTGTGATGGGCATGGAGGAGGGCACTTGTTGGGATGAGCACTGGGTGTTATATGGAAACCAACTTGACAATAAACTATTTAAGAAAAATAAAAAATAAAGAATGGGTTCAAACTTGAGCAACCATCAACTTAACAGAGACTGTTATATGCATTAGATGTTATATAAAAAGCTAATGGTGACCACAAAACAAAAACCTTTGGTAGATATGCAAAGAATAAAAGGAAAGGGATGCAAGAGAATCATTAAAGAAAGCCATCAAACAAAAGACAGAAAAAGAAACAGAGAAGAACTACAAAAACCACTTTAAAACAAGTAACAAAATGACAATAAGTACATACCTGTCAATTAATTTAAATGAACCAAATGCTCCAACAGATGACTGAATGGATAAAAAAAGCAAGATCCATCTATATGCTGCCGACCAGAGACTAATTTCAGAACTAAAGATACATGTACATTGAAAGTGAAGGGATAGAAGAATATTTATCATACAAATGGAAGTTAAAAGAAAGCTATGGTAACAATGAGGACAAAATTGACTTCAAAACAAAGACTGCAACAAGAAACAAAGAAGAACCCTACATGATCATAAGGGGAACAATCCAACAAGAAGATATACCAAATGTAAATATTTATGCACCTAACATGAAGCAGCCAAATTTATAAAGCAGCTATTAACAAACATAAACTAATCAATAGTAATATGTAAATCATAGGTGACTTTAACACCTCACTTACATTAGTGGGTAGATCATCCAAACAAAATAATAGGAATTATTATTTATAAGGAAACAATGGCTTTAAGTGACCCATTGGATCAGATGGATCTACAGACATATTCAGAACATTCCATCCCAGAAGAGCAAAATATACAATCTTTCCAAGTTCACCTGGAACATTCCCCAGAATAGATCACATGTTAGGCTACCAAATCAGTCTAAACAAATTAAAAAAGTAGAAGTCATATCACATATCTTTTCCAACCACAATGGTATAAAACTAGAAATCGACCACCAGAAAAAATCTGGAGACAACACAAAAGCACAGAGGTGAAATAAAATGCTGCTAAACAATGAAGAGGTCAAGCAAGAAATCAAAAAGGAAATAAAAACTAGAGGGGGACAAATAAACTGAAAACACACTGTCTAAAATCTTCGGGATGCAGCAAAAGCTATTCCAAGAGGGAAGTTCATAGCAATACAGGTCTATATCAAGAAGCAGGAAAAACCTCAAATTAATAACCTAACATTACACCTAAAGGAATTAGAAAAAGAACAAACAAACCAAAAACCAGAAGGAGAAAGAAAATAGTAAAGATAAGAGCAGAAAGAAATGAAATAAAACTACAACAGAACAGATTAACAAACCCAGGAGTTGGTTCTCTGAAAATAAAACTGATAAAACTTGAGCCAGACTCATCAAAAAAAGAAAGTGAGAGTGAGGACTCAAAATCAGAAATGAAAGAGGAGAAATAACAACTGACACCACAGAAATACAAAGGATCACTAGAGAATATTATAGAAGCTTATATGCCAACAAATTGGACAGCCTAATAGAAATGGAAAAATTCCTAGAAACATAGAGCCTCCCAAAACTGATTCAGGAAGAAAGAGAAAATAGGAACAGAACAATTACTAGCAATGAAATAGAATCAGTTAAAAAAACAAAACAATAACAACAAAACCCCCAAACAACAACAAAACCTACCAACAAACAAAGCCCAGGACCAGATGGCTTCACAGGAGAATTGTACCAAACATTTAAAGAAGAGTTATTACCTATTCTTCTCAAACTAGTCCAAAAAATAGAAAAGGAAGGCAAACTTCCACTTTCATAGTATGAGACCAGCATTACCCTGATACCAAAAGCAGATAAAGACAATACAAAGAAAAAGAGAGAGAGTGAGAGTGAGCACGGGAAAACTACAGGCCACTATCTCTGATGAACAAAGATGCAAAAAATTTCAAAATATCAGCAACATACACTAAAACACTTTCACCACAATCAGTGGGATTTATTCCAAGGATGCAAGGGTGATTCAATATTTAGAAATCAATGTGGTACACATCAATACAAAAGAATAAAAACCATTTCAACAGATGCAGAAAAAGCTTGTGACAAAGAACAACATCCATTCATGATAAAAAAAATTCTCCACAAAGTAGGTTTAAAAGGAACATATCCTGGTGCACCTGGGTGGCTAAGTCGGTTGAGCATCCGACTCTTGATTTTGGCTCAGGTTATGATCCAAGAGTATGCTGAGCATGGAGCCTGATGAATATTCATATTCTCTCTCTCTCCCTCCCTCCCTCCCTCCCTCCTTCCCTTCCTCCCCCCACCCCCGCCGCCGCCCCTCTCCCCTGCTCACAGGAGAAATTGGTATGGAAGAAGTAAAACTTTCAATACTTGCAGATGACATGATACTATACAGAAAAATCTTAAGACTACCTAAAAACTACTAAAACTGATGAAGGAATTCAGTAAAGCTGCAGGATAAAAAAATCAATATACAGAAATTTCTGGTAATTCTATACACTAATAATGAAGTAGCATAAAGAGAAAGTAACAAAATCAACACATTTATAATTACACCAAATATAAGAAATACCTAGGAATAAACTTAACCAAGGAGGTAAAGACCTCTACTCTGGAAACTATAAAACACTGATGAAAGAAACCAAAGACAACAGAAAGAAAAGGAAAGACAGTTTGTGCTCTTGGACTAGGAGAATAAATATTGTTAAACTGTCCATAGTACCCAACACAATCTATAGATTTAGTGTAATCCCTGTCAAAATACCAACAACATTTTTCCCAGAGCTACAACTATCCTAAAATGTTCACGGACCACAAAAGACCTGAATTGCCAAAGTCATCTTGGGAGGGGGGGAAAAGAAGCATAGCTGGAGGCATCATAATTCCAGACTTTAAGTTATATACAAAGCTTCAGTAATCAAAACAGTATGGTTCTAACAGAGAAATAGACACAGAGATCAATAGCACAGAATAGAAGGCCCAGAAATAAACCCACGATGACACAATTTATCCATGACAAAGGAGGCAAGAATATGCAATAGAAAAGACATTCTCCTCAACAAATGCTGCTGGGAAAACGAGACAGCAACATGCAAAAGCATGAAACTAGAGCGCTGTCTTTCACCATATACAGAAATGAACTCAAATAAGATTAAAGACCTAAATATGATATTTGAAACCATAAAAATCCTAGAAAAGATCACAGGCACTAATTTCTGTGACATTGGCCATAGCAACATTTTCTTAAATGTCTCCTGAGGCAACAGAAACAAAAGCAAAAATAAACTATTAGGACTTCATTAAAATAAACAGTTTCTACACAGTGAAGGAAACGATAAAACTAAAAGGCAGCCTATGGGATGCTAGAAGATATTTACAAATAACATATCTAATAAAGAGTGAATATCCAAGATATATAAAAAATTTCTACAACTGGGGGGGCCTGGGTGGCTCACTTGGTTAAGTGTCTAACTCTTGATTTCAGCTCAGGTCATGATGTCATGGTAGTAGGACTGTATCTCATGCTGGCGTGGAGCCTGCTGGAGATTCTCTCTCCCTCTTCCTCTGCCCCTCCCCAACTCGCACTCATTCTCTCTCTCTCTCTCTCAAAAAAAGAACTTACACAACATAATAATGGTACTTATTGTTATTCAATTTAAAATGGGGAGAGATACGAGCAGGTATTTCTCCAAAGAAGACAAATAGCTGGCCAACAGACACTTGAAAAGGTATCCAACATCACTGACTGTCGGGAATGTAAATCAAAACCACAATGAGATATTACCTTATACTGTCAGGATGGCTAAAATCAACAGCACAAGAAATAGTAAGTGTTGGTGAGGATGTAGAGAAAAAGGAACACTCATGGAGTGTTGATGAGATTATAAACTGGTACAGCCACTGTGGAAAACAGTATGGAAATTCCTCAAAAATTAAAAAACAGAACTACCATATAACCCAGTAATTCTACTGCTAGGCATTTACCCAAAGAATATGAAAATACGGATTCAAAAAGTTACATGCATCCCTATGTTTACTGCAGCATTATATACAATAGCCAAGACAGGGAAGCAACCCAAGTGTCCATCAGGAGATAAACAGATAAGATGTGCTGTATATATATGACAGAATATTACTCAGCCATAAAAAAGTGAAATCTTGCCATTTGCAACAGCATGGATGAATCCAGGGTATAAGGCTAAATGATATAAGTCACAGAAAATTTCACTCTTCTGTGGAATTTGAGAAACAAAACAAAGAATAAAAGACAACCAACAAAGCAGATTCCTTAATTGAGAACAAACTGATGGTTACCAGAGGATGAAGGAGGTAAGAGAATAGGTGACAGGAATTAAGAGTACACTTATTGTGATAAGTAATGTTTGCAATTGTTGAATCACTATATAGTACATCCCAAACTAATATAACACTACATGTTAATCATACCACAATTAAAAAAAAAGTATTTTTAAAGTTTTTACTTATGCTCCAATTAACATACAGTGTACAGAGTCAGATGCCCAACCATCTGAGGCACCCAGGTGCCTCAATTTTATTAATGTTTTAGAAGAAAATACTCCTGGTTTCACTGACCTATACTACTGTTTGTTGCTTAAGTTTCTATATCATTTATTTCTGCTCTAATCTTTAAAATTTTTTTTAAATTTATTTCTAGGAGAGAGAGAGAGAGAGAGAGAGAGAGAGAGAGAGAGAGAGAGAGAGCGTGAGCGTGAGCAGGGGAGGGTCAGAGAGAGTGGGAGTCAGACTGAAACAGGCTCCAGGCTCCGAGCTGGCAGTCAGCACAGAGCCCGACGTGGGGCTCGAGCCCACAAACCGCGAGATCATGACCCGAGCGAGAGTCAGACGCTTAACCGACTGAGCCATCCGGGCGCCCGAATCTTTATTATTTCCATTCCTCTGCTGCTGTTAGGCTTCACTCTTCTTCCAGCCCCTTTCCGCCTAAGGCTAGGTTGTTAGACTTCCCCTGCTTCCGGATGTGCTGCTATATACCCCCCTCAGGGCTACTCCTGTCGCATCCCAAAGGGTTTGGATGGTCATGTTTTCATTTTCATTTGTTTCCATATACTTTTTAAATTTCTTTTTGCATTTATTTCCTGGTTGACCCATTCATTATTTAGTAGCATGTTGTGTAACCTTCATGTATTTGTGGTCTTTCTAAACTTTTTCTTTTGGTTGACTTCAAATTTCACAGTGTTGTGGTGAGAAAATATGCACGGTATGATTTTAACGTTTCTGTATTTGTTGAGGCCTGCTTTGTGAACTAACGTGATTATGGAGAATGTCCAATGTGCAATGGAAAGAATGTGTATTCTGCTGTCTTAGGATGGAATGTTCTGAATATACCTGTTAAGTCTAGCTGACCCAGTGTGTCATTCAAAGCCATTGTTTCATTCTTGATTTTCTGTTTAGATATCTGTCCATTGATGTATGCAAGGTGTAAAAGTCCCTTATTATATCACTATCAATTAGTTCCTTTAGGCTTATTATTATTATTTTATATATTTGGGTACTTCTGTTACGTGCATAAATACTTACAATAATAAGACGTGCCCCCTTGATGACATAGTGTACTTCTTCATCTCTTGTTATAGTCAGGTTTAAAGTCTAGTTTATCTCATACAAGTATTGCTACTCATACAAGTATTACTTCTGACATCCATTTGCATGATAACTGTTTCTCCATCCCCTCACTTTCAATCTGCAGGCCTCTTTGGAGTATAAAACAAGTCTCTTGTAGGCAGCATATAGATGGGTCTTTTTTTTTTTTTTAATCCATTCTGACATCCTGTGTCTTTGGATTGGAGTGCTTAGTCCATTTACGTTCAGAGTAATTGCTGATATGTATTTGGTGTCATTTTATTACTTGTTTTGTTGTTGTTTCTGGAGATTTTCTCTGATTCTTTCTTGTGTTTTTCACTTTTGGTCTTTCCTTTCCACTCAAGGAGTCCCCTTTTAATATTTCTTGCAGGACTGGTTTACTGGTAATGAACTCCTTTAGTTTTTGTTTCTGGGAAACTCTATCTCTCCTTCTATTCTGAATGATATCCTTCTTGGATAGATTATTCTTGGCTGCAGATTTTTCCCATTTAGCACTCTGAATGTCCATCATATCACTCCCTTCTGGCTTGCCACGTTTTTGTTGAGAAATCTTCAACTAGCCTTATGGTTTTTCCCTTGTAACTTAAGGACTTCTTTTGTCTTGCTGCTTTTAAGACTTTACCACTATATTTTGCAAATTTAATTACAATACATCTTGGCCTATTTTAAATTTTTTGAGGAACACCACACCATTTTCCATACTGGCTGTACCAATTTACACTCCTACTAACAGTGTACAAGGAGTCCTTTTTCTTCGCATCCTCTCCAACACTTGTTACTTCTTGTCTTTTTTATTTTAGCCACTCTAACAGGTGAATGGTGATATCTCCTTATGGTTTTGATTTGTATTTCTCTGGTAATGCATGATATTGAGCATCTTTTCACACATCTGTTGGCCATCTGGATATCTTTTTTGGGAAAAATGTCTAATCGTGTCTTCTGCCTATTTTTTAATTGGATTATATGGTTTTTGAGTGTTGAGTTTTATAAGTTCTGTATTTATTTTGGATATTTATCCCTTATGAGACAAGTCATTTGCAAATATCTTCTCCCATTTATTAAGTCGCCTTTTTGTTTTGTTGATGGTTTTCTTTGCTGTGCCAAAGCTTTTCCTTTTGGTGTAGTCCCAATTGGTTATTTATATTTTGTACTATTCTTTTTTTTGGGATATAATACCACCTGTATTTTATTTTTTTCTTTATATGTATATGTGTGTGTGTGTGTGTGTGTTGTGTGTATATATATACATACATACACATATATATAGATGATATATCTCTGTGCCTCCTGTATCTAAATGTCTGTTTATCAGATTAGGGAAGTTTTCATCTATGATTTCTTCAAATAAATTCCTGTCCTCTTTTCTCTCTGCTATTCTTCTAAGACTTCTATAATACAAACGTTATTATGTTTTATGGACTCATTAAGTTTCATAAGTCTATTCTTGTTGCATAATTCTTCTTATTCTTTTATGTTCAGCTTCAGTATTTTCTACTATTTTGTCTTCTATAACACTAATTCATTCCTCTGCTTCTTCCAGCCTGTGTTCATTGTAACAAACCTGATTCCAATCTCGGTTTTTACATTCTTCATTTCTGATTCCTTTTTAACTCTTTTATTTCTGTGGTAAGGCTCTGCTTTATGCCTTCTGTTCTTTTCTCAAGTCCAGTGAGTGACATTATGGTTGTTGCTTTAAATTTTCTATCAGTCATGTTACTTATACCTGTTTTCCTTAGATCTCTGGCCATGGTCTTATTTTGATCTTTCGTTTGGGATGAATTCCTGTCTTTGCATTCTAAGTCTCTGCCCTCTTCCCTGTGTCAGAAAATCCAGTTATGTTTTCCACTCTTGAAAGTAATGGCTTTATGAAGAAGTCAATTAGTGTCCAGGCTCTGGGATTCAGAAAATGTCTCAGAAAATAAAGTTTTTAAAAAAGAGAAAAGGGATTCAATTAGAAAGGAAAAAGTAAAATTGTCACTATTTGCAGATTATATCCATTCAGAAATCTCTAAAGACCACAAAAAAAACTATCAGATATCATAAACACCTTCAGTGAAGTTGCAGGATACAAAATTAACACAGAGATTTGTTGTGTTTCTACACACTAGTAACAAAGTAACTGAAAGATAAATTAAAAAAGCAATCCCATTTACAGTTGTACCAAAAAGAATAAAATATGCAGGAATAAAGTTGATCAAGGAAATGAAAGACCTGTACACTGAAAACTCTGAACGTTTATGAAAGAAAATGAAGACAACACAAATGGAAAGATATATCATGCTCATGGATTTAAAGAATTGATATTTTTAAAAACGTCCATGCTACTCAAAGCAACCTACAGATTTAACACAATTCCTTTCAACCAGAACCAGAACCAGTAATCCTAAAATTGTAAGACACAAAAGACTCTGGTTAAACAAAGCATCTTGAGAAAGAAGAACAAAACTGGAGTATCACAATTCCAGATTTCAAGATATACCACAAAACTATAGTAATCGAACAGTATAGTACTGGCACAAAAACAGACATAGATCAGTGGAACAGGATAAAGAACCCAGAAATAAACCCGCGCTTGTGTGGTCAATTAATATACAACAAAGCAAGCAAAAATACACAATAGGGAAAAAGGCAGTCTCTTTAATAAATGGTATTGAGAAAACTGGAGTGCTATATGCAACATGATAAAATGGGACTGCTTTCTTACAACACACACAAAAATAAACTGAATGCAGCCTTAGCAACGTGTTTATAGACAAATCTCCACAGGCAAGGAAAACAAAAGTAAAGGAAAAAAAAAGAAAGAAATGAGACTACACTAAAATAAAAAGCTTTTCTACAGCAAAGGAAATAATCAACAGAACAATATTAAAACCTACTGAATGGGAGCCGACATCTGCAAATGATACATCCAATAAGAGATTAATATTCAAAATATATAAAGTACTCATACAACTCAATAAAAAAATAAACTAATTAAAGACAGGCACAGGTACAGAACAGTTATTTTCAAAAGAAGATGTACAAATGGCCAGAAACACATTAAATGACCCTCACCGTCACTAATCACCAGGGAAATGCAATTCAAAACCACAATGAGTTATCACCTTACACCTATCAGAATGGATAGTATCAAAAAGACAAGAAATAACAAGTATTGGTGAGGATTTGGAGAAAAGGGAACCCTCATGCACTGTTGGCAGGAATGTAAATTTGTGCAACTGTGGAAAACACTACTGAAGTTCCTCAAAAAATTAAAAATAGAAACACCAAACGATCTAGTTTTCCCACTATTGGTTATTTACTCAAAGAAAACAATAATGCTAGGACAAAAAGATATATCCATCCTATGTTTACTGCAGTATTAGGTATGGAAGCAACAGATGAATGGATAAAGATCTCACACACACACACACACACACACACACACACACACACACACACACAGAGGAATATTACACAGCCACAAAAAGAGATCTTGCTTTTGTGACAACGTGGATGGACCTAGAGGAGATTCTGCCAAGTGAAATAATTTAAACAGAGAAAGACAAATACTATATAATATCACTCAAATGTGGAGTCTAATAAACAAAATAGAAACAGACTAATAAATACAGATAACTTGTGGTTTCCAGGAGGGTGATGGGAGGGGGATGGGTGAAAATAAGTGAAGACAATTAAGAGGTACAAATCCAGTTATAAAGCAAATAAATCAGAGGAATGAAAAAGAAAAATACAACATAGGGAATACAGTTGAGAGTATAATAATTCTGTATGATAACTGTAACTATGCTTACTGTGGTGAACACTGTGTACACAGAGAATTGTCAAATCACTGTGCTGTGCACCTTAAACTAATATAACATTGTGGGTCAACTATAATTTAAAAATACAAAATTCTTTAAAGTTATGTTTTTTCAAAAATGAAACTTTAGCTTTTCCTAACAGTCCATGCGGTAAATGCTGGGATACTGATGGCAGGGAACAGTGATCTTTTTCTCTTCTTTCTCCTTCCCTAATGGTATCCTTCCTAGTAGAAGTCTTCATAGCTGCACATATAATATACCAGTCGATTTCTTGCTTTCTGGCTTTACTTCCCTAATTAGACTGCTGTCATTGGCAATTCTGACTCTTGGAACCCCACTTCTATACCCACTTAAGAGCTCTAAACAAAGTAGGAACTCCTTAAATGCCATTTGACTTAGTGACCTTATTCTCTGAACATCAAGGAGCCATCAAATCCCATGGCTGAGCTGAGCTGAGCACCTATATCACAGAGAGACCTGGAAAGAAGGCTGGAAAAAAGAGGCAGCAATAGGGGAAAAGAAGTCATTTGAAGAAAGTAATTCCCCACAGGTCATCCTTTTACATGATCCTTTTACCCACAATATTTAACATATTAATACGTGAATGTTTGACTTTAGACAAACCAAATGGAGAGTTTAACTATTCACATCACAAAGGATTACGAGGTCTCTTTAAAGAGCTCCTTAAGTGCTTTACCACATGTCCTTAAACAGGTGACAGAGTCAGGAACTAACATCAAATATGGTTGCCTTTGCCACTAGATTATCAATTAGGTACTAAGAGCAATTCGAAAATCTGCTGTTTAAAAAGAATCTTGACATTTAGGGAGATTTTGTTGCGTTTTAGGAAAATGGAGCTGTGGAGTATGCTGTTCAGGATGGGGCCCCCACCATTCTTCCTCCTAAATTAAGGGAGGAGGGTTAACTAGGAAAGTGGCAACCATACTCTGGTCTCGATTCCTTTACCTGCCAAGACCCCATCAATCTGACACATTCACCCCTGTGCAACCACTGCACAATTAAAAACACACATACACACAAAAAAACCCTAAAACAAACAAAGCCAATGCCCCAAACAGCTCAAAGCATGTCTTCAGTAAACCCTCTGAGTACTTTGAGAAATAAGTCACTTCCTCTCTGAGCAGTCCCAGCTGCCCAAGGGAGTGCTTATGTCTGGAGGCAGGTTTGTTGCAAGAACTAGCTGTTTATGGCAAGGAAACAGGGTTAAGTTAGTGCCCGACTTCGTGCTCACATTTCAGCTACAAGATCAGTTAAAGAATAATGTGAGGAACTGAGACCTTTGAGATCCCCTTGTTAGCGGGCACAGTACAGCTCACGTGACCACCGAGACTGCATCTGATCCCCAACCAGCTCCTGCCTCGTGAAACCTGGGAGAGCCACGCGGCTCCTTCCGTCACCCCAGCAACTTCAAAAGGTTGGTGCCCAAGTATCTGTCGATAAGGGAACGACACAGAAACTGTTGGAACATTAAATTGTTTAAAGACCAAACTATCAGACTCAGAAACTAACACCTGTTAAAGGAGAAAACAGTCGGAAGTTATCTCTCAGAAGTCTCCTTGGTACTCTGCATCTTAGAGCAGCTGTCAGCCAACTAGGACCTTGGAGCCAAATCCGGTTGCTGTCTATCTGTAGACCCAAAAGCTAACCAGGGCGTTTATAATTCTGAATAGTTGAAAAAAGTCAACGGAATAGTATTTCATGACGGGGAAATGAAACAAAACTCACATTTCTGGGTCCGCGGAACGAGCCTGGTCTGCCTACTCGAGAGCCGCCTGTGCTGCACGTCGGAAGCGAGTGGGTGAGACAGGCCGCCTGGCCGCTCCCGGGAGTCCCCACGGCCCCTTGGCGGGCAGGCAGGCACAGGTGCGCGGAAACCCGGCTGCAGACGCTGCTCAGACACAGCGTCACCACCGTGCCCGCTTATCTTTTCAGGCACAACT
The DNA here is from genome assembly GCA_017311185.1 of Proteles cristata cristata. Taxonomy (NCBI): domain Eukaryota; kingdom Metazoa; phylum Chordata; class Mammalia; order Carnivora; family Hyaenidae; genus Proteles; species Proteles cristata. The sequence continues at coordinate 11,402 of JAESUZ010002938.1, read as the reverse complement.
GCCCGCCAGCAATCAGCGGTGGGGTTCTACGCCGCAGCACCCCTAGATGCCAGCCAGCTCCGTCTTCGGAGCCCCCTGTCCACGTCCAGGAACCACAGTGCTGGCGACACACGTCCACTTAGCAGGAAACAGGCGGTGAACTGCACGGGCTCCAGTCTCGGACGTCTGCCCCGGCCTGCCCCGCGGCCTGCCGTCCCCGCGACCCGAGCTCCCCGCCTGCCCTGGCCCGCCCCCCCACCGGCCTGCCCCCAGACCCGCCCCCCGCCTGTCCCAGGCCCGCCCCCCCCACCTGCCCGCCCCAGGCCCGGCGCTCGACCTGCCCCCGGCCCGCCCCCCGCCCTGTTCCCCCGGCCCCCCTCCCCGCAAGCTCTCCTCCGTCCTTCCTGCCCTCCACGGATACCACGTTACCACGCGAGAGCGCTTCTAGCGCGCCGGTGCCGGGGGAACAAACCCCCGTTCTGTAACCGCAGCCCTCCCCTCCCGCAGTCACCCGTACCTTCTTTCTGCGGTTTCCAGCCGTCTGTCCAGGGGCAGCGACACTCGACTCCAACGACAGGTCGTTATAAAGAACACGTTTGTCAACAGGGCCTGGGTGGCTGTCAGGACTCGCTGGCATCTTGTGTCGGGTGAAAACAGGAAGGTTCATCGCGCCCCCGCAGCCCCTACTCCGCCTCGGTGCCGCGGTCCACCGGGCACCAGGCTTCGAGCCCGCGAGCACCCACCCAGGGGCGCCCTGCGCGCCCAGGCTCCTCCTGCCGCCCGCTCCCCCGCGACTCCCGCCCGCCTGGCCTCGGCCCGACACGCGCAAGCGCGGAGCCCGAGCGGGGCGAGGCCTGCGGGGTCGTGGGCCCGGACGCCCGAGGGGCGCGGCCCAACCACGAAGCTCTCCCCACCGACCGCCGGGCGGACTGCAGGTGCGCGGCCCACCTCGGTCCCGCCGGGCACTCCGGGCCCACGCCCAGCCCGGGGCCCCGACACGCCGCTCCAAGGCTCCCAGGCTGCGGGGCGCGACCCAGGGGCCTTAGGCCGCCGCAGAAGGCCCCCCACGCACGCACGCACGCACGCGCATGCGCCCTCCGACGCATGGCCGCTCGGCGCCACGTGTGCGTCCAGCCTGCGAGCCCGAGGTGCCTGCTCGGCGCCGTCTCGTCGGCCACGGGCGACGTGTGGGTTCCACCGGCTTTGCGTGCACACGGCCTAGTTCCGGGGACCGGCAGCGCCGCCCCCGCGACACAGACCCGGGTGGTCTCAGGAACGAGGACCCTCCGGGCGGGAGGAGCCGGCCAGTCCTGCGCCCGGACGCGCAGAGGTGCCGTCGTCCGGCCGAACGTGTTTGCACGCGGGACTCGGCTTCCTCTGTCCCCCAGCCTACCAAGAATCTGTACACTTGCAGCAAATGTGAACAAATATATTTAGATATATTTAAAAGAATTAAAAAAAAACATTTCACAAAACATGTTGCCATAGGAATTTTTTTAAGCAAATGCCCACATCAAAATTTAAACATTGTTCAAAGTATGATTATCTGTACTAATAAGTAACGCAACAAATTATGTAAACAGAGTCAGATACATTTCCCATTTCCCTGCAGGAGTCACTTCCTTCCTGGGATTGAACCTGTCCCAGACAGTTTTCCAGGGGACCAATTAAGAAACTGCTATTTTCAGAGCAACAAAAATAAAAGCTTTTATTTGTTCATTTGAATATAAAACAGGCGTTATCACAGATGTACAAAGCTTACTGGTGGTTTAACATACGAGAAGGTTGCCGTCCTTTGCACATAAAAATTTTGTTTGAAACCGTGATTGGTTGAGTACATGAATTTCTCTAACCAGTCACCACACTCTATGAAATAACGCTGCTAACATTCAACTGATAAAAGGGACAGTTTCCCTTGGGTAAAGTGTCAAGCAGGATTAAATATATATAATAAACAAGCACCATGAGGAAGCCGCCCTGTTGGGTTAGGTCTGTGTTTCAATGTTCATTGTGTACCCTTCTTTGTGCAAGTTGATTACACGGTTTTGTCTGACTTCAAAAGCACAAGGTCACAAGACAAACATTGTTACATTCTCATGAATGATTTATCTACAGCACAATTTCTAATACAGAACGATCCTTCTTTATTGCTGAAACGGGTTTCCTTTCCTTTTACTTGCACAAATGACCTTTGATCCCAGCCCCCAACCCTTTGACCTCAACTCTAACATGAGAGATGACAGGACGTCACTAACCATGTTCACAACCGCACTGCCTTGCATGTGAAGGTCATCCTGGAAGTGACACCTGATTTGTTTGCTTCCGACATCAGCAAGACCTCACAAGTTATCCTGCAATTGTGTTTCCTAATCAGTATGGGATCTGAAGCCTTAAGCCATCCTTCCCCTTAAACAACGTTGGTTTGTGTAAGAAAATGTCTTTTTTCTGTGTGTGGTGGGGATCTTCCTCCCGTAGGAAGCAGAAGACTGTAGGAATGTGTATCTGAAGCACGTAAAGAAGTATTCACACACAGCAATGAAGTCAAACGATATTTTAAAAATCAAATAATTTGTGGAGATGGAAGGATGCACCCCACATGCAGACAAATTGTTAAAAATGCCACTTAAAATTTTAAGAAAACAATTAGCCTTGGATCTCGGAAGTCAAACAAAACTCTCTTAGCAAAGGGCTTACTGCTGGCGCGTATAGCAAAGGCAGATGAAGACACTGCCTACAATATAATGAAAAGTGAATCTAAAGTTTGCCCAGCAACAATCTTGGTCATGCATTTCTAGCAACGAGAGCCACTGCGGGGTCGTATTGGGGCAGTTACGAGATAAATAAATCACGCTTGGACAGCTGATACCTCTTCTTGGCTGGACACAGATGGGCCAATTCAATCAAGGAGTGTACAGGTGAGACATGAAAACTGGAAGGCATGTGAGGCAGCAGCAGCAGCAGCAAGAGACGGAAATCAGAAACGTGGTATCCACAGGTGGCGAAATGAAGGCAGCTGTGAGGCTTTCTTGCTCCAGCCAGTGGCTCTGTTAGGAGTCCCGGGGCAGCTCATGCGGGTTCCCTGTGGGTTCTGCGCACGCCGGGGCAGGGAGCCCCAGAGAGCTGGCCGGGGAGACGATCTCCTAGGTGGCTCTTTTCCCTTAAAGCTGTTCTGGACACTCTGTCCACTCCATACAATGGCCATCGGAGGGGAATCAACACAACCCAGTGCAAATGACCGCAGAGTATCATTCCTTTTCATACCAAGGACCAAAAAGGGGTGACACTAACAAAGATGATGAGGAACGTGGTGCAGCGGGTCCCTGCAGCTCCGAGAGCAGCGCTATGTGCCACCTGCCTTCCCTAACGCCCGCTCCGTGGACTAAGCACATGCTGGCACACCGTTCGCTGTTGCCCCCACAGCAAAGGAAAAATAGTGCACATTCAGCCTCAAATTCCTTCCCCATCTCTGAGATGGCATTAATTTCACTTGCTGGTCTCTGGTTCTAGAAGAAACATTTAGACCGGGCTACCGGCAATCTGTGATTGCTCACATCAGCAAAGTGGGTGTGAGAGAATCTCTCTTTATCTACAGTACAGTGGAGGGGACACCATGCAAGTGACAGGTTCTGCATTTTAAACTTTAAAATCTCCTTTGTTCATTAGTGAATTTATATTTCATATATATATATTTGTTGTGATACTATCCACGCAAGATAATACAACACTTTTTTTATATTAGCAAACATTACAAGACTTTAATGTTCTTGAATGTTTTTCTCTTTTATACTTCTAAAGAGATCAAAATAAATTAAACGTTTTGTACATAATTACATATGAAGAAGTTAACTTATTTTATCTTTTTAGTTTAGTACAAAGATATCTGCAAGAGAGTTGCCGAAATACACCTTATGTATAATTCCTTCTCATTCTATGCTAACTTCCAAGGCCGTATGTTAGCCTTTGTTTCTTCAGTACATTTCTGACAAAGAAAGCTGCTAAAATCTAATTGGAAGGTGCTATTTGGAAGGTTTTCTCGTACCTCAACAAACTTTCCTAAAAGGATGAGATCTAGCAATGGCTTAAATCAGTAACAAGGTCCATGTCATTAAGATTTCATGACACATTAAACAGAGAAAACAATTCTTTGTCACACTACATAAATTGTTTAAAAGAACCCATCCGGAGGGCAGAATATTTTTTAATTGCTATTTTGGCTTAACAAAATACCACATTTACGAAGAAAGCACTTATTATCCAATAATTAAAAAAAAAGAAAAGAAAGTTTTTGAAATGGGTTTTTCCAACAAACTGAAGGCAGTAATCCAAAGTCCTTCTGAGCAAACTTCAGTGGTAAATTCACATTTCACGTTTCACCCCCATGCCGATCAGGACGCTGTGGAGTCTCGCCGAGGCGTGACCGAAGGCTCCATCCTGGAGAACGTTGCCCCTGTGTCTGCAAACTTTATTGACACTGAGAAAAGTGTTTCCTTCCCTGGAAAGGTCCATGGGAGCCAGAGACGAGACTACATGTTGTAGGCCACATAGATGGGGTCCAGCTGGTCGGCCAAAAACCCGTCACGCAGGTGCATGCGCTGCTTCTCTCCCCGGGAGTTGATGGGGATGACACCGATGTCCACCACGACCACCACCCCCACCACCAGGTAGTGCTCCTCTAGGACCACATTGGTCACCAAGGGGACCAGGTCCAAGGCTTCTTGCTCCGACCCATCAAGCTCAACCACCACCACCAACAAATTTGTCCAGGTGAATACAGCGCTGGAAGAGAGAAAAAATCATCACTATACAGTGAGGTTTTTATTTAACGATTACGTTTTCTCATCAAGAAGTTCCGTCCATCTGGGTCTTTTCGGATCTGCCTGTGTGCTGACAGTCTCTCTGAGCCCATGGCTGTCAGCCCAGTAAGTGCTGCACACGAGCCTGTCACTGGCATTTTCTAACGGTGGCTCCCGTGGTGGCTGCTGCGTGAGCACGTGATCTAGCCGTCATCCTGACAGCGGCCCTGCCCTCTGCCCCCAGCCACTGCCGAGGGACGTGCAGCAGTCGGGGAGCACAGGATCCCTACCACCGGTGTGCTATGCCCCTAAGGTGGAGTCTGTGTCCAGCTCTTGGGCTCAGGGCCAGTATGCAACGTGGTCAGTGGTCAGTTAGCAGAGGCTGGAGAACAGCCAGGGCTTTGGGGCTGGTCCTGCCTGGCCTGTGCCACAGTGGGAGGATGAGCAACGTGGAGAAGAGCCACCAGCTCTATGCTCAGCTGACGGGGGGCCCCAGTCACACTGGGGTCAGCTAACCCAGTGGTCAACTACACACACGGGGGCACAGTAACTGCTTCAAGTACTGAGTCTGGGATGAGCCTAATGCAGCAAGAGGCGACCTTTACAGGGGGAAATTCCTCAAGAACATCAGGGACTGATCCAGAAGTATTTTATTTGGAAGTATTTCAGCGGAAGGTCACCCAGAGTATTTGGTCTGGCCAGTCTGTGGAAGCCTAAGCTTGGTGCTTTACACGGTCAGCCACCTGAACTTTATATGGTTGGTTTTTAAAAAGTGGTGGTTGCAGGGTGCACTGCTCCTGGTGCACACGGTATGCAGGCCGCAGAGGTCAGAGGGGTCCCAGGGTGGAGGGGCTGCATGCAGGGGCTGCTGGTATCTGCTCTTCCAGCCAGATGCACAGAAGGTTCTAAGCGGCAGCAAGTATTTGGGAAACTCACTATGCTTTCTAATAGTGTAAGAATACATTTATTCAGAAAAAATAGCTCACACCTCTTGCTTAGGATGACCAGTAAATATATTAACGTGGAAGGAAACAGTGGAGAATGTGTTGGACTGATTCCTACTTCTGGGTCTGGTGAGGAGTATGTGTACCCAAGCCAACAGTCCTGCCAAGGTCTGTTCCCAAGATGTGCTGGTGCCGAATTCCCATCATATGACTGTTTGTGACACGACAATACTGCTCTGCATGGCCCAAGTGAGCCCATCCTGAATTTGTGGTATCACAGGTTATATACATATAGTAGCCACGTTGGGAATGACTAAATGGTAGCGTGTGACACTGATGACACAGTATTACGAACCAGGCCAGATTTCTGTATTTGGTCGGGGAGGGGTTTGCCAAGAAGCTGTGGGCAGAACAAGCACCTCTCTCCTTCCATCCAAGCTTCCCCAGGCCCAGAGATGTCAGCCACTGGAGACAAGGATGAGAAGGGAAAGATGTGGTCAGCTGGACTGTGCCGCCGTGTGCAGTCACATCGAGTGACACGTATGAGCCTTGGTACGAGGCACCTGACGGGGCACGCTGGCGGAGCAGCACAGGCCCGGAGAAGGAAGGAAGGAGGAGCAAGAACAACAGAGTGGGCTGCACTGGGCGGCTTCCGGCGACAGAGCCCAGCACAGCTAAGCCACTGCCTTTCTCTCCGGTGCCCATGCGAACAGGGCTGAGCGCCAGGCCCCACATGCATCAGGTGAGGCCACGCAGCAGGTGGCAACAGCAGTGCTTAGAACAAAACCTTGAACCCTGGCTAGAAACCCACAAGAAGCGCCTGCCACACCTGCGAGGGGCAGACAGCGTTCCACAGGGGAGACGCGAGAGGGAGGCGGTGCAAACCAGTCTGAAGTATTGTCTCCCAGGCACAGAGATGGAAGGCTGCAACTGAGGTGCAGCCCTGCGCTATTCCTGGGCTGGGGTCCTTCTAGATGCGGACAGGCAGCTCCCGCAGTTCAGGGCGAGCAGACACGGGTCCAGGTCTGAAGCACAGCACTGTGCGGGCGGTGATGGCTCGCAGCTCTTCCCTGTCGCCAAACCTGCCGCGCTCCCGTTCAGTAAACGGCAACAGATAACCAGCCTGCAATCCGTTCTCACGAGGCAACAATCAATCTCAGGCCAAGCTACTCACGAGGGAAAACTGCTCCCAAGAGATTTCAGAATGTGCCCCATTTTGGGTTCCTGACCTGAGCTTCGAGAGCAGCCCTCTGCCAGTTCCGGGACCCAACAGACGCACAAACCTAGTTACAGCCTCATGCTGAGCCACTTTTCACGCTTAAACACCACGTAAAGGCGCCCACTGAGCTTGAGAAAGGGCTCCGTGCTGCGGCCCCCGCGCCAGCCCCGGCACTGGGGCCACCGTCAACACTGCCAACGAAACGGACCAGGGAGGGAGCCCAGCTCCAGGACAGGCCCCAGGGCCCCAGCCCACCAGACGGCGCCTGGTGTGACTTCTCTCCCATCTGAGCCTTACAGCCCGTGGAGGAGCCTCTCTCTGAAGCGCCTGCTCGTATGCGTGTGCGCGCTACTGCGCTCTTGCAGATCCCACGCAAGTAAGCGACAATTTCCCGGACTTGGTCCCCAGGCGCATCGTTCTCAGGAAACACACAACACGCGGACTCTATGCCAGGCGTGCCCTTTTACAGCTGTTATTAGCTCTGAGGTAAAGGGCTACAATCCAAAGCCAAGGCTCTCCTGCACGGGCCACCCCGCCCCCGTCCATTCCCAGAGCCACACACTCGCCGTCCTGCACCGCTGTGCACACGCCCGCCCACGACTCACCATTCTGTGACGCTTTTATGGGCTCTGATGACCGAGGTCTCAATGTCGATTGGGTGATACCGCATTCCCCGCAGCTCCATCGCCTCATCTAGAGCCCCCACTACGTACAGGGCGTCGTGGCGCTCTGTGTAGGGAATGGAAAGTGTGTGAACTTCACAACAATGGTGCTTCGGTTGCTTAAAAAAAGACTAAAACTACCCCTGACAGAGATGCAGAGGAACAGGGTCACTGAGGGAGGGCAGCCAGCTCCTTTCTACCAGGGTCGCTGTGCAGCCTGGGGCTCCCAAGGAAGCTGCCAGGCCAGCACTGTGATCTCCCAGGAGTGCTGGCCGCACACCCGTAACGGCCCTCCGTGCCGCAACACCACGGGGCAGAGTGCGGTCCGGGACCGCTTCTGTGCACCCTCAGTCCACCAGCTCGTGTGCCTGGCGGCCCTCAGAGTGCCCTCCCAAAGCCCTAGGATCAGGGCACAGCACAGCCAAATTTAACCTGGGTCCCTCTGATGCCATCAGATGAGGTCTTACATTCCACCTTTCCGTGGCGGGAGGGCGGGGGGGGGGGTGGGGGAAGAGGGCATAGTTTCTGATAACGCTTGTGAACAAAAATTCTCAGTTCATGTAACCATTAAATGTCTTCTTACTCACGCAAACCTTGGACAATGACAACAAAGAAGTCAGTCCATTTTTCCTTAAAAGTAAGGGAGACACTTCAATCTTTAGGGTAGTAAATGCATCAGACAGTATTTGAAAGAAGTAATTAACAGACAGATGCCAGAAAAGAAATCTTTCCAGTTTTCGTGAGGGGGGGTACAGTGCTATCCGGCCCCTCCCCAGAACTCCACAGGGTGGGGCCGCCGAGGTCCTGGGGAGCTCTGATCGCGTGGCCTCCATCTCTTAGATCTCTCCGGGAGTGCTACAACACACGGCAATAAAATAGTCTCTGCTTCTCCCACATTGCAAACATGATACCAAAATATTCTGCTTTCCCCTAAATTTATGACAGTCCAGCCAGGTTTACAGAGCTCCTCAGGCGCCGTGTCAGAAGCCTTCTGGAAAGTCATCACCCCTGGGGTTTGGGTCTGTCAAAGTCTCTGCTCCCATTTTGAAATAACTGAGTCTTGCCTCTATTTTGTGTAGAACTAGGATGACTTCAATAGTAAGTAGAGCTTTACATTTTTATCTTTCCTAACTTCCCTGCCTGGCAACAGCTCCCTCCAGGCAGCAGCAGCCTCCACGTGACCAGGCCTGGGCGCCTCACTAGCCCCTCCGCCTGACGGCGGCGGCACTGTGGTCCTGCAGCCACCTCCAGCTGTGGTCTCTTGCGGGCCTCAGTGGACTGGCCAGTTGCAGGAGGGGCCAGGTGGCCTGTCCAGGCATTCTGGGGCACTGCGGCACCTGGGCGGGGCGCGCACTCTGGCTCTGTGAGAACCTGCGTGGCTCCTGGGAGGACTTGGGGCACCGCGCACCTGGCTCTGTGAGAACCCAGCGAGCCCTGTGAGAACCTGGGGCACCGCGCACTCTGCCTCTGTGAGGACTTGGGGCACCGCGCTGCTGGCGGCGCGCACTCTGGCTCTGTGGGAGAACTCATGCACCGCGCACCTGGGCTCCTGTGAGGACCCTTGGGGCACCGCGCACTCTGGCTCTGTGAGTATCCCAAGACCGCGTCCCGGGCGGAGCGGCACTCTGGCTCTGTGAGGACTTGGGGCAATCGCGCGCCTGGCTCTGTGAGAACTTAGGCACCGCTGGGCCTTCGCGTGCGCGCGGCGGCATCCTGGTCTGTGGAGGACGGCACCGTCCCTGGCGGCGCGCACTTGGCTCTAGGAGACCGCACCGCGTCCCGGCGGCGCGCACTCTGGCTCCCAGGGAGGACCTGGGCACCGCGTCCGCGCGGCGCGCGCACTCTGGCTCTGTGAGGACCTGGGGCACCGCCCCGGGCGGCGCGCACTCTGGCTCTGTGAGGACCCGCGGCACCGCGCACTCTGGCTCCCTGTGAGGACTTGGGCACCGCGCACTCTGGCTCTGTGAGAACCTGCCCCGGGCGGAGCGCACTCTGGGCTCTGTGAGGACTTGGGCACCGCGCGCTCTGGCTCCTGTGAGAACTTAGGGCACCGCGCCCGGCGGCGCGCACTCTGGCTCTGTGAGGACCTGGGGCACCGCGTCCCGGCGGCGCGCACCTGGCTCTGTGAGGACTAGTACCTGTCCCGGCGGCGCGCACTCTGGCTCTGTGGAGGACCTGGGGGGCACCGTGTCCCGGCGGCGCGCACTCTGGCTCTGTGAGGACCTGGGGCACCGCTGGCCCCGGGCGCGCGCACTCTGGCTCTGTGAGGACCTGGGGCACCGTCCTGGCGGCGCGCACTCTGGCTCTGTGAGGACTCAGCACCGCGTCCGGCGGCGCGCACCTACTCTGTGAGACCTGGGGCACCGCGTCCGGGCGGCGCGCACTCTGGCTCTGTGTGAGGACCTGGGCACCCTCCCGGCGGCGCGCACTCTGGCTCTGTGGAGGGCACCGCTGGCTCCGGCGGCGCGCACTCTGGCTCTGTGAGGACCTGGGCACCGCGCGTCCCGGCGGCGCGCACTCCCTGGCCTCTGTGAGGACCTGGGGCACCGCGCACTCCTGGCTCTAGAGAACTTGGGGCACCGCGTCCCGGCGGTGCGCACTCTGGCTCTGTGGAGCTTGGGGCACCGCGTCATGGGCGGCGCGCACTCTGGCTCTGTGAGAACCTGGGCACCGCTGGCCTGGCGGCGCGCACTCTGGCTCTCTGAGAACCTGGGCACCGCTGCCCGGCGGCGCTGCAGACTTGGCTCCGTGAGAACTTGGGGCACCCCAGGCCACGGGCGGCGCGCACTCTGGCTCTCTGAGAACCCACCGCGTCCCCGGGCGGCGCGCACCTGGCTCTGTGAGAACCTGGGCAATCGCGCCCCGGCGGCGCGCACTCTGGCTCTGTGAGAACCTGGGCAATCAAGGTCTGGCGGCGCGCCGCACTCTGGCTCCTGGGGAGGACTTGGGCACTCACAATGGCGGCGCGACTCTGGCTCTGAGAACCTGGGGCACCGCGTCCCTGGCGGCGCCAAGACTCTGGCTCTGTGAGAACCCGGGGCACCGCGTCCCTGGCGGCGCGCACTCTGGCTCCTGTGAGAACTTGGGGCACTCACGGGCGGCGCACCTGGCTCTCTGGAGAACCTGGGCACCGCGTCCCGGCGGCGCGCACTCTGGCTCCTGTGATTCTGGGGCACTCCCGTCACGGGGCGGGCGCTGACCTGGCTGGCTCTCCCTGAGAACCTGGGGCACCGCGCCCCCGGGCGGCGCACTCTGGCTCTCTGAGAACCTGGGCACCGCGTCCTGGCGGCGCGCACTCTGGCTCCTGTGAGACTTGGGGCACCCCGCTGGCGGCGCGCACTCTGGCTCTCTGAGAACCCGGGGCACTCGCGTCCCTGGCGGCGCGCGCACTCTGGCTCTCTGAGAACCTGGGGCACCGCGTCCTGGCGGCGCGCACTCTGGCTCCTGTGAGAACTGGGGCACCCCGTCACGGGCTTGCGCGACTCTGGCTCTCTGGAGGTCTGGGGCACCGCGTCCCGGCGGCGCGCACCTGGCTCTGTGAGAGAACCTGGGGCACCGCGTCTCTGGCGCGCACCTGGCTCTGTGAGAACCTGGGGCACCGCGTCCGGGCGGCGCGCACTCTGGCTCCTGTGAGTCCTGGGGGCACTCACACTGGCGGCGCGCACTCTGGCTCTCTGAGAACCTGGGGCACCCCGTCCGGCTGGCGCGCACTCTGGCTCTGTGAGAACCCGGGGCACCGCGCCCGGCGGTGCGCACCTGGCTCTGTGAGAACTTGGGCACACGCCATGGGCGGCGCACTCTGCCT